>JBBPBO010001986.1:11446169-11504650 GCA_037974295.1 Cicer cuneatum
AATCTATCAAAAAAAAATTGGACTATATAATTAAACAAACAAAAAAGTTAGGTTTGGAGTCCAAACTCCCTTTTTGTAAATAATATATATATATATATATATATATATATATATATATATATATATAGTAAACCTAATTTTAGAAGGAGAGAGAAACAAAATAGAAAAATAAAGAAAGAGGGAGGGGGAGACGCTACCAAAGAGGGAAAGGAAGAAGAAAGAAGAAAAAAAAAGAAAAAAAAAAGGAACAAGAAGAAGGAACCCAGCGACGACCATCGTCGTTCTAATGAAAACGACAGTTTAAATTCTGTCTTCTCTTTTTGGTTTAGTTGTTTTTTTTTTCTTTTCATTTATTGTTAATTTTTTCTATTATATTTTCGTTTTTTATTCATGTGTTTTGAGTTTGCAGTTGCTAAAATTGAATATTAAAGAAAGAAAAATATATAAATAAATAAATAAATAAATAAACCTAACAAGATCATAAACATGATTTTATATTTGTATACATATTGTGATAATAAAAAAGGAAATCATATATATAATATAATTATTAAAGAGATTTAAAATACCTTATATCTTGTATTTTCTTTCGTTGATATGTTGTTTCTCTTCTACTTTTTACCCTATCTATTTTTTTTTGTTTTTTTATCTTTAGTATTAAAAAAAACCCTATATTTTAATAGTGATTTTCGTTCTCAATTAATAAGTTTAAGTGATAAATCTGTGTGTCTATGAAATAAAATTGAGTTCTTGATTTTTCATTTTTTTGAGCAAAAATTAAGTAATCTCAAACAATTAAGGAAATAAGGGATTAATCTTTTCGATTGAGTGTTCAAATGGTAAAAATACTACTCTTATTAAATTAAAAACAAAAATAAAAAATAGGGGGAGGGGCTGCTGCAAACTTGTAGTAGGAAACAAAAAAGAAGAAGGAAAAACAAAAACAAAAATGAAGAAAGCAAAAAAAATAAGAAAGAAAGAAAAGAAAGTACAAAAGCAAAACAAGTAAAGTTGGAGGCATAAGTAAGTAGGAGAGCACACATGGGAAACATACATTTCTTTACTTAATCTTATTTGTTTTATTTACTTATTTTAATTTTAGTGATAAACGTAATGTAAAGGAAATCATACAGACTCAAAATTAGACCAGATTTAAAATGACGATTTTTTTACTTTATAATAATAAGTGCAAAAATATTTATTAAACAAATTATTATTATTATTATTATTTTTGAATTATTTTTAATTGGTCGGATAAAATTGGGGTACTATAGCTGCCCCTTGATTATATTTTACTAGAGAATATAAATAACGATGTTTTCATATTATCATTGTAAAAGATAAGTAATTATAAGGATGCAATGTTTTGTTCCTTAAATTTTGAATGTGAAAGATATCAAATGAGAAAACCAATAAAACTAGTAGAATAATGAAAAGCCGTCTAATGCGAAGACTGATAAATGGTTAATGCGAAAACATGATCTTCTCTAACTCAATTACTGGTGCATAGATCGATAAAAATAAAAATGATCGTCTTCAGATTGGTTACCGATGGGTTAATCGACAGATATATAAAACCAGATCGTCTTCGGATTGGTTACCCAATGCGTAGATCGACAAGAATGAAAGTGATCGTCTTTAAATTAGTTACTGATGCGTAGATCAACAAAACTGTATATGCTTGTCGCGTAGATAAAAAAAACTGTATATGCTTGTCTTTGGATTGGTTACCGATTGAGTATAGGTAAAGTATGAATGAAGATGCATGATTTATGTGTTAGATAAATTTTGTTCATTTATTTAATTCCCCTATCCTTATTATCTTCTACGCCTCCATGATTCAATGGATGAAGATAACGACTATTTTTGCATGATGGTTCTTGTAAATATCGTATGACTTTTTTTAAAAGGCGAAACAAAGTGCATTGTCTAAAATGATTGCCTTCTTTTTTTGTTGACAGCCCCATATATGTTGAGAATCTATTGAGTTTCCATGTATATATTTTCAAATATCAAAATAGTTAATATATATTTTTTTGTTTACACATATTTCAAATTCCAACATTTATTATCATAAAATAACATTTGTTTAAAATGCTAGAATAAACAACCACGAAACTGAATTAGCTTAGAAAGAGGGTAATGTACCGCATCGAAAGACAACATTGAAAAAAGTACATTCGAACAAAACAATTGTGGTAGGGGTTTACAATGTAGGGATGAATGTATATATTTTAGTTGAAGGAATAACAAACGCTAGTTATTCTTGTAAGTTAGAAGTTCCTGTTGGTCAACTTCTAAGAATAATAATTGCCCCAGTTTGAACCGCTTGATTTTTGTTAGTTTTTTATTTTTATTTTTTTATTTATTTCTTTTTATTCCTAACTTTTGCATGGACCGCTCTTCCAAGTTTTCAATCCATCGGGATGCTCTCATTTTTTCCTAGGTTGCCTAGGTTTTCAACCTTGCGAGTCCATTTTCAATTTTTTTTAGTGTTTTTTAAGCATAATATTTATTGACTGCATCTGAATTTACTGGAAGTGGAAACTCCTCTCCATTCATTTATGCGAGTATTAGAGCTCCCCTAGAGAAAACCTTTTTCACAACATATGGTCCCTCGTAGTTCGAGTCCATTTTCCACGAGAATCCTTTTTATGAGCAATATTTTCTTTAACACCAAGTCTCCTTCTTGAAACTCTCGAGGACGAACTTTTTTCTCATAGGCTTTTTTAAGTCTTTTTTTATACAACTGATCATGGCACATAGCTATCCTTCTTTTTTCTTCTATGTGATTCAATTGGTCAAATTGTTATTAAACCCACTTTGCCTCTTCTAGTTTTGTTTCCATCAAAACTCTGATCGAGGGGATTTCAACTTCAATGGGAAGTACCACTTCCATTCCATACACCAATGAGAAATGAGTTGCGCCTGTTGAGGTGCGAACATATGTTATATAGCCATGTAATGCAAAGGGAAGCATTTTATGTCAATTCTTATATGTTTCTACCATCATTTGTATGATTTTTTTGATATTCTTATTTTCCGCTTCTACAACCCATTTATTTTCCGACGTTAAGGCGAAGAATTATGGTGTTGAATTTTGAAATTATCACACAACGCCTTCATCCTTCTGTTGTTCAGATTTGGCAACCCATATCGAAAAATCAATTCTCTCTTGATGAATCTTGTAAGACCCTTAAATTTAAAATTAAATTCAGATTTAATTTTAAGTGTATTTGGGAATATTTGTAAAATATTCAATATATGTATGTTTTGTGTAAATATATATATATATATTTGTTTTAGAGGTGGAATTAAAATTATTGGATAATGGATGAATTAATTTAATTTCGAGTAATTAAATTATCGGGCCGTTAATTAAGATATTCTCTGCTAATTGCGATGAGACGGGTTAAGTGCTGGAGGATCAAAAGATATTTTATTATAAGAGCTGGGTGAGGTGGCATATACCTACAGATATTTATTAAGAAAGAAACAAATTTCTTCTTTCCTCTATTGTGTCAGTCTGCTTTTAGGTGGATATTTAAGTGAGAAGCTTTTTCTTCTTTCCACGACTGCGCCAGTTTCTGCTTTATCATCTTCTTCTAATTTTCTGTGTTGGTGAAGGAAAAACAGTTACTCAAAATACATTTTTCTTGAAAATGTGAGTGTCGAATCAGAAAGTTTCGAGTACAAAAGTTATTCCTCTGATCGTTACGGAGCTAAAGAACTAATTTTCGTAGCGGCGAACGCGAACGGGAGTATTGTCGACTTTTGTCGCAGAAACGTACGAGTTAAGGGAATGTAATTAAGGTAAGGGCACCTTCCAACTTTCTAGATTGCATTTAGGGCTGTAAATGCATGTGGGATGAATGATTATTGGTTTATGTTTGTGAAAAACATTGTGTTAGGTTTTGGAAATCAAACTGTTTTGATGTTCCTGCTGTTTTCAGTGAAGGAATTTATTGTGTTGAAGATGTTTTGTTTGTTGTGTTGAGTAAGAAATCATTCTGTTGTGTTGAATGATGATTTGTTTGGTGTTGTTTTGGAGATGATCCAAATGCTTGAGTTAGTTTGTGTGGGACTATTTTGTAGTTGACTTTCTGTTTTGGCGATTTGAGAAAATCAATGATGGTTATTCTGGTAGTGATGATTTTGTTTCTGATTGTGTTTTGTTAAAAATCTGTTGTTGATGTTTAATGAAAAATGTTTTGAGTTTTGAGGTGTCTAAAGAGTGATAAATATGATTCTGGTGTTGGGTTGGTTTTTCAAAGGAAAAGGTTTCGAAAATGTGTTGAAATTTCAGGAAAATTTCACTGAATTTGAAGGTGTATTCGAATACGGCTTGAGTGTATTCGAATACAGCCTGCAAAGCTTCTGTTTTCTTCAGATTTTTGAACTTGTATTCGACTACGACCCTCTGTAGTCGAATACAGATTTGTCAATTTTGCTTCTAACTTAGCATCTGTATTCGACTACGACCCTCTGTAGTCGAATACAGATTTGCAACTTTTGCCACTGACTTCGCATCTGTATTCGACTACGATAACCTCGTATTCAAATACAGAATGCTGATTTTTCACTGTTTTAGCTTTGTATTCGAATACAAGAGATCTGTATTCGAATACAGATTCGTGTTTTTTCAGAAATTCAAGTTTTAAACATGGTTTTATAAACCTTAAGTGTTGGGGTACCTTGGGAAGGTTGGTGGTGAATAAAATGGAATTTTTGTGATAGTTTTGAAGTGGTGGTGATGAAGTTTTTGAGACTTTACTGAAGTTGTGGAAATTCTGACTTTTGTACTGGGAAAGCCTCTGTATTCGAATACAAGGAGTCTGTATTCGAATACAGGGTGTTGATTCTGCCCTGTTTGGCTTATGTATTCGAATACAATGAAGCTGTATTCGAATACAGATTCGTTTTTCCAGAAATTGCAGTTTTAAAACACTGGTTCTGAATTTTGGGAGTTGGGGAAAGACTTTTGATAATTAAGAATGGAACCTTGAGGTAATGCGAAGTGTTAATGTTTGCTTAAATGGTCAGTCATTGATGTGTAGATGATGATATTGATTGTGTGGAAATGTTTTGAAAAATGATGGAAATGCATGAATTTTACCGATGTTGCATACTGTTTCCAGTGAGGTGAAACACTGCATACTCATGCATAGCATAGTCATGTGGTACCCGCGATGGGCCACAGAGTAATGCGCAACCACGTGCTGATCTGTGAGCGATTGCACGAGTGCTGATCTGTGAGCGATTGCACTAGGTACTGATCTGTGAGCGATTGTACCTTAGTATATAAGTGCTGGTCTGTGAGCGAATGCACTGGTACTGGACTGTGAGCGTCTGTACCCTGAAATGCGCAACCACGTGCTGATCTGTGAGCGATTGCACGAGTGCTGGTCTGTGAGCGACTGCACTAGGTACTGATCTGTGAGCGATTGTACCTTGGTTTATGTCAAACGTGCTGGTCTGTGAGCGACTGCACGAGTGCTGGTCTGTGAGCGACTGCACTGGTGCTGATCTGTGAGCGATTGCACCCTGGTCTTGAGGGCCGTTAAAGTCTTACATATGTAAATGTGCTGGTCTGTTGAGTGACTGCACCTTGGTGAATCCAAGAGGATGTTTTCATGAGCATATACATATTGCATCGGGGGATTGACCGGTGGGTCACGTTTTGGTTATATGATGATGGTTGAAAATTGTTGTGTGTGTAAGTACTTTTTGAAATCTGGAATTTATGATGAATTGGTGTGATTACTGAATTGATGTTTGTGCTTACAACATGATTTTCATATTAAATTGGTTGCTGTTTGAAAAGGTACAAATGTCATGTATTTTCAAAATTGAGCATCCTTATTTATCATCATTGTTTTATGATGTGCCACGAATATGTTTGATATTGCTGATATAAATGCTATGTGGTATTTGTTAATTTAGGTCGGTGACCCTTTACAATTATTGTGGAAAATTGGGCTTTGCCCTCAGATGTTAATCAAACCCATACCCCCGACGGTCACACTAACGACAGGGAACGTCGTTAATTTTCCTTGATCTTTATATTGTGGGCTACGTGAAGGGATGGACAGCTGGGTGAAGATAAGACTTGTGGATGATGCGGTGGAAACCGAGCTACTGTAGCTTAGTGTATGATCAGTTTAGACTTATGTATAGGGTTTGGAGCTCAGTGGTTGTAAATATTTATTTTGGGAATTATTGTAAAACTTTTCCGCACTCTGATAAATATTTTGGTGGATTGAGAATCCAGTTTTGATGTATCTTTATTTTAGTATGTTATAAAGATCAAGTTCCCAAAAATATCTCATTCGATTAATCGTGATGTTGTTGTTTAATTACCTTACTATTTTGGATTACGATTTCGAATGATATTTAATTTGAATTGATTTTAATTCCCTTGAAACTAATTCTGAAAACTCTTTTATTTATCTATTCGTTTGAAAAAAAAAATACACTCGCGCTGTGTTTTAAACTCGAGGTGTTACAAATCTGACCACCACGCTCCTCGTCACATTGGCATAAGAAGCAACTTCAACCCATTTTGTGAAATAATCAATAGCTATTAGGATAAATCGGTGCCCATTTGAAGCTTTAGGCTTGATGAGCCCAATAACATTCGTCCCCCCACATTGAAAATGGCCATGATGATGTTAAGACATTCAAAGCAGTTGGTGGTACATGTACTTTATCAGCATAGATTTGACATTTATGACATTTCTTTACATTACTAAAGCAATCAGACTCCATGGTTAACCAATAGTAGCAATTCCTTAAGATTTTTCTTGCCATTGCGTGCCTATTTGCATGAGTTCCAAAAGAACCTTCGTGAACCTCTTGAATTATTTTCTCTGCTTTCGTTTTATCCACACATCTAAGGAGAACAATATCAGGGTTTCTCTTATAAAGCACTTCACCATTTAAGAAGAAGTTCATTGACAACCTCCTCGAAACCCTCTTGTCCTTCTCCGAAATACCTAATGGATATTCATTATTCTTAACATAGGATTTGATATCATAAAACCATGGTTTTCCGTCAGGATCCTCTTCTATTGATAAGCAATATAAGCAACCTATTGACTCACCAAGTACTGTTAAGTACATAATAAGTGGTTTTCCAGAAACTGGACGTACCATGATTGGAGGTTTTTACAAGTACTTTTTAATCTTCTCGAAAGCTTTTTGACAATTCTCATTCCATTCAACCTTTTGGTCTTTGTGCAGCAACTTGAAAATTGGCTCGCATGTTGCAGTTAGATTTTATATGAATCTTGAAATGTTATTCAATCTACCTGAAAAGCCACAGACTTCTTTTTCCGTGCATGGAACTGACATTTCTTGTATTGCTCTTACTTTATCTGGGTCCAGTTCTATCCATTTTTGACAAACGATAAACCCAAGTAACTTGCCCGATCTCACGCCAAAAGTGCATTTAGCAGGGTTTAAACGGAGTCTGAACTTCCTTAGTCGCACAAATAATTCTTAAAGGTTAACATCATGGTCTTCTTCAATCCGGGACTTTTCAATCATATCGTCCACATAAACCTCTATCTCTTTTTGCATCATGTCATGAAACAATGTCACCATTGCTCTTTGATAGGTTGCCGCAACATTCTTCAATCCAAATGGCATCACTTTATAACAGAAAGTTCCCCATTGTGTGATGAATGTGGTTTTCTCCATATCCTCGGGAGACATCTTGATTTGATTGTACCTTGAGAAACCATCCATGAAGGAAAAAAGAGAATATTGAGCAGTGCTATCCATTATGACATCAATATGGAGCACATTCATGCTTGAGTGGTAGCTTGTGTTCAACTATGTTAGTATCTAGCCCAGGTGTATCCTGATATGACCAAGCAAAGACGTCCACATAGTTAAATAAAATTTTAACCAACTTTTCTGGTTCTCTTTCTTTTATAGACATACCAATTTTAATTTCTTTCTTATTATATTAAGTCCCCAAATTGATCACCTCAATAGGCTCTTGATAGGGTTGGATTATTTTAGCTTCCTGTTCCATTAACCTTTCTAGTTCTGGGGGAGGCTCACAATCCTCATCAGGGTGATTGATTGAGCGTTCAAAATAACAAGAAGGGGTTCTACCGCTGCTATTTTGAGCATATTCATTTTCGACTCTGCATTGTTAAAATTACGAAGAAAAGGGAAAAAAGAAAATATGAATAAAGGTTGCAACTTTAAGAAAAAAGAAAAGAAACGGTTGGAGAATTCCAAATTGCATTTATTGATAATAAGTACGGAATTAAAATACATGCGCCCTAATTAATTATCCTTATAGCCTTGGTCATAACAAAAGGAGTTGAAATACATAATTACTTTGAGCATGAATTAACAAACACAAGAAACTTGATGATCTACCAATTGTTGAGGTTGGTATTCGGAAGACAAGGGTACACTAATTTGAGGGTATCATCACCAACATGCTCTTCTTCCACCACAGCCACCTGGTCAGCATATATTATTCCAGCACTTTGAAAGGTTTCGTGAATGTCACAAATGTTGAGGAAAAAACCTTTTTGATATATGTTTTAATGACAACAAACCTTTTGAATTAAATGATTGAATTTTATGAATGGTGATCTACTAATTATTGCACTTGAGTTTTGGTTAAGGAAAAAGGTTATGAATCAAATTGTTCCAACAAGACAGATCAGTGTCCAGAAATGTCCATCATGATTAACAACTATCTCCAGAATGATCAAACATCATCCTCCAATATGATAAAATCAGTCCAGAATGATTCAATCATTCTCCATCCTTGTTACATCCTTTTCCAACTTGACTTCCAAGAACGTTGAACGATCTTGAACTATATCATCAATCAGAGGATGTCATCAAAGGCAAACATCAGAGGATAGCATCAATAAGAGGATATCATCAAAGGGAAGGCAAAATAACATCATTAGAGGATATCTTACTTAATCCTGATAAGTAGATCATATTGTCCAGATTTAAATCATGATCAAGTGAAGACATAATTAAAATTCGAAGATCAAATCTGAAGATCCAAGAACATTATGGACAACATTCTGATGTCACCAGAGGATGATGTCATCAGAGGATGACGTCACCAGAGGATACCTCCAAAAGTCGTCACCAGAGGATACCACCAGATGACGTCACTAGAGGATACCTTCAGATGATGTCACCAGAGGATACCTCCAGATGACGTCACCAGAGGATACTAGAAGATACATCCAGAGGATACCTCTAGAAGTCGTCACCAGAGGATACCTCCAGATGACGTCTTTAGAGGATACCAGAAAATACCTCTAGAGGATATCACCAGAGGATCCCTATAATTTAAAAGTCAAGAATACGCATCACTATGATCAAGACTCATTTGCAACACAAAGGAAGAACCAAGTCCGCTCTTGAACATTAGAAACAGAATGAAGAACGTTCTTGCTTTTTGACCTGCTCTCACCTAATCACTGACAAAGGATAGCCAACTATTCCCAACGGGCAAATGAGCTGTCAAAAGTACTTTTTGAGTCTATAAAAGAGAACTCAAGATATAGGCATCAACAAAAACTCACGAAAGCAATTTTTCATCATTCATAATCAGATTCAAATGCTTCAAGTTCAAATCAATACATCACTTACATACTTGAAAGCTTCTCAATCAAAAACAAAAGATTCATTTCTGTTCTTCTTCTTCTTCATATCAGAATCATTCTACTGAATTCTTTTGTCAAAGAATCATAACTCAAACAAGAGTTGAGCATACTCAGATTCTGTCCAAAATCAGAGCTTCAAGTACTAAGCAATTCATTACTCACTTCAATCATACTTGAAGTTATCTCACTCACATACATTGAGTCAGTTCTGATTTTTCCTATTCGATTCCTAGAATCATTCTCGTGTATTTTTCTGCCAAAGAATCAGAACTCAAACAAGTGTTGAGCCTTCTCAGATTCTGACAAAACACTTTAAATCATATCATTGTAAACTCAAGGCTATAGTGTGAAGTATAGTTTTGAGTAAGCTTGCTGGAAATCCTTTTATGATTAAAAGGTGAACTGTAAAATCCTATCTAAAGATTGATAGGTGATTTGATTGAACTCCTTTCTGGGTGGAAAGAATTTGTTTTTGTAACAGATCAAAGTTGATCTGAAATAGGGTGTGTAAAACCAAGATTGATATTTGTTTTAGCACTTAGTGAAAATCTCACCGTTGTGAGGACTGGACGTAGCCCGATTGGGTGAACCAGGATATATCTGTGCGTGATTTCTCTTCCCTTATCTCTATTTACTTTCAGTCTTTTAATTATCAAGTTAAATAGATAAACTGAATTGTTGATTTTAACTAACCAAGACGTTCTCTATTTTCTGGTGATAACCAAGAACGTTATGCGTTTTCTATTTTCACAACCAAGATCAATCTTGAGTTATTTCCTTAAGTTTTTAACAGGAATTTTAAAAGGGCGAATTTACAATTCAAACCACCCTTTCTTGTAAATCGACATTGCTACTTCAACAAATAGGAATCTTCTGTGAATTCGGTGTTTGGTTTTCCAGACGAGCCATCCTGTTTGCATTTTTTTCTTTCATTACCTTTTCTTTTTCAGCTTTGGTATGTACATATCCAACCTGTATCGATCATTCTTTTCTGGTATATCTAACAATTTCCCCAACTTAACAAACAGTCCTCCTTCCAACATGGATTTTGTATACTTCAATGATGTGGTAGACAACTTTGATTCCTTTAAGCGGGATCCTTAACCCATGAAGACAACATTGACGATTTCTAATGCTTGAAAGGAAGTATCTATGGCTTCCTCCGTGTCTTTAATGTAGCCCATAGAAGATAGAGGGCTCTCTATTATATCTTCTTCCCCATGTATTATTACCAGCTTATTATTCACTATAAACTTTAGCTTTTGATGGAGAGTGGATGTCACTGCTCCAAAATCGTGAATCCACGGTCTCCCTAAAAGACAACTATACGTCAGTTTAATATCCATCACGTGGAAGGAAGTATATGTGGCTTCCTCCGTGTCTTCAATGTAGCCCGTAGAAGATAGATGGCTCACTATCATATCTTCTTCTCCAGATATTATTATCAGCTTATTGTTCACTATAAACTTTAGCTTTTAATGGAGAGGGGATGCCACTGCTCCAACATCATGCAAGGTATTTATTGGCTGAAGCCATAAACTTTTCATGCTACATTTTGAATAGAGTGTCAATAAGAAAAATCTTAAGAAAAATACCCTATGAAATTTGGAAAAATAGAAAACCCAATATCTCATATTTCCACATCTTTGGCTGCTACTGTTACATTTTAAATGACAAAGAAAATTTGGGAAAATTTGATGCCAAATCTGACAAGGCAATGTTCTTAGGATATGCTATAGAATCTAAAGGTTATCGTGTGTTTAATTTAAAAAATAAAACTATTGAGATAAGTATGCACATGTTATTTGATGATCTTGATATAAGAAAAAAGGATGATGAGGAAGAAGAACAATTTGGACAGTCACAACAGATTGTTCTCCAGGAAAATGAGATTGATGAACAATCTCCGTTTCAAACTCATATAATAAGGCTATCCTCATAATCAAATAATTGGTGAAACAACTGATGGCATTAGAACAAGGCTATCATTCAAGGATGATGTTCACAGCAACATGGCAATGCTTTCCCAATTAGAACAAAAAAAAAATCAAAGAAGCCATAATTAATCAATCTTGGATTGAGGCATTGAAGGAAGTACTTCTTCAATTCGAAAATAATGAAGTTTGGACTCTTGTTCCAGATCCTCAAGATCAATCTGTCATTGGAACAAGATGGGTGTTCAGAAATAAGCTTGATGAAGAAGGAAAGGTAATTATAAACAAAGCAAGGTTAGTAGCTCAAGACTATAATCAACAAGAAGGAATAGATTATGATGAAACCTTTGCACCCGTAGCAAGGTTAGAAGCAATTCATTAAACTCTTTCAAATGGATGTAAAAAGTGCCTTCTTAAACAATTATTTAAATGAACAAGTGTATGTCTATCAACCCCCCAGGTTTGAAGATCAAAATAAACCAAACCATGTTTTTAAATTACTAAAGCCTTATATGGTTTAAAACAAGCTCCCCGAGCTTGGTATGAACGATTAAGCTCATTCTTGATCAAAAATGGATTTTCACGTGGAAAATTTGACACAACACTTTTTAAGAAAACAAACAAAAATAATTTACTCACTGTACAAGTTTATTTTGATGATATCATTTTTGGTTGAACAAATAAAAAAATGTGATGATTTTTCAAATCTTATGCAAAGTGAGTTTGAGATGAGTATGATGGGTTAAGATACTTTCTTGGACTTCAAATCAAACAACACAAAGATGGAATATTCATTTGTCAAGAAAAATACAAACAAAGGAACTTTTGAAAAAATATAAGATGTGTGAAGCTAAAATCATGACTACTCCCATGCATCCATCATCCTTACTAGACAAAGATGAAATGGGAAAATCAATTTCTGAAAAAGAATATAGGGGAATGATTGGTTCATTACTTTATTTAACTGCAAGTAGACCAGGCATTGCATTTGCAGTAGGATTGTGTGCAAGATTTCAATCTGAACCAAAAGAATCTCATCTTACTACTGTAAAAAGAATCTTTCGATATCTTATTGGTACTATTGATCTTGGCCTTTGGTATAGCAAAGGTTCTCACTTTGATCTTGCAACTTACTATGATGCGGACTATGCTTGAGATAAGGTTGAAACAAAAAGCACAAGTGGTGCATGCCATTTCCTCGGAGAAGCCCTGATAAGCTGGTCATGTAGAAAGCAAAATACGACTGCCTTATCAACCACAGAAGTAGAATACGTTTCAGCAGCCAATTGTTGTTCACAAGTCTTGTGGATCAAAAATCAACTTGAAAACTTTTTTGTAAGCTATTCTAAAATTCCTATTTACTGTGATAACACAAGTGCCATAAATCTCTCAAAAAATCTCATTCAACGTTCAAGATTAAAACACATTGAAATAAAACATCACTTTATTAGAGATCCTGTTAGTAAAAAGGAAATAGAACTAATTTTTGTTGATACAAAGAATCAGCTTGCTGACATTTTTACCATGCCTCTAGTTGAAGAATATTTCATTTCTTTCAAATAAAGGCTAAAAATCATCAAAAATCCTATTCAAAACTGAAGCGAGAAGCATTCTGGACAAAACGGAGAACATTTTCCGTTTGGAATGGCTCTCTGCAAAATAGCTCTAGAACATTCTTCGTTCTTTAGGAAAAATAAAAAATAATCTCAAAAGTCCACTTCTGCACACGAACAGTTGTCACTCATCAAAAAAGTAACGGCTACTATAACCTACTCTGCCACATCACTACAACCTCCTCCTTCCCAATGCATGTCCATCCCATCCATCATCATCACACATGGCAACTGTAGAGTAAACCAACAGTCGCTTCTTAATCTCTCACTATCCAACAAATTTTCACTTTTATGAAAAATCCCCTCATCGTTGAAACTCAGTCTCACGTTCTCTTCTCCACAATCAACAATGGCAAGAACAAAAAGCTCTGCAAGAAAACATCCCATATCCGCATCACCGTCTCTTTCACCATCTCCAACTCGTTCACCATCTCCAGCACCTAGACCAACACCCCTTCATTCCTCATTAGAAAAGACCTTTTCTGATTTAATGTCATCCTCTCGTGAATCATCTTCTTTCATTCTTCCTCTCATACCTCTCGCAACTATCCTTCCACCGCTATATCAATGTGGAATTCCCTCAATTACTCAAACTCCACCACATCTCAAGAATACGTACAAACGTCGACCAAAACCACCACCATCAAAATGAAGATCAATGCGCGTTCTTATTGGCATTGGTACCTCTAAAATAAAGAAAATAGACAACATAGTACACATCATCTTTGAAAATGATTCTGACTCCACACCCGTACCATAACATGTCATCTCCAAACCAACATCACAAACTGAAACACCAGCAACTCAAACAACATAAACTCCAACTAAACCACTCCAAAAAACCTTCTCCAAGGAAACCCTAGAAACTAAATCACCACCACCTTCAATCACAAAAACACCTCAAAAAACCCCCTCTAAATCGGTACCACCAAACCCTAAGCCCAACAAAAAACCTAAATCCATCAAAACAAAAACAAAGCAAACAATTAAACCTTCATCCAAAAAATTGAAAAACCCTAAATTTGCAAAACTTCGAGAACGTTTTCCACAAAAAGACCCAAACCCAGAACGTTCTTTGAAGCAAACCACAAATCCTGAAAACAAACCATCCCCATCAAACAAACCTGTTCTCCCTCTGATCTCTCTCAAAATGAAAACAATCTACAATGACAAATGGGCTCAGTGACCCATTGGCATTGGCCGAGTGTTTGCCTTTGAAAATCTGAAAATTGATGAAACATATATTCAGCATCACACTGATGCTTTAGGTTGGACCAACTTCCTCAAAATCTCTGATTGTTATTACCTTGAGGTAATGAGGGCATTTTGCTACAAGACTGAATGTTTTCTTGATAAATCCCTCATTGTATCCAATATTAAGGGAATTGAAATACAATTGACCCCATCCATCATTGCTGATATTCTCAAATTACCTACTGAAGGGCCTGTAGTCTTTGGTCAAGACTGGTATTCTGCCCTCGAAGTTTCAAAAGAGGATGTATTTTAGGAGCTGCTTGTTGCTAATTCCACGAGTTATCTGTCTGCTAACTTGAAGCTGGTTCCCAAAATCCTCAACAGTATTAGCCAACATTCTGTGCTACCTAGATGCGGCAGCCACAAATATGTAACTGATAATGACGCTCTGGTCATTTATCACCTTTACAAGAAAAAGCTCAATTTGCCCCATCTGATCATGCATCATATGATCTCTACAATATGCAAAGATTATAAGCACAACACCCTACGATATGGTTTTCTCTCAAATCTTTAGGTTTTTTTTTTCTGTTGATCTAGACTCAGAAATTTCCAACATCAAACTATCAAAATTTTCCCTCAAAAATGTTGCTCACATGAAACAAACCCAATCCACCCCATCCTCCACCAAACGAAAAAGGAACTCTCCTCACTCCCCAAAATAATCAGCCTCTCCTGTTTCTACCGAACCATCATCAATTCCTGATCCAAACCCCACTACTACTGCAGCAAGCACCCTTCCAACATCACCTCCTCAGAATGTATATCCTCCTCTGCCTAATCCACAATCATCCACCATGTCACCCATGTTTTTTCCCCTGAAAAAACCTACTCTTCAATCTTTGGCATCAGCCAATTATTGGCTTTTCCAACAGATGGCTCATATGTACCTTCAAACATCAATATTCCAAACTCCCTACCACATATTTCTTCCTTCTTTGCTACCATTTCCACTTTTTGTACTACTGCTCCTCCACAATCAACTCCAAAAAGTGCCCAACCTCCAATGTAAAAGTCAAAGATAGATTCTCACAGCTCTAAAACCAACAGAGCCATCTTTGATTCTCTTTAGACAATCCTGGCGCGGCAAATCCATCAACACAAAGAGCAAGCTATTCTCCGAGAATGGATGACGACTCAGTTGGCTCCGAAACTTGGCCTCGAGCAACCCATGCCAAATCTGCCCCCTGTGTTTCCGCCTATCCCACAACCACCTCTCTCGTCATCCTCCAAAGGGTCCTCGCCATCTCTCTCCACTTAGCTATTTTAGTGCCTTATGTCCCCTTTTTGCTGTGACAAAGGGGTAGAAGTAATTTTTCTAGATTTTAAGTTTCAAGTTTCAAACATAGAAGTTGTGTAATATCTTGTTAATTCTCGCACATTTCTTAACACATAAACTACCTTTTGTGATATTACTTTTTGTGATATTACTTTTTGTGATATTATGTTTGATCTGATGAATTCTACTTTATGTGATACTCTAATAAATTCTCTAGTCTACTGTGATCTATAGAAATCCATGTTATCATATGCTATCTTGAATCAATATGCTAAAATCTGTTTCAAACAACCAGTGTTTATGAGCACTGTTTTATGATGTTTTAAAAAAAAATAGCACATGTTAAGGGGGAGTTTTATCTAAAAACCCCTATCTGATTATTTTAGAATCAAAATTAAAATCTAAATTAATATGTTTGTCATCATAAAAAACGGGGAGATTGTTGAGACAAAACCCGAACTTAAATAATTTTGATGATAAACAAAGATTAATTAAGAATTATAATTATGATTCTAAAGCATGTTTTTGTATCTAATAAGTGTGCTTGAGTGTATTAATCAAGATAGGTACCAAGAAACTTAAACAAATCATATCAAAGAAGAAACAAGCTAAGTCAGTAAAACCAAGAACGTTCTGGACAATTTTGAAGATAACGAAGAACGTTCTTGAGGTGCTCCAAAAATGCAAAAACGCAAATGCAGTTCCAGATCCAATTTGTGAAATTCCAATTCAATCATGCTTTCTCAATCATTTAAGTAAGTATTGGAATATCCATCTACAAAATCAAAGGCCAAGAATACGCATCACTAAGATCAAGACTCAGTTGCCACACAAAGAAAGAACCAAGTCTGTTCTTGATCTTCAGAAGCAAGGATGAAGAACATTCTTGCTTTTTTGCCTGCTCTCACCTAATCAGTGACAAAGGACAACCAATCTGCTCCCAACGGGCAAATGAGCTGTCATAGCTCTTTTTGAGTCTATAAAAGAGAACTCAAGGTGAAGGAAAATATCAGAACTCACGAAAGCAATTATTTCATCATTCATAATCAGATTCAATAGCTTCCATCCTTCTTACACACATTTTCTCAAGTTCTGTCAAGTACTTGGAAATTGCATCATCCAATTACTATTGTGCTCTAAGATCACTCTGAGTTCCAAAGATCAGAATCAATACTGAAACACGAGTTGAGGATATTTAGATTCTATCAAAAACTTTATCATTCCATTGTAATCTCAAGACGAAGTAAGTAAAAACTAGTCTTGAGAAATTGTAAAAATCCTTCTATGTTATAGAGAAGGTAGTGTGATTAATCGTTTGTAAAGATTGAAGGATAGATCAGTGAAAAACTCCTTTATGGATTGAAAGGTATTGATTGTAACAGATCAAGATTGACTTGCAGAAATTTTGTGTAAAAGTCAAGAGAGTTTTTACCTTGGAGCACGGTGTTGAAAATCTCACAATTGTGAGGACTGGACATAGCCCAAGTTGGGTGAACCACAATATATCTGTGTATTATATTCCTTCCCTTATCTATTTACTTTCAAGTCTTTAAATATCAAATTCAATAGATAAACTAAAATTGTCATTTTCAACTAACCAAGAACGTTCTCCGTTTTTCTGATTTACAACAAAGATCAATTTTGAGTTAATTTTTTTCAGGAAATTTTAAAAGGTTAATTTACAATTCAAACCCCCTTTCTTGTAAATTGCTACTTCAAGAAGAAGAAAAAAAGGAAGAAGAAGAAGAAGGAACCCAACGGTGGCCGGCGGCAGCGACGGTTGATCGTCGTTCCGACGAAAACGGCAATTTAAATCCCGTTTTCTCTTTTTGGTTTAATTGTTTGTTTTTCTCTTAGTTTATTGTTAATTTTTTCTATGATATTTTCGTTTTTTATTTATCTGTTTTGAGTGTACAATTGCTAATATTGAATATTGAAGAAAGAAAATATATAAATAAATAAAACTAACAAGATCATGAACATGATTTTATATTTGTACACATATTGTGATAGTAAAAAAGAAAATCATATATATATATAATATTAATATTAAAGAGATTTAGAATACCTTATATATTGTATTTTCTTCCTCTGATATGTTGTTTCTCTTCTACTCCTTACCCTCTCTTTTAATATTGATTTTCGTTCTCAATTTATAGGCTTAAGTGATGAATCTGTGTGTCTATGAAATAAAAGTGAGTTTTAGATTTTTCATTGTTTTTTAGCAAAAGTTAAACAATCTCAAACAATTAAGGAAATAAGTGGCTAATTTTTTTGATTGAGTGTTCAAATGGTGAAAATAATACCCTTATTAAATTAAAAACAAAAATAAAAAATAGGGGTAGAGGTTGATGCAGAAAATAGAAATGAAGAAGGAAAAACAAAAAGAAATTAAAAATGAGGAGAGCAAAAAAAAAAAGAGAAAGAAAAGAAAGTACAAGAGCAAAGTTGCTAGGAGAGTAGGTATAGGAAAGATACATTTCTTTACTTAATATTTTTTGTTTATTTTCTTATTTTAAACGTAATGTAACGAAAATCATACAGACTTAAAATTGGACCATATTTAAATGACGATTTTTTTACTTTATAATGATAAGTGTAAAAATATTTATTAAACATATTATTATTTTATTTTATTTTATTTTTTTGAATTATTTTTAATTGGTCGAACAAAATTGAGGTACTACAATTGCATTTCTTGCTTTTCATGTTCTATCATGGGATAAAAGTTTAGGACATGATCCTCCAAATCTCCAAGCATTCATTACACCGTCTAAATTAATCCATTTCATCTTAAGATACAATATAAGATCTTATTCATCCTCAAGTATCACTGTCTTAGTAATCTTACTAAAGAAAACTCTGCAACTCTAACACAATATTCTTAGTAAATCTTCAAACACTTTTGTCTATAACTTAAATTATTCAAAACTTGTCCACCTGAAGTCCCTCGATTATCCAAGTTTAAGGTACCACATAGTCCTCCATCTGGCCTTGTCAATTGAAATAATTGACTTAAAGGTCAATTAATCCCTCCAACCTATTCAAAATATTCATGCTCTCTTGGTGATTACCAGCTTTTAACAAACAATTAAAGCTTATATTGCTACAATCTCTAATTATTCTTGTACTATATACTTCCAATTCCACTTAATAGTAACATACAATTCAATACATCAAGGGTTAACCTCTTACGTTTACCCAAAAATGACTCCAAATTCAAACTTACCCATTTATAGTTTCATCTCAAATCACCGTCTTTACTTACTATCTCTTGAACCATGCAAAGATTCGTCACTTACCAACGAAATATTTTGTCCACGCCTTTAATTGTCACGAGATTTATCCTTAACAATCTAAGTCACGAATCAAGTTTAACTCGAGTGCTCAACCTTACCCTTCAAGGTATCCACTATTCTTCTAATATGTCCTTTATCCATCACAAGGTTTTGCTCACCCCTGATGTGCAGTGCCCCTTAACGTCAAAATGAAGCCTCTTTCATTGACATCAAAACACCATAATTTATTCCAAATGGTAGCCCCGTCTACTCCACAATTCCATAATGGTTGCATCTCCTTGACAGTTATCAAACTTCATCCAGTCTCGTCCTGAATTCTACCAGGAGAACATCTAATACTTTTCTTGAAAACCAATTAGATTCTTACTTAAAATCCTTTATCGGTCTGATGTTCATCCATCCATACTCACCATCTTCGAGTGACCACCAACAACGTAGCCTCCGTATCCTTGAAACCATTTCATACATCCCATGAAGTCCTAATTCCCTTCAACTTTGTTCTTCTTAGACCATTGAGTTTAAGAAATTTAGAGACATTCGTCGACCAAAGTTGACTAACGTTCTAGTTTTAACTACTCTTCCTACTAAAGTGCTATATGGCACACTATTTCAGTTAAGAAACAATAACTACTTAAGCATATGATCCTTGACTTAAGACAACCAAAACATGAAGCACAAAACACATATGGACTTCAATTACTTAGGACACGAAACTCACAACCTCAAATAAATCTAAACTAGGGTTCTGATATCCCAATGTAACACCTCAATTTTTAACAGCGAGAGTGAATACATATATTTTTTAAAACAACTAACACTGATGGATAAAATATTCATAATTGTCCTTTAATTTAAAATCAGAGTAAAATATTTAATTGTAAAATTAATTCCCAAAAACGACGATTATAATCATTGTCTTATTATATAAAATGATTTTGACACAACTGACTTACTTACAGCCGAACAATTCACATTGACAAAAATATAGTCACAACTGTTTTAGATAAAGAAATCTCATTGCAACAACAATATTTCAAGAAGGAAGGGAAAATAAATAAAAATCTTTACTAAAATCCTAAGATGAACTTAAACTCTAAACTGAGGATGACGTGGTACTAAAGACCCACCAATGGCATCAATACTCACTGCTTCTGATGGCCAATCCAAATCATTGCTCTGCCACATCTTCGACGTTGTTGCAATGCCCGCGCAACTCAAAACTCTAAGAAAATGGGGAATAAGTAGAGGGTCACAATCTAAAAACAACCTATATACGAAAATACAAAGTGTAAAAGCATAACATGACATAGTATCAAGTGATCAACAAGCATGAATATATATCAACATATAACAAACATGACTTGTGTGCCAAAGTTCCCTAATGCAATGCTTATTTGCCAATGTACATGATTCCATAATTTCAAAACCCTCATCGAAGGGCATAAATCATAAATGTATAGCTTCTCACAAACCAGTACTATTTACCAAGGTGTAGTCTCTCACAAACTAGCACAATTTACTAAGGTGTAGTCTCTCAAAGAGTAACATGACTCAATAATCCTTGCAAGGATAAGGTAAACCATCCAATCCTATGATACCACCTTATGGCTCATCATAGTCAGCACAAACTATGAAATGCATGAGCATACACTGACTCTTTCACATCAATTATTATATAAACGCAATTATTAAAAAATTCTACTTTTAATACTCATTAAAAACTAATTATTTTGTTACACTTTTTCCACAAAGCATACTCACGACAGATTATCATTAATAAGATTCATAACATATAGTAAACACATATGCTATCAATTATGAATACATAATCACATCAAATACATAAACAATCGTGTGCACATTTATTCATCACTAGCACAGAGAACATGTATACAGACATGTTATGCATTCAAGCATATATAATATCGTTAGAAAGTGCATTTACCTTAACGATGCTTTATTACATAAGCAACTTACAATTCACTAGTATAATCTATCCAACGATTCCAACAACACCTCTCACTTTCCTTGTACTTTAAACCAATCAATTGACGTAATCAATACAAGTTTCTAAAACAACCCCCAAATGAACCCTAGGTTCGATCAATATTCAAATCAATTACGGTTTGGCATTCTCTTATACTTTCTTACCTAATTAGGTTCCCTAACTTCAAAAACACTTTGGTTTAGGTATTTTGGCGAAAGAGAATTTCAAAACACTTATGCCACACTTTGAAAATCTCCATATTATTTTTCAAAATTATTGAAGTTGAAGTCAAATATTTGTCTTTAACAACTTATGACAAAATATTTTCTTAACAAAATCAATCAAAGACAAACATACTCACACATTTTGAAATTTCGATTAAATTATCAATCAACTTCACAAACTTCAACACTTTAATATTTGTAAAACTATTAGAAAGCTTGTATCAAGAAATCTTAACAAAAAAAACCCAAATACTAAGAGTTCCAATATTCTAACTACTAAAAATCATGATTATTCCAAGGTTCTTTTCATATTTTTCTGAAACTTCCAATTTGACATTTGTGAAACCTTAATCTTTATCAACTATGCATTATATATAAACTTTCACACAAAAATCACTTTTCTCATCAACACAATATTTCCCAAATTCCCAATTTTCTTTTAAGCTTCCAACCAAAATTATTTCTAATAAAACCACATATCAAAACCCAAAATTATAATCAATCATTTTTTTTTCAAAACACCTAAATTCTTCTTCGACCTCAAATTTAAACATAAAGTTTACATCTTTAGTATAAAAATCAAAACTTTTAACTTCAAAACTTAAGATTAAAACTTTGTTCATAAAAATTGGAAACTTAATATTAAAGACTAAAACTTTTTGGTTCTAAACTATAAATATGGAAACTCTATTTTCTCCAAAATCCCAGAGATAAACTTTTAACACCTTAATCACAAAATCAACTTAAAACAAACGTTTAAACAAAACTTTGAATTCTATTTCTATATATATACAACTCGGCTAAAACCCATTTTACTCATCAAAGTCTTTCAAAAAAAATTTCAAATCCAAATATAGTTTAAAACACCTTAGATAATCAACGACAACAACTCATATGGTTTCAAACTTAAAACGACTCCAAATTTTTCCATGATCTTTTTGTTTCAATCTAGTTTCCTTAAAAGTTTCAACACAACAAACATAAAATATTCAGAGTTCTCCACACCTCTAACTTGATGTCAACAATCTCGATTCATTTTCAAGACCCAAAGAACTAACTACGTAAACATAGAGAATTATACAATTTACTTCAAGGTCATATTACTCAAGAAAACTCAAATTTCGAATTCACAATTTAAAGAACACTAATCAAAATTTTTTTTAAATCACTCACTTACTTTAAAATCTTCATTTCACAACTTTGAGTTTTTTCAAAAAATACATCACTTTGGTCCCAAAGCACATTAACATCTAGTTGTTATTTTAATTAAAAAAATTGTACCTAAGCACAATTGCAAAAGTCTTCTTAACTGTGTTAACACAAACCACTTTAGTAAAATTTCTATTATCAATTCAAATTCATTTATTTGAAAACAACTCATTATTTTACTCAAACACATACAAAAATAAATTTGTCAAATTAGGACGCATCACAATTGGTCTTTGTAAAATTTTTGGGGGTTTGGTTTCATTTTTTTTGGTTATTTCAGTTATTAACTTCTCAAATTTCAATATTAACAAAGCACCAAAGTAAAAAAACACACTTTCATTTTGCTTCCTTATTCAGGGTTTTTTATTTTTGAAAGAAAAAGAGTTGAAAATATTTCCTTTAACTTCCTAAACACTAACTATAACCATAGTAGTGATAAACAAACAAGATTAAAGCTCAAAACATAAAATAAATAAAAAATCATTGTTTCCCCCTATATATGGATGCTTATGAGTTTGAGAGAAAAGAGGAGATAAATTGCTATCTCAACTAGTAATCCTTAGCTCTTTGCAATCCTCTCAAATAGTGAAACAACTTTGTAGTTGGAGATTTTGTGATTGGAGGCTTCTAAGTTGCTCAAAATTGAAGAAGAAGGTTTGGGTTTGGAGAGAAATGAGAGAAGATGTGTTTGAAAAACAAAAGAAAGTGGTAGTAAGATAATGATAATGGTGACCATCAATTGCTTTTATAGGGAGTGGGAAATGTTTTTTTCTCTTCTTCCCTTAATTAATCTATTATTTTATTTCTAAATTATTCTCCAAAAATTAATCACATAAATTTAATCATAAAATCTCACAATTATCATTTATGATACTTAGTCATTATCACTGTCGCGACCTAAATTTCGAGTATTTCTTGAATTTAATGGAGTCGCCACCAAAATTTATTTAAAATAGGGAAAACATTGGGAAACCCTTTAAAAGAAAAAAATGGTCTTTGAAACCAAATTTTGAGTTCGGGAGTCGATTATGCGTAGAGAATGTATTAGCACCCTACCACATCTATTAAAATACAGTTACCTATAATTAATTGAGCAAATTTAATATTAACTTAAATAGCTTTGATTTCTCCTTATTGTTAAATATGAACATCAATTGTTTTTATTTTTGTGATTTTGAAATAAATAGGTGCTTAAGAAAGAGAGGAAAAAAGAAGAAACTTTTTATTAATGTGCTTGACAAGAGTGTGATCTTGCTCCTATGTATCTCCCGGTGCAATGGAGAAATCAAAGTTACGTAGTTCTTGGGTAGAAAATGCGGATGTGTTGATCGCTTTTTAAAGAAAATGCATTTTGTTGCAATAAAATGATTGAATAAAAAGAAATTGTTGATTTAACGAAAGAAAAGAAAACATTGAATTTGATAAATTGATTTTGTAAGAATGTTTAGTTATTTATTTGGATTTGGTTAAGAAAGTTTAGTATCACCAAGTTGTCACAACTCAAACGTCTTAAACTATCACTGACAAGATGTCGCATCTTAGTAAGTCTTATTTTACTAAAAGATAATTATTAATTAGAGCTTAAGATTGTCAAGTAGTCGCAACTTAGACGTGTTAAAACTAAATTTGGCAAAATGTAACATTTCAACCAATCTTTTGAACCACATTGATTTTGAATAACATGGATGTTCATTTTAATTAAGATGATAATGATAAATCAGAGAATGAATTTTGAATGTATATGATTTTAAAAGTGGTTGAATGTTAATTGTACTTAGTCCATAATTTAAATAAAAGAATAAGAGGACAATTATTATAATATAAAAGAATAAAACTGAAATAATTGAATAAAATTTTTAACAAAATTAAAATGCTTATTTGCGGTAAACAACATTCAAATTAAAGGTATAAGACTAAACAAAACCATAAAATTGTTACAAAGAAGAGTTTATAAATAGTTACCACACAAGTTGAATATTTGTTATACTCCTTGATTTGCTCTAATTATATTTTGCTTTTGTTTTGAATTGTTGTATTCTTCTTTAGCTCATTTCATGTTTCGTTTATCTTACCAACAAAAACTCTTACTAGCTTAAAAAATGAAAATTGAAAACACTAAAATTGCCTCCTCCTCTGGTTCGAATTTATTCTCAATTTATAGACTAAAATGATTAATCTTTGTATCCATGGGATAGAATTGAGTTCTTAATTATTGCTTGTTTTTGCAAAAAAATTGGTTTTGCTAAGCTAAGTTTGGAAAAAAGAGAATGCACTTTTTAATTGCTTGTATACATAGTAAAAGTTATAACCATTTTAAGAAAAAAGAGAAAAAGTAGAAGGGGATAAAAGAGGATTCGAAAGATGGCGTGTACACAAAAAAATGCATGTTGTTTAGGAACAAAATAAAAAG
Organism: Cicer cuneatum; assembly: GCA_037974295.1. NCBI lineage: Eukaryota > Viridiplantae > Streptophyta > Magnoliopsida > Fabales > Fabaceae > Cicer > Cicer cuneatum. Next base: position 11,471,038 of record JBBPBO010001986.1, read on the forward strand.
CAAAAGAGGCTAAAAAGAGTTAAAAAGGTGGCGTGTACTGCTGTAAAGGTGAAATGCATGGAGGCTGAAAAGATGGAAGAGAGTGTTATTGCTGCCCTAAAACAAAAAGATGAAAAGAACAAAAATAAAAATAAAAACAACACGAACTAATAGAGAACTGTTAGGGGAGCAGTTATTGATGCAGTAACTGCTACAGGGGCTGTTAGTAAGCCACATGTGTGGAAAGTGTATAAGAGAAGATTTAATGGATAGTTATTTGGCAGTTACCTAACTGCCTAGTAGGTTTGTGGATAATTATTTGGCAGTTACATAACTACGTAGTAGGGAATAATTATATAATGTAATGTGTTTGTAAAAGCAGGGGGAGGATGAATATAATTTGTATGTTGTAGGCAGAGAACATTTGACACTCTGAAGGAGCATTGTGCTCTGTGTTAAGGGATTACTTTACCGTGTAATTCTGTTTTCTTATTTAATAAAGTCATACATTCCCTCTCTTCACTTCACACTTCCTATTTTCAATTCTAATTATCTATTAATTGGTCCGACCTGTCGGATGTTTAATTAGAGAGAGAGAGAAACCAAATACAAGCGAATTGAATTGAACTAATGCCACCAAAAAAGATGGAAACAAAGGTGACTGAGTTGGAGACAGAAGTTGCATCACTCAAACAAACTTTGGCAGAGATGCGATTTCAAGCCGCTTAGGATCAGGAAAAACTTGTGTCGCTCATATCCCAAAGTCTTGCAGAGAAGAGCGGATATTCAGAAACTTCGAAGAGGAACGACCAACAAATGCAGAGTGAAACCCTTGATGAATTTCGTCAATCTTTGAAGAAGGCGGAACTCCCCTCTTTTGATGGTGAATATCTTGCAGAGTGGATAGCGCGTGCAGAGATTTACTTCAGGGTTCTTAATACAAGCCCAAAATTGAAGGTGAGTCTGGCCCAATTATGCATGGAGGGGTCAACGATTCATATTTTTCAAAGCGTTGATAGCGGAAGAAGCGGATCTGACTTGGGAGAAGTTTAAGAATGCTTTACTTGAATGTTATGGAGGGATTGGAGAAGGAAATTTGTTTGAACAACTCTCTTCGATTCAGCAAGAGGGAAGTGTAGAAGAATACATCAAAGATTTCGAGAGGCTAGTGGCGCAAGTGGACCGAATACCCGATTCACAATATTTGGGTTACTTCTCACATGGTCTTCTAGAAGGAATAAGGGTGCGATTGAGGAGTATGATAGCGATAAGGCCGGTCTCGCGCTCAAGATTGATGAGCATGGCACGGGCTGTTGAGATGGAATTTTCGGAGAAGAAACCAAATTGGGTCGGGTTGCGTAGTGCCAACCAAATGAGTGGACCGAGAGGAGTTTTCAACCGGGTGAACCCACAGAATGTTAGTGGTCCTCGTTTAGAGTGGGGTTATGGGAAGTCTAACAAGGAAAATGGAAATGGTTCTAGACCAAAAATTGATAACAGGGGTGATTCCAGGCGTGATATGCCTCGGGACAAAGGGGTTAGGCACCTGTCGTATCATGAGTTGATGGAAAGAAGGAGGAAAGGGCTATGCTACAAGTGTGGGGGAAATTATCACCCCCAACATCAATGCCCTGACAGTCATTTTAAAGTAATGGTGATAGATGAACCTGATGAAGGAGATTGTGAGGCCAAAGTCATGGAGGATGAGAAGGAAGAAGATGAAGTCGAAAATGAAGAGGAGTACAGCAGCATGTCTTTGAGCAATATCACTGAGGTTGAAAAAAAGAGACCAAGGACCATGAAATTAAAGGGTAAAATCAATGAAGTGCCCATTTTACTCTTGGCTGATAGTGGTGCTATTCACAATTTCATTGCTGGGAAATTGGTAAAAGCACTTGGTTGGCCCATCAAGCAAACTGAAACAATAAGTATCAAACTAGGTGATGGATTTCAAACTACTACACAGCGAAAATGTCCTGATATTGAAGTTGAGGTTGGGACTACTAAATTCACCATTGAAGCTGTTATGTTTGATTTAGAAGGGGTGGACTTAGTGTTGGGGATGGATTGGTTGGAAACAATAGGGAGAATGTGGGTGGATTGGAAGGAGAAAGTGATGGAATTTGAATTGAAGGGACAATGGTTCCAATTCAGAGAAGGAGGAGGTGCTACCGAGCAACCCATGGCCTTGCAAAGTTTGTTGGGGAAGTGTAAACAATTAGTGGATGGGTTACTATTAACCAAAGAGATACTTGTGCTGGCTGATGATAAGAACACCGAGTTAGGACAACAACTAAACGATGAATTGAGTAGGGAATTGCAAAAGCTTTTGGAATGCTATGCTGCAGTTTTCAGTGAACCCAAGGGGCTACCTCCTAGAAGGGGAAAAGATCACGCTATTTGTCTAGAGGAAGGAAAAGGACCTGTGAATGTAAGGTCTTACCGATACCCATATCATCACAAAGATGAGATCGAGAAGCAAGTGCAAGGGTTATTGGAATGCGGGGTAATTAGACCTAGTCAGAGTGCATATTCTAGCCCGATAATTTTGGTGAAGAAGAAAGACAACACATGGAGGATGTGCATTGACTATAGAGCTTTGAAAAAGGACACTATCCCTGATAAATTCCGTATTCCAGTTATTGAGGAACTCTTGGATGAACTACACGGTGCCAAATACTTCACCAAGCTCTACCTTAAATCCGGATATCATCAAGTAGGAATGAAGGAGGAAGACATCCACAAGACTGCATTTAGAACTCATGAGGGCCACTACAAATTCATGGTAATGCCTTTTGGTTTGATGAATGCACCCTCCACATTTCAATCTTTAATGAATGATATTTTCAAACCAATGATGAGAAGATTTGTGTTAGTGTTCTTTGATGACATTTTGATCTATAGTTCAAATTAGGAGTCCCATATGAAGCATTTGAGAGAGGTTTTGAAGGTGCTGCAGCAACATAAATTAGTGGCTAACCGTAAAAAATGTTCATTTGCTCAAGCCAAAATTGATTACCTAGGCCACATAATTTCTAAGGAGGGTGTGGTTGTGGATCTCAATAAAGTTCAATGTGTGCAAGAGTGGCCAGTTCCAAAGAATGTTAAGGGGGTAAGGGGATTTCTTGGTCTCACGGGTTACTATAGGAAGTTCATAAGAGACTATGGCAAGATTGCAAAACCTCTTACTGAATTGACAAAAAAAGAGGGGTTCAATTGGGGCAATGAGGTGCACAAGGCTTTTGAGGAGCTCAAAGTTCAACTCACTACTGCACCAGTTTTGGCACTCCCTAATTTCTCACAAGAGTTTTTCATAGAGAGTGATGCATCAGGTATGGGGATCGGAGCCATTTTGATTCAATAGGGCAAACCTATAGCATTCTTCAGTAAAGCTTTGGGAGAGAGGAGACTTGCCAAATCCACCTATGAGAAAGAGTTGATGGCAATAGCACTTGCTATCCAACATTGGCGACCGTACCTCTTAGGGAGGAAGTTTACAATGTGCGCCGACCACAAGAGTCTTAAAAAATTGCTTCAACAGCGAATAACCACTCCTGACCAACAAAATTGGGTAGCCAAGGGAGCTGATGCCCTCTCTCGCGTTAATGAAGGACCAAAATTGATCACTATGATGCATCAACCGAGTTGGTTGGGAAGTAAGCAATTGGTAGATGAGGTACATAAAGATTCCAAGCTGTTCAAAATCATAATAGATTTGATATCGGGTCAGGAGGTAAAGAAGGGGTTCTCTTATATAAAAGGGGTATTGTTTTATAAGGGCAGGTTGGTAACGTCTGAGAAATCCGAGAGCATTCTTAAAATGTTACAAGAATTTCATGAAACTCCTCAAGGGGGTATTCTGGTGTGTACAAAACTTATAGAAGATTGGCTGCCAATTTGTTTTGGTTTGGTATGATCAAAATTGTGCAGGAGTATGTCAGAGCTTATGATGTTTGCCAACGCCAAAAATACTTGGCTGCTGCCCCGGAAGGATTGCTGCAACCTCTTAACATCCCGAATCAGATTTGGGAGGAGATATCAATGGATTTTATCACTGGACTCCCTAAGTCTAAGGGTTATGAAGCCATCCTAGTTGTTGTGGATAGACTCTCAAAATACAGCCACTTCATCCCCCTCAAGCATCCATATACAGCAAGGTTGTTAGCTGCGATTTTCACAAGGGAGGTGGTACGTTTGCATGGCCTTCCAGCTTCCTTTCTCAGTGACCGCGACCCAATTTTTGTGAGTTCATTTTGGAAGGAATTGTTCAAACTTCAAGGTACTCAGCTGCGAATGAGCACTGCATACCATCCTCAAACTGATGGTCAAACGGAGGTGATTAACCGATGTTTGGAAACATTTCTCTGGTGTTTTACAGCAGACCAGCCTAAGCAATCGATGCAGTGGCTTCTTTGGGCTGAGTATTGGTATAATACCAATTTCCATGTGTCTACTGGTACCACACCATTTGAGTGTGTTTACGGACGACCTCCGCCTGTTTTGAATCGGTTCCTGCCTGGAGAAATTAAGGTGGAAGCAGTGCAAAGGGAATTGCGGGATAGGGATGAAGTCATCATCCAACTAAAGTATCAATTGCAGAGCGCACAAAAACAAATGCAAACTCATGCGAATAAGAAGAGGGTGGACACAGAGTTTGCCATTGGTGACTGGGTATTTATGAAATTGCGACCTCATGGTCAAGTTACCTTGGGTGCTCGCATCTGTGCAAAATTATCTCCGCGTTACTACAGACCATTTTAGATTTTGGAGAAAGTTGGAGCAGTGGCTTATAAGCTTAAGCTTCCTGATTCATCTCGTATTCATCCGGTGTTTCATGTGTCATTATTGAAGAAAACAGTCGGAAATTATAATGTGCAGGCCAGTTTACCTCAAGAATTGGCAAGTGACAATGCCAATAACGTAGAACCCGAATTAGTTTTGGCCAGTCGAATTGTTGCTAAGGACGGAAATACTATTCGACAAGTGCTTATCCAATGGAAGGGCCAACGAGTCGACGCACAACATGGGAAGATGAGTTAAACATCAGAAGTCAATTCCCTACACTACGACTTGAGGACAAGTCTCCTCTTGTAGGGGGGATATTGTTAGGGGAGTAGTTACTGATGCAGTAACTGCTACAAGGGCTGTTAGTAAGCCACATGTGTGGAAAGTGTATAAGAGATTTAATGGATAGTTATTTGGCAGTTACCTAACTGCCTAGTAGGTTTGTAGATAATTATTTGGCAGTTACATAACTACCTAGTAGAGAATAATTATATAATGTAATGTGTGTGTAAAAGCAGGGGGAGGATGAATATAATTTGTATGTTGTAGGCAGAGAGCATTTGACACTCTGAAGGAGCATTGTGCTCTGTGTTAAGGGATTACTTTACCGTGTAATTTTGTTTTCTTATTCAATAAAGTCATACATTCCCTCTCTTCACTTCAACACTTCCTATTTTCAATTCTAATTATCTATTAAGAACCATAACTAGAACCAGAAGATACCATCCAAGGCAAAAAATAAATCAAAGGCAAAAATCAGAGGTGGAAATTAGAGAAAAAAATCAGAGGCAGAAATCAGACGCAAAAATCAATGGCAAAAATCAGAGGCAGAAATTGTAACACCCCGAGTTTAAAACACAGCGCGAGTGTATTTATTATTTTATTTTTTTTCCCAAAATAAATAAATGAATTTTCAAATTAATTCAAAAAAATTAAAAGAAAATAAAATTAAATTATTTCATAAAATATACGTCGTAAATTCAAACGACAAAAGAAATTAATTAATTAATAATACGTCGTGATTCAAATGACGAACGTAATTAATTAATTACATCATAACTTTAACCGAGTAAATTAGTTTTGGAAAATTGATCTTCAAAATATACCAAAATAATAATACATCGAAAACTGTATCCTGGACTCACCAAAATATTATCAGAGTGCGGAAAAGATTAGCGGAAAAGATATACAATAATTCCAAAATAAATAATTACAACCTCAACACTAGGCCCAATACAAAAAGTCTAGTCTGATGATGCACTATAGCTAAAGTAGCACGGTTTCCACCGCATTCTGTACAAGTCTCGTCTTCAACGAGCTGTCTGTCCCTCTACGTTGTCCACAACTACGCCGTGCGTGAAGATCAAGGAAAACTAACGATGTCTCCGTCGTTAGTGTAACCGTCGGAGGTACAGACTCGGTTATCATCTGAAGGCAAAGCATAATTTTCCATAATAATAGTAAAGGGTCACCGACCGAAATTAACAAATACCACATAGCATTTATGTCAATAATAACAAGCATATTCATGGCATGTTATATAACAACGATGATAAATAAGGATGCTCTTTTTGAAATTACATGAAATTTATACCTTTTCAAACAACAACCAATTTAATATGAAAATCATGTTGTAAGTATAAATATCAATTCAGCAATCACACCAATTCATAAGAAATTCAAATTTCATAAGGTATTTACACACATCAATTTCCACCCATCAACATCATATCCAATCATAATTCACCGGTCGACCACCCCGGTGCAATATATATATGCCAATGTACTCAACTTCTTGGAATTACCAAGGTGCAGTCGCTCATAGACCAGCACACGTGCAGTCTCTCACGGACCAGCACGATTTACATATGTTATCTCTAACAGGCCAACATGACCATGGTGCAATCTCTCACAGATCAGCACCAGTGCAGTCGCTCACAAACCAGCACACGTGCAGTCGCTCACAGACCAACACGTTTTACGTATACCAAGGTACAGTCGCTCACAGACCAGTACCAGTGCAGTCGCTCACAGACCAGCACACGTGCAGTCGCTCACATACCAACACGTTTCACGTATGTTAGCCTTTCACAGGCCAGAACATACAGAAGTTAAATCCTCTCACGGATAGAATGGACCGTCTTGTTGGAACCAAGTTGGTTCTAAGTACTTAGGATTTTGATGCTTACAAATGTACTCTATGTAAACTTATTTTGTACTTTGAATTATTAAGTTAAATGCCCCAGAAACTGAAGGAATCAGAAGCAAGGATCAAAGGATTCCGAAAAAATGAATTCTGGAATGACCAGAAGATACTCCAGGAATGTCAAAACATGATCAGAAGATATCTTTGATGGCCCAGATCAGAAGGAATAAAAATCAGAATGAAACATGGATCATACCATTGGAAAGCATGCCAGAAGGAGAGTTGTTCCAAACAAACAGGAATCAAATATCAATTTTATTCCAGAAGTTATTCTGACCAGAAGATGGCCTGGCAATGAAAAATTACACAGTCTAGACTTGTTCTAGACTAGTTCCAGACTTGACCAGAAGGTATGTTTATGAGTCCAGAACAAGAGGATCAATCCAGATTTGACCCAGACCATAAGATAGCATGATTCAGGGCATGGAACTAAGTCCAGAACAAAAGAAATGAGTTCCAGAATCAACCCAGACCTGGTCGAAAATCAAAGGTAAAATGTCCAGACTGAAATATTTTTTGATCAAGTTTATTTCAGTTTGTTCCAGATCAAATTCCAGAATATGTCCAGATTAGAGGGAAGATTTCCAGATCAGTGGTTCAGAATTAATTATTTGGTCCAGTGATGGTCCAGATCAGAAAATCAGACCATGGCCCAGTGGTGGCCGAAATCAGAGGGACAAACTATGCAGTCCAGCAAAGGCCGAATTCAGAAGATTTTAGCATATCAGGTGCGCGTCCAGGGAAGGCTGAAATCAGAAGATCAGAGGGTCAGGAAGTGTGGTCCAGGGAAGGCCGAAATCAGAGGATCACAACATAACAATCAGTATGGTCCAACTGTGGACTAGAGCATGAAGATCCAATGGTCCAGATTTAATCAGGAAATTTATACGGTGGAGAATTTAATTTATTTTGATCAAAAGATTAAAAAAATTTATTACAAAAATAAAGTGAGGTGTTGTGGAATTCAAGAGCTGTGGCGGGAAGGAACCAACAGATTTAATTGGCCAGTTATTTTGAAAGGAAATTTGAAGATATGTTTTTTATTTATATAAAGCCCAATTGGTCAAGTTATTTTTATAGAGAATCCAGCAAGATTCAGCTCGAATTTAAGCATTGGAAGAGGCCCAAATCTGCATCTATAAAAGGAGGCTCAAGGCAGAATACTCACGAATTGAAAATCACAAAAGAGTCATACACTTCCAAAGAAAATGCTCCCAAATTTTCATATAAGTCAATTGTGAGTTTCAGCTTTCAAGAAGCAAGTACTTGTGTTATTTTCTTTCCACTGTGGCAAATCTAAGTTGTTGAAGTAGAGTCTACAATCTGAGGGAGTCAGTAGAGGTAGCAGGTTACTTGGCAATTAGATAGGGTTGTATCTAAGTTGTTGAAGTAGAGTCTACAAACTGAGGGATTCAGAAAGGTTAGCAAGGTACTTAGCAATTAGATTCATAGTGTTGTGAATTTTTCTACAATCTGGGGTGTCAGATTGGCTGAAGAACAAGAGTTGTTTTTCCTCAAAGAAGTCTAGGATTGTTAGACTATTTGAGAAAACTGACTTGGAGGGTCAGTAGCAAGGTTGTAATTCAAGGTTGAATTAATGAAATCCTTCAAGGCGAAGGGACTGCATGTAGCCTCGTTAACGGTGAACCAGTATAAAATCTGTGAGTTTTTATTTTTATTTTTATCCGCTGCTAACTCTGTTTTAATTATACATCAAGTTTTGTTTTGAAAGTATTAAAACAGGAAAAGTATTCAAGTTAAGTCAAACACAATTCAACCCCCCTTCTCGTGTTTGCACATTCACGTCTAATACATATGGAACCACTCCGTAGCCCGAGTAGAATAGACCGTCTAATACACGCGGAACTACTCTGACCCCGGATAGAACAGATCGTCTAATACACGCAGAACTATTCTATAACCCATGGTTACTACTTAACTTCACGGCCCATCATGGTCACCGCATCAACTCTATGGCCCATCGCGGTCACCACCTGACTATGCAATGCATGGACATGCAATGTTTTCTCTTCACTGAAAACAGTATGCAAAATCAGCAAAATTCAGCCATTCCATCACTTCCTCAAAACCATCTCAACCCATCTCAATAATTCCATTATCATCACATCAACAAAGAATTCAAGCACCTCATCATTACCACCACACACTATCTCAAAAACTCCATTTTAATTCATCACAAGTCTTTCCAATGTTTCCCCAACTCTTAAAGTTCATAAACACATGTTTAAAACTGATATTTCTGAAAAAGAACAGTCTGTATTCGAATACAGCTTCCTTGTATTCGAATATAGAAGCTAAAACAGTGCAAAATCGACACTCTGTATTCGAATACAGCTTCCTTGTATTCGAATACATAAACTAAAACAGTGCAAAATCAACATTTTTCACAATATCAATAAAGAATACAAGAACCTCATCATCACCACCTCAAACCATCTCAAAAACTCCATTTTAATTCATCACAAACATTCCCAATGTTCCCCAACTCTTAAAGTTTATAAAACAATGTTTAAAACTGGAATTTCTGGAAAAAAACAATCTGTATTCAAATACAGCTTCCTTGTATTCGAATACAGAAGATAAAACTGTGAAAAATCAGCATTCTGTATTCGAATACGAGGGTGTTGTATTCGAATACAGTGGCAAAAATGACAATCCTGTATTCGAATACGACAGGGTCGTAGCCGAATACAGATGCTATGTCAGAAGCAAAAATCCCTTATCTGTATTCGAATACAAGTTCAAAAATTTAAATAAAACAAAAGCTTTGCAGGACTGTATTCGAATACACTCATGCCGTATTCGAATACACCTTCGAATTCAGTGAAATTTTTCAGAAAACTTCAACACATTTTCAAACTTTTTCCTTTGAAAAACCAACACAACACCAAAACAGATTCACCACTCTTTTGAACCACAAAACTCAGAGTTTTTCTCAGCACTTATAAATATTTCTACTCATCAACACAGCAACAACAGATTTTCAAAACACCTCCTCCCATTTTAAAAATCCTTTTCTCTTAAAACCACCATCAACACAACAACAGCAGATTTTCAAGAACACCTTCAACCATTTTAATACCCTTTTTCTTTTGAAAAACCCCTATCAACACCAGATTGTTAACAAAACACAGCAGAAGCCAAATTTGTTAAAAACACAACAGAAAACAGAATCACCAAAACCAGAATAACATCACAGTTATCTTTATTCAACAAAACATAAAGTCAACCACAAAACAGTGTAGCACAAACCACTCATGCATTTGGATCATCCCCAAAACAACATGCAAGGCATTTCTCAGCTTTCCCACACAAACAGAACAACATTGATGTATTCAGCCAAAACAGCAAACATCACAGATCATCAAACATCAACAACATGCATTTTCATCAGTTTTAACGACATGCAAAACAGTTTCATTTTAAAACAACAACGAAAACATCATCAATGCCACCACAGCATGCATTTACAGCCCTAAATGCAATCTAGAAAGTGGAAGGTGCCCCTTACCTCTGTTACGTTTCCTGCGCTCGTTTATGCTACCACGACAATGTCGGCAAAACTTCCGTTCGCGTTCGCCGCTACGAAAGTTAGTTCCCTAGCTCCATAACAATGAGGGGAACAACTTTTGTACTTGACACTTTCTGGTTTGGTGCTTGGATTTCCAAGTAATCTCACTTTTGAGGATGCTTTTTTTTTTCTACCAACATAAAACAGAATGGGGAGAGGAAGAAGAGTACTGTCGCATGCAGTAAAGAAGGAGGGAAAGTGTTTTCTGCCTTCTTTCCTTGCCTCTCACTCATATATATAGGCATATATGTGCCACCTCACCCCACATTAATATTATAATATTATTTGACCATCAAGTACTTAACCACTCTCGTCGTAATTAACAGATAACCTCTTAATTGACTGCCGATAATTTAATTACTCGTAATTAAATTAATTTATCCTTCATCCAATAATTTTAATTCAACCTCCAAAATAAATATTTATATATATATATATATATATATATATATATATTTACACAAAATATATATATATATTAAATATTTTACAATTATTCCCCAAAATACACTTAATATTAAATCCATAATTTAATTTTAAATTTAAGGGTCTTACAGAAATCAGAGGCAAAAATCAAAGGCGGAAATCAGAGGCAAAATTCAGAGGCAAAGATCAGAGGCAGAAATTAAAGGCAAAAATCATAGGGAAAAATCAGAGGCAGAAATCAGAGGATATCATCATAAGCAAAAATCAGAGGATAATATGAGAGGATTTTTTTTTAGTGGGACAAAATTGAGGTACTACAATCACATCATATCACTCACTTCTAGATCTACTTTAGTAAAAATATCTACTTTCGTTGCATACCAATTGACAGATGAATTTAATAATAATACGCGACATCATAAAATATTTTTCGATAATAATCCTCCATAATTCGATTAAATTATTCTTCGATGAATAATTTTTACTAGATCTCTGAAAATATTCATCAAACATTTTAATAACCCATCACTTACCATCTTATCTTTATTACAGATGTCACGATAGTCCACACACACAAAAATGATAGTGAGGTGACTCATTTTAGTCCTTACAAAGTCTTACTACATACTAACAAAATATCTATATATTTTCACTATCCCCTCATTAAAATTTAATAAGCAAATATATCTTGCTTGTTTTCTTAAAAACAATAGAAAAATATTTTTGAAATTTTGACAATATCAAGACATTCACATAATCATTTAACATCAACGAAAACACCCCAACAATTTTGATAGATCAATTTCCCAGACACAATTACAACCAAAATTTATAAACAAACATAAAATGTAAATGGTAAATAGACAAAAATAAACAATAGAATACACAAATAAACAAATAAACAGTGAATTCTAATTCTTGCTATAAATCAATTATGGGTGTTACAAAAACGTCCCACACTTCTACTGCATTTAGTTGTGTTCCTATTGTTTAATTTACTTCACATATTAATTTTTTAAATATATTAAATGCCACGCCAAATATTTATAGTGAAATGTTTATCTTCGTCCTCAATTTTTCTATCTTTAATTAAGGCTTTTGTGCCATCTTGAAAAATACCTCTTGATAAAGCAATATATATTTGTATGTGGCTAAAAACACGTGGAAGATAAATTTATATCCTTGTGACTTGTTATTGTCATTGCAAAACTTAGCTTTACAAAAGGTCTTCCATTCGTACTCGTGCATTATTTAATTTATGAAAAAAAATATGTTTTTTTGAACACGAATACCTGTGAGGATTTCTACATCTAAGTTGTGTGACCCCTTCGACCTCATGGACAACAAAATATGTTCTTATCTAAAAAAAATGATTGATAACTATGCTATTCAGTTTTCTAACATCATTTCTTGAATTAAGTACGGCTCTTTCTACCACATATAAAATACCTCATCTATATGATTCTACTTGGAGAAATATTTGAGCTTTTTTCTTCCAATGGTATTGAAATTTTGTACAATGAGCTTTCTCCTTTCCATGGTATTAAAATTTTGCATTGAATTTTCTCCTTCCTACGGTATTATGCCTCCGGTTCTTCAAAGTAAATATTTATGTCATTGCTTATGATAACTCAAGAGATTTGTTCACATAAAAAACTCAAATAATAAATCTAACATTTATATTTTTTATACCATTATATAATAACAACCCAAGAGTTAACTATAAATTACTAACAAAGTTAAATTCTTCTATAAATAATTTACAATTTGATCATGCATTTTCTAGTACGAATATACCCTTTATAATTCAACCATTTTATAATTTTATCCTTTCAAATTCCACTTTCTATGCTTTTTGTTTACATAAGTTAAGGAATTTTTGTTCACATAAAAACTCATAAATCACAAATCTTATTCTATATTTCTTTACTATTATATAATAACACATTAATCAAGAATTAACTATAAATAACTAACAATTTGGTTGGATCTTTTCATGTATAAAACTACAAAAATATACTCTTTACATTCCATCATTTTACAGTTTTGACCTTTCATATTTCACTCACTATTCTTTTCGCTCACATAAATCAAGGGATTGTTGTTCACATGAAAAAACTCATGCTCTCTACTTCTATATAAAGAAAACTCTTAATTTTGGTCTTATTTTTTTATAATTATTTTGTTAACCATTCAGTTCTTTTTTTCAAATTTAAATTTATTGGTTTGTTTGTTCCAGATTTTAGGCAAAGTGATTTTGGTATCCAATTATTTAGTGATTAATTTTAAGATATTTTTTGAAAAAGTATAAATTGTTGTGTTTGTATGTCATAGTGAAAATTATTTTTATTTTAAATTTTTTTATAAAAAATAATTTTTTTTGAGAATCTACTAATTAAAAACTGCTTCTCATTTGAAGTAATTTTTAAATTATTTTCAGATTTTAACTTTTTATTAAAAAGTTGTAACAAACGATTGAAAACTTTTTAAGTGATTAATTTAAAAAAAATTATTTTTATAACAAAAGATTTAAGAAACAGACATAAAACAACACTATAACTATAAGGAATCCTTAACAACGCAACCTTTTCAAATTTAGAATAAATAATATACAATACATGTGAAATATATATGCAACCAAACAAACACAAAAAAATGGATAGACGGATGCACAATATCATATTTTGTGTTTAGTTTAAATTTTTTGAACAAATTAGTAAAAAAAGTAAAAGATAATTCTACAACTAAGAAGAGAAAAAAAAAACATAAAAATAGAATAAGAATCACTACATTTAAGATGAACGATAAGATCTAGTGATAAATTGACATTAGATTAAAATGTTCTTGATAACGATTTTGAAATGGTTCATCCAAGAAACTTGAGAAGCAATATTGGTTCTCTTTTTTCAATAAATGATTAAAAACTTTCTCAAATAAACTATAACAAGAGTATTTATATCTAAGGATAACTACTAGCAAGGTTGTGCTAGACTTGATGTAGGAAGGTTCGCGGCAAGAATCAAGGAAGAAACGACTTTGCGGACAAACGCAGCGAGAAATGCGGAAAATGATCGTCCGGTGTCAGATTGCCTATTATTATACCTTTCCGAAAAGGGAATCGCGCCATAAACACAACACATTGCTTTGCCATGATGTATGGGCTCCAGAACCGTTTTGAGCTCGTCTTGGGCCTCAAAACAGCCGTTTTAGTTTTTCCCGTAATTTCAGGCTTTTTCTGTTTTACCTAATTTTCGCACTAGGGTTTCTATTATCTATTTAAAGATTTTCTATGCTGTAACTAAAGGCATCTTTTAATAAAATAATTAATTTGAGAGTTTTCTCTTCTCTGGTGGATTCCAAAACTTGTTCTTTTTTTTTTAGGATTAGCGCTTGCTAATCTTTTGTGATTCAGACTGCGACAAGACCCAACAATAAAAAGCATGTGACAACAAAATAGTAAACATGAAGCAAAATGCAACCGTAAAAAAAAAACCTAAACAGCTACGAGTGTTTCATTTATTAGAAACAAATCACAAACAAACTAATATTAAAAATCTAATTATTTTATAGGTATCCTAGGTCATTTGACTTGCAATTTCTCTTGTTTTTCTTCTTTATTTTCTGCATTTGGTCCTCGTTTGTTTCTCCGTTGATTAAAAATAAGAGTTAACATTATTTAATTTTTTTGATATAATAAAAAAAAATGATTGTATTTCTCAAACTATCATTTCTTTTCATTTACTTTATACAAAAATTTACTTTAATGAATGCTATTTTGAGAATGATAGGATTAAATATAATCAAATTAGGTAGATTTTACTTATATTTTAAATTATTAAATTTATCTTTTTTTGAGGGATACCTTGATAAATGAAAAAACTTATACTTGTATAATGAGATGTCTCAAAGATAGATGTTCTTACACTATAAATGCATTGCCATTAATTTCCTAATTAAATATTTTTTACAAAAAACTAAACTTCATTCAAATGCTAAAAAAAAATAATTCACTTAAATTGACAATGAATTGGGATATTCTTTATCATATTTTGAAAGCAATAATTAAGAAAGTCAAAAACCCACTAAAGATACACATTAGTCATATCAAGTAAACTAATTTATTTAGTCATAACAATTAACTAAACTAATTTATTTCATATATGGTTAATAATCAAGAATAATACAAGTTTTGTTATCTTTAATCTCATTTATTTACGGAAAAAAAAATGTTTATTGGTGTTTGTTCATATCGATTATATGTGATATCTGAAATGACAAATGTCAATTGCAATCATATGTTGATAAATCACGTTTAAGGCTGAGAAAATGTTAAATTTGATAATAATCTTTATAGTTCTCTTACTCAAAATACAATATAGATAACATGAGTTCTTTATCTATGAGAATACCGCACTAAGATGAAAAAATAAACAACGCCACACAACAATGATGAATAAATCAACTTCACTTAAGCGATGAAATTATAAATAAAACACAGAAAAAAAAATAAATTTATATAAAAAATCACTAATTTAATTAAAAAGAGAAAATAAAATAACTTCAAAAAATTGATTCTAAATATAAGAATGGTCTAAACCACACAAAAAGGTAGAAGTGAAAGGCTTACGTTTTGTTTTTGTCTGATGGAGGCGTCACTAAATTTTGCAATAGGCGGCACTCATTTTGTTTTTCCTAATTAAATATGTCTTACGCTAAAGTGAGAAAAATATGCTTAATTTACTCTAACTTGGGAATACGACATGAGAGGTGGCCACGAAATTCAAAATCCAATAATTATTCATTATTTTAGGAAACAACATGAAAAACCCAACAATTATGATGATGCACGCCCTATGAATAAAAAAAAGTTCAATTATTATCCATTTTGACATTAGGTGATAAGACCTTGTACATATCTTAAGCATGATCATGTGCTGTGTAGCGCTCCAATCAGCTGTGGTGTTGGAGATTCTGTTTGATAGAGATTCTTTGAATCCTGTTTTTAGGAGGTTATAGCATTATTGTGCTGCAAAAATAGCTTTCTGAAGAGTATAGTATTCTTGTCGTATAGATTTTGCGTTTCGCTCGCATTTAGCCTTTGATTCCAACTTGTGCATATAGTATCCGGGTTATAAGATAGGAGTTTTTATCTTCTCAATCCAAATTTTTAATAATATGTGTCAATTATTTTTATTTTTTAAAATTGAAAGTTTATATTGCAATGATCATACGTGTTGAATTTTGTATAAATTTAAAATAATTTAATATGTTATTAGAATATATTAACATTAATGTCTTACATACATTTATTGAACACCGTTAATTTCAATAAATTTTAATAAAACATATTAAATGATTTTAGATTTGTGTAAAGTTTTACTTACATAATATATATGATATAAATTTTTGATCTAACAAAAAAAATTAAAAAATAAATAAAATTAAAAGAAATTAACTAATAAAATCAAATATATTATTTCTTTATTGATTGTTTTTCTTAAAGGGAAAAACATTACAGTTAAATAACCTAGTATGTTTTAACCATTCATGTGTCAACATTTATGCACAGAATAAGATAGATACAAAATATGATATAAAATAAGATAGTGATATGATATGATAAATATTATTTTATGTTATTGTTATTTTGTCAATTCATCATGACATGATATAATATATATTATATTTAAATGAAAAAATTATCATAATGAATTAGAGAAAGAAAACATTATTGTGAAACAATTATATACTATTAAATGAATTTTATATTTAAAAAACACTCACACACTTATCTTATTATAAAAATTATAATTTATTATATTATATTAATTCATCGAACATTAAATTCATACATAGATATGATAAATATATGTTATCGTGTCTTTTTATCTTTGACATATAATGAACCTAAGCATATTCTAAAAACATTATAATTTAACATAACACTTAGTATATTAACTAAATAAAATATATTAACTAATAATAATTCATGGTTTGGGTCAACTATTAGCCATTTATCATGGCGGATCGATTCCCATTGAACCCATGTCCTCAAGATTCACAAGCACGTCTAGGGTTGGACGAGTATGGGGCTGTCCAACTAAAATATCCGGAAGAGATGATGATTTGTTGGACTGCAAAGATTGTGTAGGGAGACTTTGGCATATCTATTTTTTATTTTTTTCCATGAAAGAATTGGGAGTATTCTACTTCCCACCTCCACATATACCTCTCATTTGATGTACACTTAAAAAGACTATTTTTACTTTTATTATATATAAAAAGTAAATTTTCTTTTTCATTTCGCTATTTATTCACACATTTGAAACTTTAGCAAAAGTTATTAGAAAATTTTTAAATTTTTGAAACTTTGGTTGATTACAAAATTTTCGAAATACAATTTATCGTATTCGTTAAATATTTTTAAAGATTTCACCTTTAACAAAAGTTTTGAAATGAATATTTTCAGAAATTTTAAAACATTGGATTTTTCAAAAATCAAATTTTCGAAACATAATATTACATTTTGAAACTTTCGATCAAGATGAAAGTTTCGAAAATTTAGAATTTTACTCAAATATTTGAAATGTAAATTTTGTTTCAAAATAGTTACATTTTTTTTAAATATTTTATTTACAGTATAAATATTAATTTAATTTTGAAGGTGCAAACACAAGAAGGGGGGATTGAATTGTGTTTGACTAACTTGAATACTTTTTCTGTTTTTGCAGTTTTAAAACAAAACTTGATGTATGAATAAAACAGAGTTAGCAGCGGATATAAAGTAAAAATAAATACACAGAATTTTATACTGGTTCACCGTTAACGAGGCTACGTCCAGTCCCTTCACCTTGTAGGATTTCACTAATTCAAACCTTGAATTACAACAGTTCCACTGACCCTCCAAGTCAGTCTTCTCAAATAGTCTAACAATCCTAGACTCTTGAGGAATACAACACCTTGACTTCCTAAGTCAAGTCTTCTCCTACCAATCTGACAACCTCAGATTGTAGAAAGAATTACAACGCCTTGAATCTAATTGCCAAGTAATTTGCTACCCCTTCTGACGCAGTCGGAAGTCGCAAAGGGTTAGCAAACGCTAATCCTAAAAAAAGAACAAGTTTTGGAATCCACCAGAGAAGAGAAAAACTCTCAAAATTAATTATTTTATTAAAAGATATCGTTTGTTACAGCATAGAAAGTCTTTAAATAGATAATAGAAACCCTAGTACGAAAATTAGGTAAAATAGAAAAGCCCGAAATTAAAGGAAAAACTAAAACGGCTGTAAAACAAAAAAGCCCAACATTACGGGAAAAACTAATAGTCAATTTGACACTGGACGATCCTTTTCCGCATTTCCCCGCAAAGCCGTTTCTTCCCCGATTCTTGCTGCGAACCCTCATACATCACCTTCTGACTCCCTTAGATTGTAGACTCTACTTCAAAAACATAGATCTAACACAAGGGAAAGAAAAACACGAGTGCTTGCTTCTGGAAAGCTGGAACTCACAATTAACCTCACTGAAAACTTGAGTGTTTGCTTTGGAAGTGTATGACTCTTTTGTGATTTTCGATGCTAAGTATTCTGCCTTAAGCCTCCTTTTATAGATGCAGATTAGGGTCTCTTCCAAGCTTAATTTCGAGCTGTATCTTGCTGGATTCTCTGGCAAAAATATCTTGACCAACCGGCTTCACTTAAATAAAAAACATATCTTTTTAAGCTTCAGATTTTCTTTCAAAAATAACTGGCCAATCATGTCTTTAGTTTCTTCCCGCCAACTGCTTCTGAACTTCCATACGGCTTCATTTTATTTTTGAAACAAATCCTTTTAATACTTTGATCAAATTTAATTAAATCTCCACTGTTAATCCTCATGATTAAATCTGGATCGTTTGATCTTCTGCGCTAGTCCACATCTGGACCATACTAAGTGATCTGCTGTGATCCTCTAATTTCGGCCAACCCTGGACCACACTTTCTGATCTTCTGATCTCGGCCAAGCTGGTCCAGCAAACTGATCTGTTGTGATCCTCTGATCTCGGTCAATGCTGGACCACACATTCTGACCTTCTGATTTCGGCCAACACTGGGCCATGGTCTGATCTTCTGATCTCGGCCACCACTTGGCCATATACTTAAATCTGGACCATTGATCTGAATATCTTCCCTCTGATCTGGACCAGTTCTGGACTTAATTTGGATTAAACTGAAATTTAATCTGGACAAATAATATTTCAGTTTGGATATTTTACCTTCTGTTTTGGATGAGTTCTGGATCAAATCTGGAGATCATTACTTCTGGTCTAGACTTAGTTTCATACCCTGAACCATGCTATCTTTTGGTCTGGGTCAAATCTGGATTGATTCTCTTGTTTTAGACCCATTAACTTATCCTCTGATTAAGTCTTGATCAAGTTTGGGTTGTTTATCATTTCATTGCTAGGCCATCTTCTGGTCAGAATAACTTCTGGAATAAGTCTGACTTATGATTCCTTCTGGTCTGGATCAAGGTCTTCTTCTAACTTTGCTTCCTTGTGATCTGGGCCAGCAAAGATATCCTCTAGTAAATCTAGGATGCATCCTCTGGTACCTTCTAGATGCATTATCTGGTGTCTTCATTTTCTGCCTCTGCAAACTTCATCTGATGGTATTTAATGTAATAATTCAAGGTACAAAATAAGATTACATGGAGTGCTTTTGTAAACATCAAAATCCTAAGTACTTAGAACCAACTTGGTTCCAACAATCTCCCCCTTTTTGATGATGACAAAACCTTAACTTATTTTGCTAGCTTGTAACCCGAATTACTTAAATTACTCCCCCTCAGACCAATCTATCCCCCTAAGTCTGATAATGACTTTTTCTTCTCCTTTTCAACTCCTTCTTAAATAACTCTTTCTTTTCTTCTATTCTCCTCTCCTTTTCAACTCTTTCTCTTTTAATCTCTTTCTGATTTATTTGTCTCTCTCCCTGTTTCTTCTCCTTTTCAACTCTTTCTCTTTTCACTCTTTCTTTTTCTCTCTTCACATTGCATCTCCTTTTCAACTCCTTCTCTTTTCACTCTTTCTTTTTCTCTCTTTATTTTTCTCTCTCCCTGTTTCCTCTCCTTTTCAATTCTTCTCTTTTCATCTTTCTTTTTCACTCCTTCTTTCTTTTTATCTCACCTTTTCTACTTATTTCTCCTTTTTCTCTCTCTCCCCCTTTTTGTCATCAGCCAAAAAGAGGTCCTACTATTTTTGTATTTGTTGTTTTTCTCTTTACAAATTACAAAAAGTAAAACGGAAAATAAAAGACAGAAAATAAAATTACAAGAAATTTAGAAACACCTAAGATGACTACTTGAGCTAGTCAGATATGGAGGTAATGTTGAGATGCTTCTTGATGAACTCGAACCTATCTTCTGGTAATGCTTTGGTGAAGATATCAACCCATTGATGATCAGTGTCCACAAACTGGATGCTTAAAGTCCCTTTTTGAACATGGTCCCTAATGAAATGGTGTTTTATTTCAATGTGTTTGGCTCTAAAGTTTAAGATGGGGTTCTTGGTTAGGTTTATGGCTGAAGTGTTATCACATAACAAAGGGATATTGGTTTCAAAGATGTTGTAATCTTCAAGTTGATGTTTCATCCAAAGTAACTGTGAGTTGCATCTTGCTGCTAATATATACTCAGCTTCGGCTGTTGACATAGCAATGGTGCTTTGTCTTTTGCTTGACCAAGAGATCAAATTATCACCTAAGAAAATTCAGTTGCCGCTTGTACTTTTCCTTTCCAACTTGTCTCCAACATAGTCGAAATCACATAAACCTTTTAGTTTGTAGGTGGGGGTTTTCTTGTATAACAAGGTAAGGTTGGTGGTTCCTTTTAGGTATCTCAAAATTCGTTTGACAACAGTTAAATGGGATTCCCTAGGGTCAGCTTGAAAACGGGCACAGACACAAACATTAAACAAAATGTCAGGTCTAGAAGCAGTTAAATAAAGAAGCGATCCAATCATACCTCTGTATGTTTTCTGGTCTACCTTTTGGCTGGTTTCATCTTTCTCAAATGAACAAGTTGGGTGCATGGGGGTGGCCATAGGCTTACAGTCACTCATTTTGAACTTTTTGAGAAGTTCTTTAGTATATTTAGATTGGTGAATGAGTATACCTGATTTACCTTGGTGAATCTGAATTCCCAGGAAGAACTTAAGTTCTCCCATCATGCTCATTTGGAACTCTTTCTGCATTAAGTCAGAAAACACTTTGCACAAAGTGCCATTAGTCGATCCAAATATGATATCGTCAACATAAACTTGAATAATCAAAATATCATTTTTAATGGATTTCCTAAATAGAGTATTATCAATCTGGCCTCTATCAAATTCATTCTTATGCAGAAAGTTACTTAGTCTGTCATACCATGCCCTTGGTGCTTGTTTTAAACCATATAAAGATTTCTTAAGTTTAAAAACATAGTCTGGAAAATCAGAATTTTCAAATCAGGGGGCTGTTTGATATAGACTTCCTCACTTATGTAGCCATTTAAGAATGCAATTTTAACATCCATTTGTTACAACATTGTATCATGATTAGCAGCAAATGATAAAAGAATTCTAATTGCTTCTAACCTGGCCACTAGAGCAAAAGTCTTAGTGTAATCAATACCTTCCTGATGACTGTATCCTTGAGCTACAAGTCTGGCTTTGTTCCTTACCACTTCACCTTTTTCATTGAGTTTATTCCTGAACACCCATTTGGTTCCAATAATGTTTTTGTTTGGTCTGGATACTAGATCCCAAACATCATTCCTTTGAAATTCATTCAGCTCTTATTGCATTGCAAGTATCCAACCTTCCTCTGCCAAAGCTTCATCAACATTGGTTGGTCTGCATCAACTTCTGGTTTTGGAAGATCTGTAACAGCTTTTGATTCTAATAAATCAACTTCTGATTCTGGTAAATCTGCAACAGCTTCTAATTCTCGTAGATATGTAACAGCTTCTAATTCTGGTAAATATCCATATTTATCTTCTAACTTATCTTGGCTGTTTCTAATTGGATCAGATTTATCTTTTGAAGATTTGTCATGTGTTGCTGAGTTGCTTGTATCCTCTACCTTTCCAGGTACTTCTATTTCTTCTACTTCTGCTTCTGTTCCCTTTGGTTCTGGTGAACCTGCACTATCTTTATTTTGCTTTGATTTGTGAAGATCAAGCAGTTTGTCATATAACCATAATATAAATCAAATAATTTAACAATGAACTCAATACAGCCAAACCATTAATTCTGCTTCTGGTGGTTTCTGCTTGATTTTGAAACCACTGGAATGTTGTTTCTGTTGAAGTGTTCACATCACGTGAATCACTTGGTTCCTCTGACTTTTAGAAAACCTGCAGCATACTTATCTAGCTTTGATTTTTTAAGATCAAGCTTCTTGTTATCACAGTAAACATAAATATCAAACAATAGTAGTATTTACAGCAAGATGTAACCTCTATGCCAACAGTTTCAGTTTTACTCTGAAAATCCTCTTGCTTCTGATTTTCAGATTTTGAATCTGTATGTTCTGTGATTACATGGTTTGGATGAGGGGATTTGAATTCCCTTCCAGGTTTGTAGTCTTGATGAATCTCATTGGAGTGTTTGAAGAACTCTCCTGATTCTGATTCTTCTCTTTCTGCTTCGGCTGATACACCATGTTCCTCTAGTGATTCTGGAACTCATGGTGATTTTGGTAATTATACGGGTTCTGATGAATCTGATAATTCCTGTTCTGGTTCTGGCACTGATTCTGATTCTGGTTCCAATGTTGATTCTTGTTCCAGTTCCTGTGCCTCTTATACTGGTTCCAGTTCCTGTTCTGATTCTGGTTCCAGTGTTGGTTCTGGTTCCAGTTCATGTACCTCTGATACTGGTTCCAGTTCCTGTTCTGATTCGTGTGATATCTTCGATATTTCCTGTTTCTCCTATGATCGTGGTTTTGGTTCTGATAGGTATTGTGTTGACCAGTTCTTCTTCTACCAGAGTCATTTGGCTTCTGTTTGGTAGATGTTGGAACATAAACCTTCTTCTGCTTGTGCATTGCCAACATCCATTGTCCAGGAACCATTGTTGGTGTCTCCTTCTGGTTGCTCAGAATATCTGCAACATAAACAATTTGATCTTTTGGTACCCAGAACTGATTGGGTCCAGGTTTATTAGTTTTAACAACTCTATGATCTTGTTCAGATATTACCATTCGACAAGATAATCCAGAGTGACCTTTCTTAGCACAAATATCAGAATGAACACTTTTATTATCAGCAATAGTTTCTTTAAAACCAAGACCTTTTTTTTCCGATGTTACTGTTTCCATAAATCACATATGCATATTTACTTCTTTCCATTCCATTAGAAATAAAGTTTTTGAAAAAATTGCTCATGCATATCAGATTCACAAACAGTTTTGGAAGTGGAACAAATATTACATTGTAGAGTTTGGTTTTCAGATTTAAGTCTTGCAACTTCAGTTTTAAAATCCTTGTTTTCAATTGCATACTCAGAATTTTGATTCTTTAAAACTTGGATTTCTTTTGTCAGATTTTTCTTATCTTCCCTAAGAGTTTTCAGTTTTAAAGACATCTTATTGTTTGCATTTAGAAAGTCTTTTACAGCCTCAATTAATTCAGATTTAGAGAGATCAGAAAATACCTCATTGTCTTCATCTTCTGAATCTGTTCCAGAGCTTGAGCTGTATCCAGAGCTTGAGTTGTTATGAGCCATAAGCCAGAATTGCTTCCTCTGATGTGCTTCCAGACTTGCCTGAATGACTGCTTTGATCATTCTTCCTTCTGCCTATTTTCCTTCGTGACGATGTGCCTTTATGAGGTCCAGAAGCAGACCTGATGTGTGCCATCATTGCTGTTTCTACCTCTTCTTCATCAGATGATTCTTCTTCTGATTCTGATACATCCCAGGCAGCCATCAGACCCTTCTTTCTGAATCTGGAACTCTTTTTGTGTTGTTTGCCTTTTTCCAGATTTGGACATTCTGACTTGATATGTCCAGGTTCATTGCATCCATAACAGATGATGTTCTTCTTGTCGGATTCTTCCTTATCTTTGCTGTTATGTTTCTTTTTGGAACCTCTCCTCTTCCTATTTTCCCATATCTTAACCATCTGTTTGGTTAAGTAAGCCATATCATCACTGTCACTGTCGCTATCCTCTGATTCTGGTGCTGCCTTGGCAGCTTTCTTCTGTTTCGACTTCAGGGCCAGATTCTTCTTCTTCTTTGGTTCATCTGCTTCTAGTACTATTTTATGAGACCTGAGTGAGCTGATCAGATCTTCAAGTTTTAAGTTGTTCAGATCTTTGGCTTGCTGAACTGCAGTAACCATTGGTCTCCACTTGGTTGGTAAGCTTCTTAGAATCTTCTTGACATGATATGCTGTTGTGTAGCTTTCCTTCAAGACCTTCAGTCCAGATATTAGAGTCTGGAATCTGCAGAACATTCCTATCAATGTTTTCATCATCTTCCATCTTGAACATCTCATACTGTTTGACCAGTATGTTAGCCCTTGCTTCTTGAACCTGCTGGCTTCCTTCATAGGTCAGAACCAGACTGTCGAATATGCTCTTTGCTGTTTCTTTATCTGTGCATCTCTCAAATTCCTTGAATGTGATAGCACTGATCATGATGTTTCTTGACTTGTGATGCAATTTGTATAATCTGCTCTAGTCTGGTTTCATTTCATCCATGTCCAGTTCTTTAGTTGGATCTTCTAGAACAGTAGGTGCAGTGTATCCTTTGACTACCATCTTCCATAATTCAGGATCTTGAGATATGAAGAAACTTCTCATTATGTCCTTCCCATACTCAAATCTTTCTCCATCAAATAGTGGTGGTCTGTTGATGTTGCCTCCCAATTCATCTTTGGACTCTACCATGTTGAACCCCTTGGACCTTTCCTCAAACACTATTAAGTGCTCAGCCTTGAGACCGAGCTCTAATGTCAATTGAAGATGCAAACACGAGAAGGGGGGTTGAATTGTATTTGACTAACTTGAATACTTTTCTGTTTTTGCAGTTTTAAAACAAAACTTGATGTATGAATAAAATAGAGTTAGCAACGGATATAAAGTAAAAATAAAAACACAGAATTTTATACTGGTTCACCGTTAACAAGGCTACGTCCAGTTCCTTCACCTTGAAGGATTTCACTAATTCAAACCTTGAATTACAACAGTTCCATTGACCCTCCAAGTCATTCTTCTCTAACAGTCTAATAATCCTAGACTCTTGAGGAATATAGCACCTTGACTTCCTAAGTCAAGTCTTCTCCTACCAATCTAACAACCCCAGATTGTAGAAGGAATTACAACGCCTTGAATCTAATTGCCAAGTAATCTGCTACCCCTTATGACTCCCTCAGATTGTAGACTCTACTTCAACAACTTAGTGTTGGAATCAAGTTGGTTCTAAGTCTTAGGATTTTGATGTTTACAAAAGTACTCAATGTAATCTTATTTTGTACCTTGAATTATTAAATTAAATACCACCAGAAACTAAAATAATCAGAAACAGAAGATCAAAGGACTCCAGAAAATGAATTCTGGAATTACCAGAAGATACTCCACGAATGTCAAAACATCACCAAAAGATATCTTTGCTGGCCCAGAACAGAAGGAAGAAAAATCAGAAGAAGACCTGGACCATACCAGAGGAAAGCCTGCCAGAGGGAGAGTTTGTCTAAACCAAGAGGAATCAAATATCAGATTTATTCCAAAAGTTATTCTGACCAGAAGATGGCCAAGCAGTGAGAAATTAAAACAGCCCAGACTTGTTCCAGACTCAACCAGAAGATAAGTTAATGAGTCCAAAACAAGAGAATCAATCCAGATCTGACCCAGACCATAAGATACAATGATTTAGGGCATGAAACTAAATCCAGACCAGAAGAAATGAATTCCAGAATCAATCCAGACCTGGTCCAAAATCAAAGGTAAAATGTCCAAACTGAAATATTTTTTCTCAAGTTAATTTAAGTTCATTCCAGACCAAGTCCATAATTTGTCCAGATCAGAGGAAAAATATTCAGTTTAATGGTTCAGAATAAATTATTTGGCCCAATGATGGCCCAGATCAGAAGATCAGACCATGGCCCAGTGTTGGCCGAAATCAGAGGGACAGAATGTGTAGTCCAGCAAAGGCCGAGTTCAGAGGATTATAGCATATCAGCTGCGAGTCCAGGATGGCCGAAATCAGAAGATCAGAGGGTTAGGAAGTGTGGTCCAGGGATGGCCGAATTCAGAGGATCACAACATAACAATTTATTTGGTCCAGATGTGGACTAGCGCATTAAGATCTAATGGTCCAGATTTAATCATGAGGATTAACGGTGAAGATCTTAAGTTATTTTAATCAAAGTATTAAAAAGATTTGTTACAAAAATAAATGTGGAGTAGTGTGGAATTCAGGAGCTGTGGCGGGAACAAATAAAAGATTTTATTGGCCAGTTATTTTTGAAAGAAATCTGAAGATATATTTTTTATTTAAATGAAGCCCAATTGGTCAAGTTATTTTTGCAAGAGAATCCAGTAAGATTCAGCTCGAATTTAAGCATTGGAAGAGGCCCTAATCTGCATCTATAAAAGGAGGCTCAAGGCAGAATACTTAACATCGAAAATCACAAAAGAGTCATACACTTCCAAAGCAAACACTCAAATTTTCAGAGAGGTCAATTGTGAGTTTCATCTTTCAAGAAGCAAGTACTCGTGTTATTTTCCTTCCATTGTGTCAAATCTAAGTTGTTGAAGTAGAGTCTACAATTTGAGGGAGTCAGAAGGGGTAGCAGGTTACTTGGCAATTAGATTCATAGTGTTGTGTGTTAAATATAAGTTGTTGAAGTAGAGTCTACAATCTGAGGGAGTCAGAAGGGGTAGCAGGTTACTTGGCAATTAGATTCATAGTGTTGTGAATTCTTCTACAATCTGGGATTGTCAGATTGGCTGAAGACATGAGCTGCATTCCTCAAAGAAGTCTAGGATTGTTAGACTGTTTGAGAAGACTGACTTGGAGGGTCAGTGTACAGGTTGTAATTCAAGTTTTGAATTAGTGAAATCCTTCAAGGTGAAGGGACTGGACGTAGCCTCGTTAACGGTGAACCGGTATAAAAACTGTGAGTTTTATTTTTACTTTTTATCCGCTGCTATATCTTTTTTAATTATACATCAAGTTTTGTTTTAAAAGTATAAAAACAGGAAAAGTATTCAAGTTAAGTCAAACATAATTCAACCCCCCTTCTCGTGTTTGCACCTTCATATAGATCTAACACAAGGGAAAGAAAAACATGAGAGCTTGCTTCTGGAAAGCTGGAACTCACAATTAACCTCACTGAAAACTTAAGTGTTTGCTTTGGAAGTGTATGACTCTTTTGTGATTTTCGATGCTAAGTATTCTACCTTGAGCCTCCTTTTATAGATGCAGATTAGGGTCTCTTCCAAGCTTAATTTCGAGCTGTATCTTGCTGGATTCTCTTGCAAAAATATCTTGACCAATCGAGCTTCACTTAAATAAAAAACATATCTTTTTAAGCTTCAGATTTTCTTTCAAAAATAACTGGCCAATCATGTCTTTATTTTCTTCCCGCCAACAACTCCTGAACTTCTATACGACTTCACTTTATTTTTGTAACAAATCCTTTTAATACTTTGATCAAATTTAATTAAATCACCACTGTTAATCCTCATGATTAAATCTGGACCGTTTGATCTTCTGCGCTAGTCCACATCTGGACCATAAGTGATCTGCTGTGATCCTCTGATTTCGGCCAACCCTGGACCACACTTTCTGATCTTCAGATCTCGGCCAACCTAGTCCAGCAAACTGATCTGCTATGATCCTCTGATCTCGGCCAATGCTGGACCACACATTCTGACCTGCTGATCTCGGCCAACACTGGACCATAGTGTGATCTTCTGATCTCGGCCAACACTTGGCCATATACTTAAATCTGGACCATTGATCTAAATATCTTCCTTCTGATCTGGACCAATTCTGGACTTGGTCTGGATTAAACTGAAATTGAATCTAGACAAATAATATTTCAGTCTTGCCATTTTACCTTTTGTTTTGGATCAGTTCTGGATCAAATATGGAGATCATTTCTTCTGGTATGGACTTAGTTTCATACCCTGAACCATGTTATCTTCTAGTCTGGGTCAAATCTGGATTGATTTTCTTGTTCTGGACCCATTAACTTATCCTCTGATTAATTGTGGATCAAGTTTGGGCTGTTTATCATTTCACTGCCAGGCCATCTTCTGGTCAGAATAACTTCTGGACTAAGTCTGACTTATGATTCCTTCTGGTCTGGATCAACGTCTTCTTCTGACTTTGCTTCCTTCTGATCTGGGCCAGCAAAGATATCCTCTGGTAATTCCAAGATGAATCCTTTGGTACCTTCTAGATGCATTATCTGGTGTCTTCATCTTCTGCCTCTGCAAACTTCATCTGGTGGTATTTAATGTAATAATTCAAGGTACAAAATAAGTTACATGGAGTGCTTTTGTAAACATCAAAATCCTAAGTACTTAGAACCAACTTGGTTTCAACAATCTCCCCCTTTTATATGATGACAAAACCTTAACTTATTTTGCTAGCTTGTAACCCGAAGTACTTAAATTACTCCCCCTCAGACCAATCTCTCCCCCTAAGTCTGATAATGACTTTTTCTTCTCCTTTTCAACTCCTTCTCTTTTAATCTCTTTCTGATTTATTTTTCTCTCTCTCCCTGTTTCTTCTCCTTTTCAACTCCTTCTCTTTTCACTCTTTCTTTTTCTCTCTTTATTTTTCTCTCTCACTGTTTCCTCTCCTTTTCAACTCCTTCTCTTTTCATCTCTTTCTTTTTCACTCATTCTTTCTTTTTATCTCTTCTTTTCTACTTATTTCTCATTTTTCTCTCTCTCCCCCTTTTTGTCATCAGCCAAAAAGAGGTCCTACTATTTTTGTATTTGTTGTTTTTCTCTTTACAAATTACAAAAAGTAAAACGGAAAATAAAAGACAGAAAATAAAAATACAAGAAATTTAAATACTCCTAAGATGACTACTTAAGCTAGTCAGATATGGAGGTAATGCTGAGATGCTTCTTGATGAACTCGAACCTATCTTCTGGTAATGCTTTGGTGAAGATATCAGCCCATTGATGATCAGTGTCCACAAACTGGATGGTTAAAGTCCTTTTTTGAACATGGTCCCTAATGAAATGGTGTTTTGTTTCAATGTGTTTGGCTCTATAGTGTAAGATGGGGTTCTTGGTTAGGTTTATGGCTGAAGTGTTATCACAGAACAAAGGGATATTGATTTCAAAGATGTTGTAATCTTCAAGTTGATGTTTCATCCAAAATAACTGTGAGCTGCATCCTGCTGCTGATATATACTCAGCTTCGGCTGTTTACATAAGAATGGTGCTTTGTCTTTTGCTTGACCAAGAGATCAAATTATCACCTAAGAAAGTGCACTTGCCGCTTGTACTTTTCCTTTCCAGCTTGTCTCCAGCATAGTCGGAATCACAGAAACCTTTTAGTTTGTAGGTGGGGGTTTTCTTGTATAACAAGGTAAGGTTGGTGGTTCCTTTAAGGTATCTCAAAATTCGTTTGACAGCAGTTAAATGGGATTCCCTAGGGTCAGCTTGAAAACGGGCACAGACACAAACACTAAACAAAATGTCAGGTCTAGAAGTAGTTAAATAAATAAGCGATCCAATCATACCTCTGTATGTTTTCTGGTCTACCTTTTGGCTGGTTTCATCTTTCTCAAGTGAGCAGGTTGGGTGCATGGGGGTAGCCATAGGCTTACAGTCACTCATTTTGAACTTTTTGAGAAGTTCTTTAGTATATTTAGATTGGTGAATGAGTATACCTGATTTACCTTGGTGAATCTGAATTCCCAGGAAGAACTTAAGTTCTCCCATCATGCTCATTTGGAACTCTTTCTGCATTAGGTCAGAAAACTCCTTGCACAAAGTGCCATTAGTAGATGCAAAAATGATATCATCAACATAAACTTGAAAAATTAAAATATCTTTTTTAATGGATTTCCTAAATAGAGTATTATCAATCTGGCCTCTATCAAATTCATTCTTAAGAAGAAAGTTACTAAGTCTGTCATATCATGCCCTTGGTGCTTGTTTTAAACCATATAAAGATTTCTTAAGTTTAAAAACATGGTCTGGAAAATCAGAATTTTCAAATCCAGGGGGCTGTTTGACATAGACTTCGTCACTTATATAGCCATTTAAGGATGCACTTTTAACATCATTTGATACAGCATTATATCCAGCAAGATACAGCTCGAAATTAAGCTTGGAAGAGACCCTAATCTGCATCTATAAAAGGAGGCTCAAGGCAGAAGACTTAGTATCGAAAAATCACAAAAGAGTCATACACTTCCAGAAGCAAACACTCAAGTTTTTAGTGAGGTTAATTGTGAGTTCCAGCTTTCCAAAAGCAAGCATTCGTGTTATTTTCTTTCCCTTGTGTTAGATCTAAGTTGTTGAAGTAGAGTCTACGAACTGAGCGAGTCAGAAGGGGTAGCAGATTACTTGGCAATTAGATTCAAGGCGTTGTAATTCCTTCTACAATCTTGGGTTGTCAGATTGGTAGGAGAAGACTTGACTTAAGAAGTCAAGGTGTTGTATTCCTCAAAAGTCTAGGATTGTTAGACTGTTTGAGAAGACTGACTTGGAGGGTCAGGGGTATTCTTCTGTTTTGTTTTAAAACTGCAAAAACAGAAAAAGTATTCAAGTTAGTCAAACACAATTCAACCCCCCCCCCTTCTAGTGTTTGCACCTTCAATTTTCGTGTTACTCAAAACTTTCACAAATTATGGAATTCTCTATTTTAGAGGTTTCAGATTGTTCGAAACTGTCGAAATTTCTGAAATTCTCTATTTCGGAAGTTTCATATTGTTCGAAACTTCCAATTTTTTGAAAAAAATGGAAATTATGTTTCGAATGTTTCAAATTAATTAGAAAGTTCGAAAAAAACTTATTTATGCTTCGGAAGTTTCAAAAGTTTTGAAAATGCTAAGAAATTTGCAAAAGTTTTGAACATGAGAGTGAAAAGGAAAAAAATTCAGCTTTTTATATAAAATAAAAAGAAGAAAATAGACTTTTTGAAGTATATTGGAGGATGAGAAGGAGAAAACTTAATAATTGGCTATAACAAAATTGTGGCCCATTGTACTCAAGCCCTAGAAATAGAAAAATTGTAATAAATTAAATTCTTTTTGAAATGCCCTTTATGGATATTATTATCATTGATTAAGTTTACTGGAAGGGCCACGATTTCTACAACGTGGTTAATCTGGATTTGAAACATTTTATATTAAATAAATATATCTAATATATTATTATGTATAGTATTTTATATTAAATAAATATAGTAATTTGTAGCATATATAATATTTTATATTAAATAAATAAAAATTTGTAGGATAAATATAAGTATACATCATATTTTTTCTCTGCCATTTTTCAATATACAAGTAATTAAATAACTATTTAATTATTCATTTCTCATATAATTTTGTATTTCATTCTTGATTTTATTGGAGAGAGTTGCAAATCACTCTCCTATGTTAGATTGGGAAAGTTGAATTCTATACCCCCAATTAAACTTATACTCCCTCATTTAAAAAATTTATATTCAAATTTACTAAAATACTCTTAGTAACTATACTCCACAGTCTGAATTTTTCAGAAAAAAGTAAATTTTTTTTCTTTGAAATCTCTTTATCGAAAATTTCATTGAAATTTTCGATAGTTATTTTTCAATACCGAAAATTATAATTTTGAAATTTTCGGGAGTGCTAACCGGAAATTTGAAATTTCCGATAGTTAAAATTTCCGGTTGGCACTCCCAACAATTTCAAAATTATAACTACTGAAAATTTCAAGGCACCAAATTTACGGTAGTATAAATAACTATCAAAAATTTTATGGCATAAATTTCCTATAGAATAAAATAACTACATGAAATACAAATTTTCGGTACAATAAAGTATAAATAACTATCGGAAATTTCAAGGCACCAAATTTCCGGTAGTATAAATAACGTACCGTAAATTTGTTTATCGGAAATTTGGTGCCTTGAAAGTTCCAATAAACAAATTATACAACCGGAAATTGTAAAAGTGAAATTTCCGGTAGTTATAAATTGTGTACCGAATTTTTAAGGCAAAAAATACTTACCGGAAATTTTAGTGAGAAGTAAGATTTTAGAGTATTTTTTTTATCGTCAATTGAATGAAAATTAAAAAAATAAATTTGGATTTTTATCATTTTGAGGGGTATAAGTCTAATTGAAGAGGTACAAAATCCAACTTTAAGAGGGAGAGGCAAGTGGATTGAGACAGTCAGAATTTGGGTTTCGTGGGTTTTTCTTGTACGGGCCACAATTTTTCAACAAGCGAAACTCTTCTCTTGGTCCTCTATGTATTCCTTTCACTCTCTTATTATACATCGACGAGATTTCTACCGAGCACCCCCACAGCTATACCTGTCACCCCCTCAAGACACATGAGAAGACAATTTTACCCTTTTAACCATTTATAATAAATTTCAAAATCGATAGTTTCGGAAATTTCAAATTATCCAAATTTTTGAAACTTTCCAAAGTTTCGAAATTCTTGAATTTTTCTATTTCGAAACTTTCCAAATTTATAAACTTTCAAAACTTTTCAAATTTGAAAACTTCGAAATTTTCCAGATTTGGAAACTTTCGAAACTTTCCAAAGTTTCGAAATTCAAGATTTTTCTATTTCGAAACTTTCCAAATTTATAAACTTTCGAAACTTTTCAAATTTGAAAACTTCCAAATTTTTCAGATTTGGAAACTTTCGAAATTATTCAGAATTGAAAACTTTTGGAAAATTACCTATGGATCTTAGTTCGTGGGTAAATTATTAATTACCCACGGAAAAACCGTGAGTAAATTTGTTATTGAATAAATTTATTTTTTTTAAAAGATTCGATGGTTAGTGTCTAGGTAACGTTAAAAATAATATGTGGATAATGTTAAAAAAAATGCAACTCAACTTAAGTTTTCAAAATATCCTCGTATTTTATTTTTCGATTGATTGTCTGTGGGTAAAGTTAAAGTAAAGTTTTCGAAACTTTTAGCTTCAAATGAAACTTCCAAAATTGTTCGATACTTTTAGCTTCACACGAAACTTCCGAAAATGTTTGAAACTTTATTTAATTATATGTCTTTCGAAACTTTCAAAAATTTCGAAAGTGTTGATGAATTCTGGAATTTGTTATGTAAACGTTCGAGAGTTTGATCAAACCATCAATAATCTAGGAAAAAATTTCACTTCGAAGGTTTCAGCTTCTTCAAAACTTTCGAAAATTTATAAAAATTTAACTTCGAACATTTTAAATATTCGAATTTTATATAAATTATGTACTTATTTTATTTCGAAGATTTGAATGTTTCGAATTGTGTGGTGAATTCTGTAAGTTTCAAATGAATGGGGTGAAAAAGTGAATGGTAATTTTTTTGAGATGGGTTTATAGTTAGTAAAAAGGGCAATTAAGACATTTCACAAAGAATGGAGGGGTGGGAGGTCAAAGTGGGCGGGGGGGGGGGGGGGCACGGT
>JBBPBO010001986.1:11504791-11753743 GCA_037974295.1 Cicer cuneatum
GGGGGGGGGGGGGGGGGGGGGGGGGTGCACGGTACATTTCTCCATATCGACATGTTCATATATATATGAGAGTACTTTTAAAATGTTGCAGTATTCGTATTAAATACTTACTCGGTATCAATATTTGTGAGCACTTTATTTTTTTTCATTATCTTATTACAAATGAAATTGATAATTTTTTTATATATTATTATAATATTATTTGTACACTTTAATTTATTTGTTGTTGTAATCAGACAGAATTTATGATGTTTTAAACTTTTATTGTGATTTTGTATTGTGAAATGAACAATTAAGACAAACTCTCATTTTCTAAAGTTTTGATGATAATAAACAAAAGTTAATTAAGAACGTTAATTATGATTCTAAAATATTATGTTAATTTAACTTGTGCTTTTGAATGTATTTATTCAAAGATAGAATTCAAGCAAAGCCAAGAAATTAGTATAATAAAGAACAGAGAACATTCTTGACAAATCTGGAAAATGGAGAATGTTCTCCAGGCCATGGTAGCATAAAGACCAATCAATCTCCATCAATTAATTGAAGTTATTGCCTTTGGAATTTACATCAGTATTAAGAGTACATGACAAGGAACATATGTGATCAATTACAATCAAAAGAAACCATTCGAATCACAAAGAAAAAAGACCATGAATCAAGCTGCCCAAGCAAGACTGAACAGTCTCCAGTTTTGCTGTCAAGACTGATAAACGATCTTGACAATGTACAAGGCATCAAGACAACTTCCAGTATGTTCAGAAATTTGTCCAGATTGATTATCAATCTCTAGGAAACTCAAAAGCTAAAGCTCCAGATTGATCATCAATCTCTAGCAACTACACTACAGTTTTCTACAACAACTTTCTGTGATCTCTTCGAATATGTTTCAATCAAGTTCAAGACTCAAATTCAAGCTACAAATCATCATCACATATCTGCAATATTGAATGATCATTAAAGCTAAAAAATTACTGATCAAGAAATAAAGAATTCAGCCCAGTCAAAACAGAAATTAAAAATAGTCAAAAGCTGGATTACTTTTAATTAGAAATATTGCCTCTGGTCAAGCATGACAAGGGAACTACCAACGGCTCTATTGACCTCCATTTAATGCTCTCAAGCCTATAAAAAGAAGGCAAAAACTCAAGGAAAATGCAGAAGTTCAAGTGCTAACAAGTCTCTCAAAATCATTCACATTTACATACTTGAAACTCTCTCATCACTTAAAAGAATCAGTCTGATCAAGTTCTTATTTACTCTGATACATTTGTACTGAATTTTTGGTAAAGAATCGAACTCAAACAAGAGTTGAGACATCTCAGATTCTAACAAAACAATCTCATCATTATTGTAAAACTCAAACTATAAGAGTTAAGTATAGTTTGGGGTAGATTGTAAGAAATCGTATCAAAGTTGGTAGGTGATTTGATTAATCTCTTTCTGTGTAGAATTAGATTAATGTCTGTTACAAAGATCAAGGTTGATCTAAGCTAGGTGCTGTAAAACCAAGAAGGTTCTTGTTTTAAACACTAAGTGGAAAATTTTACAATTGTGAGGACTGGACGTAGCCCAAGTTGGGTGAACTAGGATACATCCGTGTGTGGTATCTCTTATCCTTAATCTCTTTATTCAGTTTGATTGTTTTTCAAGATTAAAAATACAAACTATTTTCTGTTTTATAACTAATCAAGAACATTCTTCGTTTTCTGCTTTCTTAACCAAGAACATTCTTGAGTTCAAATCTTAAGTTTTTCAGGAAATTTTTAAAAGGGAGATTTACAATTCAAACCCCCATTCCTTGTAAATTAATTTTGCTACTTCAACGGGTACCATATATGTATATATATATATATATCATAGTATAATGTATTTGATTTTAAAAAATGTAATATAGTAATAAGAAAAATAAATCCAAATAAAGTAAGGGCTACTGCCTTCACAATTAGTAATTAGACATGACAACGAGGCAGAGCGGACTTGCGGGTGCCTTTGTTTCTTACGACTGTGAAATTTATGTCTCCATTTCTGCCTGTGACGAGGTTTTAATTTCCCCACTTGCACCTACACCCATTCATATATATAAAATAATAAATTTAAAAGTCATATGAATTATAATTAATATAATAAAATAATTATTTTTATATAATAGTAAAATTAAAAAATATTAAAACCATATTTTCTATAGAGAAGATTATTAATATTTTAAAAATATTAAATATGTACAAGTATATAAAATTTAAAAATGACAATAATATTACTAGCGGAAAGGGTTCAGATGCGTGGTGAATATCAACACTCCAAACTCCTTCTCGTCCTGAGTTTTAATCTCGGGAAAAACTCACACCTGCACCCAATTAAAGCAGATTTCTCCACCTAAATCGAGATAGATTTGAGTGAGTTCCCGTACATGCGGATTTTATTGTGATCCTTTAGAGCAACATATGGCCGTCCTTGGTTCTAACAAGTGAACAGATTAATATGTATTGTTCGATGAGCCACTCTATTGTCAGCCCTATAGATCTTACCCATTGACCGGTGTTGGTGATTCAAACCATCACCAAAGAAGGTGAACATTTGGGTTTTGATTTTAATCTAGGGTTAATTGATTAATTAATAAAGAATAAATAATTTAATTATTAATTTAACCATTTTCTAGTGGTGTTAGGCCTATGATAGAACTTAGTTTGAGACATTCGATATTTACCTATTATTTGAATGGATAAATTGGCCATTTGCCCACCAATGGAAAATTAGGTCATTTTTCCATGGTAAAAGCCACATAAGATAACATGTTATTTCTATCTAGTACATCGTCCTCAAGTGGGAGGTCATAGGGATTATAAATCCCAAATTGTTCAAATGTGGATATAATGATTTGCGTGAAAGAAAACAGAGTTTTATGTGGGGTGTTAATTTTCTTATCCCCAATATTTTTAAATACATCAATCTAAACAAAATTTGAAGGTTTTCAAAAAGATTTAGAGGTGAAAAAATAAATTTTCATAAAATGCTTTGATGTGTTCAAAGCAAGCTAGTGAGAGGAGCCAAAGGTGAACATAATAGTTGCAGAATGTTCACAACTTTTCTTTGAAGTTGCAGTTGCAAAACCAAGAACTTCACAACTTTTCTTTAAAGTTTGCAACCGGCATAACAAATTATCTTTGTAGTTGAAATCGTCAAAGGATATTGTACCCAATTTTATTTTAGGCAAAATACATTATATCACGTGGTTTTTCGAATTATACAAAAATAATAAATTAGTTATTTATTTAATTTTATCAAATTAATTATATATCTTTTATTTTGTATTAATTTAGTATTTAACGTAAATAAATGTTAATACTGTTGATCATAATTTCAAAGTAATTAAATTCAAGCTCAAAATTCTCTTTATTTTTTTAATAAATTAGTGTAAATATTAAAGAGTTTTGTTTACAATAATCATAAAAACATAAATCTTTAATTAAATTTTTTAAAAATAATTAAATGATAGAAAATTCGAGTGAAGGACATTTTACAGTTATTGAAATTAAACGTTAAATTCTCTTAATTTAATTCATGAAATTCCATGAAAATTTATTATGTTGTTCTTCACACATGATCAATAATAAATTCATAGTAGAATTTTAAAAATCTCTAGTTAAAAATGATCGACATGATATTAGTATTAAAAATAGTTTAACAATGTAACTTTTACAAACAAAAAACACTAACTTAATAAATAAAAATTAAAGAATTAATATGATATTTTCACATAATTTAAAGGAGTTATGGATGTATTTTGTCTTTATTTTATTATGGTTTTTCTTTTTATTTCCTTTGTTTAACCTTGGAAGTGATACCTTCTATTCTAACCAATTTGCAGTTTTTGTTGCTTTTGAAATAGGGATGCTCAATATATTTTCTTATATGATATAAAACTTATCTAAAACATATCTTTCAATTCTACCAATAATTAGTATGGTTCTCTAATAGTTATATTTTCCAATTCTGATATATTTGATCAATAAATAATTGCTTTTTCTTTTGAAGAAAAATAATTGTTGAGATAACTTTAATGCAACTAATTATATACACAACTTCTGCAGGTACACAATTTTGGGTTCTTTTGATATGATCCTAGTGCTATACAATTTCTTGACAAAAAGGAGTTAACTTTTGTTATTGAGGTTTCTTGTGCTAGACTAGAAATAAGATGGGAAGCTCTTCAATCGACTCATTCCCAAGTGATTTGAAGCATATCAAAGGAGATATTCAAATACAAGCTAGAATGACTAATAATATATTGATTTCTTAGAAAAGACTTAGATTTTTCTTAATAAAAGACCTACTTTTGGGTGGCTATTGATAATTTGATTTAGCTTTTATATTTATACTTGCATATAATTGGATGGTATTCTGCACATATCCAAAAATTAATATATTGATTTCTTAGAAAATACTTCAACTTTTCTTGTGGAAGTCTTTCCCTAATTATAATCATTTAGAAAAACATTTGTCTATATAAATATAAGTATATTTTTAATTTGTTAGATGTATTTATTATTTTTTTTCAAACATACCACTTATTAATACTATTTATTAATCTTGAAATATAAAAAATCAAGTTTAACACATTCAAATACAAATATTATTTTAGAAACATTAACACGTAAAATGAACACATTAATTACTATATCAATTTTTCTTAATAAAAAAAAATAACTGACGCTTATAATAAGAGACAAATATATAGTTTTTGTGATTTAAAGTAAATGTATTGATTTCTAGTTGCTATCTTTCTACATATAGGCTCACTAGTTGACTCTCAATCCCATTCTTCTAAGTCACGTGATAATGAAAGTTATACTCGATCGAAGCCTATTGATTATGATGATGCTCTAGTCATTAAAGTTTGGATGGAAGCATGTTTTCCTCATAAGAATCTTATCAATGGTAACATTCAATCGCAAATTCTTCACAAAAATAATGTATACATTCCGTCACATATTCCGTCCTTATTGCCTTATTGGGACGGAGCTAAATTTTTCGTCTCAAAATAATTATCAAAGTAAATAAGTAATTACAATGTGAAATACTGACCAAATAATTTCGTCACCAAATCCGTCTCAAAATAGTAATATGGCACCGAATTTTTTACTAAAGTGCGACTTATTTTTCCATCCTAAATTAATTTTTTTTAATGTATTTTAGAATTTTCTTAAACACTTATCTCACGTGATATCAACCAAATATAATTATATAAATTAGTAATTTATACCTTTTAATTTTGAATAAAAAAGACACTCTTTACTATTTTAAATAAGTAAAATTAAATGGATAGTTTTATAAATTTTATTTTAATTATAAATAATTAAATAAGGTGCAGGTTATTAATTTATACCGTCTAATTTTTAAGGTGTAGGTTAACAACCTACCCCTTTTCAATTTGGACTATAAACCAAACCATTTTCTTTAAATAATTACTTAAAGGGTTTTATACCATGCACCCCTACCCCTAAACCTTCCACCCCCATTTGATGTAAAATGTCCAAAATATTCCTCCTTTCACTATAACCCTAATCCTCCCACCCCCCAAAATTTCACTCATCCAAAATAGCAGATTCGGAACTTTGAGTTTTGAGTGTCTTCTCTTTCTCAAACTAGCAGATTCGGAACTTTGAGCTTCCACTCTTTCTTTGATACCTTCAAAGCTTTGCTCTTTCTCTGATACCTTCGGAAGTTTTACTTTGTCTTTTTCCATCTTCAGAAACCTAGAAAAGTAAGTAAAATTTTCTGAACTTTACAAACTTTCGAATCACTTATTTCCAGTTTTTAAAGCTTTGAAACTTTGGGATTCATCCAAAGATTCGAATGGTTTCTGTATTTCCAGATTTTAAAGCTTTGAAACTTTGGGATTCATCCAAAGTTTCGAATGGTTTCTGTATTTCCAGATCTTGAAGCTTCGAACATTTCAGAATCAGCAAAAGTTTCGAAAGTTTTCTGATTTTCCAGATTTAAACCTCGAAAGTTTGGCATTCAACCAAACTTTCGAGTCCTCGAAACTTTTGTATTCGAAGAAAGATTCGAAACTTTTTGAATTTGTATGTGGATTTCCAGATTCTGGACCTCGAAGGTTTGATGTTCATCCAAACATTCGAAAATTTTCCAGAATTTAAACTTCGAAGGTTTGGTGTTCATCCAAACTTTCGAATCTTTTTCAGAATTTTCACTTCGAAGGTTTGGTGTTCATCCAAAGTTTCGAAGAATTTCCAGAATTTGCACTTCGAAGGTTTGGTGTTCATCCAAACTTTCAAAACTTTTCCAGATTTTTCATATTTTCCAGACTTTCCAGATATTTTTTGCACACTTTTCCAAATTGTTCATCCAAATATTTTTCCAGATTGTTCATCCAAATTTTCCAGATTGTTCATCCAAATTTTCCAGACTTTCCAGATATTTTTTGCCCATCTGATTTTTCTGATTTTGCAGATGTTCCAAATTTTCCAGATTTTGCAGATGTTTCAGATTTTCCATATTTTCCATATTTTTTCAATTATCGATATATTGATATAACATTAACTAAATTTTGCAGTGCCTAGAACCAGAGGTGCGTTTGGACAGATTATTCGCAGTATTGCCGATAGAATTCCGCCTACAGCATCACACAGACGACGGAATGAAGCCAACCGCCGTAGTAGACGTGAGGATGTTCAGCAGGATGTCCCTGAGCCTGAGCATGTTCAGGAAGATGAGCATGCACATATGGAGTATGAGCCTGCTGAACATGAGGTTGGTGCTGATGAGGATCAGCACTCCGGTTTCCCTGGAGGACCAGTGGATACATCTGTGCTGACACAGTACGAACACCACGTGACACATAAGATATGGGAAGGAGAGGTAAATTTTAATTAATTAATTAATTTTTAACTAATTATAATTATTTTTTATACTCGGTACATTATTTCATTAATTATGAATAAATATTTATTGATGTGTTCTTTATTTAATTACTTGTAGGATCGCGGCTCGTTGAAAGTGATTACCCATGGTTTGAAACTGAAAAGGTTTGCGGAAGTTCATATACCAGAAGCTGTACAGCATTGGATAGGAAAATCTGGGCTGTTACATTTGTCTTCCGCTTACTTGACGATGGCTGATGCTGGTCTGATATCCGCCTTTGTGGAAAGGTGGCATAGGGAGACCAGCTTGTTTCATTTGCCATTCGGAGAGATGACCATCACATTAGACGACGTCGCCACTCTCCTTCATATCAAACCACGTGGTAATCTTTTTGATGCACCACTGAACATGAATACTAATAATGCTATGATGGCTGCACATGAGTTACTAGGAGCCACTTGGGAGGAAGCTGCTGCTGAGATCAACTACAACAAGTGTGCACAGTATAGGTTGTAGTGGTTGCGCGATTTATATCAGCGTTTAATTCAAGCTAACATGTATGAGTGTGCTGCCAAAACTTATCTATTGCATTTAAACATATAATCTAATCTTGACTTAATGAAATACAAGATGATTTGTCAAATGATGGATCAATGTGTTCTCAATGCTTAATACGTTCTACATAAGCTATTTGCCATGTCTTTGCACAATCACTACAAAAGTCTTTCCATTTTTGTGAGGTAGGTGGCAACGGACAATCATACTTCAATTTGATTTGAAAAATAAAATAGTAAACATTAATTTATCTAAACAAGAAAATATTATTATTAAACATTACTATAGATCATAAAACTTACCTGTACCCAATGACTTTCATTGATGAATCTAATTGCTATTAAATGATTAAGAGAATAATCTTTCGATGGTCCTTTATTCAGCGGAAAGAATGTCATATTCAGATTACGCGACAATGATACCAATATGACATTATATCTTGTTGCAATCACATAACCTAAATCTGGTATAGTCATCCACTTATCTTTTCCTTGAGCACCCAATCTAGAAATCATCAACGACTTCTGCACTGTTTCAACGTTGTCATTGAAAACTTTGGAATAAAGGTCTTTATGTAAATTAATCTCTTTCTCCAATTGTGTTCTACCTAAAGGCCAAGATTCTTCTGTCTAACCTAACAACGCTCCAACGGCGCGATACCCACAATTTCCATTAGGCTCAACATCTATTATGTCCTCGATATACGGATGAATGAATGTAGGAAAATGTATCTTAGATAATTGCCTTGCAGGACACTATGATGATTGATTTGGAGATCCATGAGATGCATCGACATACTCCAAATATTATGGATCACGAGGACTATCAAATTCTTTTCTCCTTTTAGTACCTCCTTTGGTTTTCACTTTATCAGGTGGTGGAACCATTGTTGTTGTTTGTGGAAATACAAGTTCACGCACCTTTGCTCTGAATATCCTTTGACCAACAATATCTTGTTTCTTCATGTATGCCTTCATTGCTTCCAACTCTTTTGAAAAATCATAATCTGATAAAGATTCTTCAGCCTCCAATTCTTGCTCAATGCTTAATTTCCTCCAAAAAATATGAATGCTATCTAAGGGAATAACATTACCAGACATCTGCAATTTTGCCAACTCACAAGCACATTGCAAGACCCATAATTTTTAATTAAAATTATAGAATTAATTTTAATTGTATTTTTGGG
Source organism: Cicer cuneatum (assembly GCA_037974295.1). Classification (NCBI taxonomy): domain Eukaryota; kingdom Viridiplantae; phylum Streptophyta; class Magnoliopsida; order Fabales; family Fabaceae; genus Cicer; species Cicer cuneatum. The sequence goes on from JBBPBO010001986.1 coordinate 11,513,418, forward strand.
AATATTTGTAAAATATTTAATATATGTATGTTTGAGTGAATATATATATATATATATATAAATATTTATTTTGGAGGATGAAATAAAAATTATTGGATGAAGATTAAATTAATTTAATTACGAGTAATTAAATTAATTGGGTAGTTAATTGAGGATTAGTGGCTAATTGCAAGCTATTAAGTGCTGAAGGATCCAGCATTATTTTAACATTATTTTTGGGTGAGGTGGCACCACAAAAGCCTATAAATAGGAGTGAGAAGGATGGTGAAATCAGAACACCATCCCTTTTTCCTCACTGCCCATACTGCATGTAACAGTACCCCATTTTCCCTCCCATTCTGTTTCTGTTTTCTGTCCCAGCTCATGATTTCAAAGTGAAAAAGAGGGAGTTCCTCAAAAACACCATTACTTGAAAATCCAAGCATCAAACCAGAAAACCCCCAGTACTAAAGTTAATCCCCACATCATTACGGAGCTAGAGAACTCAGTTTTGTAGCAGCAAGCGCAGGCGGGAGTTTCACCGTTTTTGACGCATACACTTTAGCAGAACACGCAACAAGGGTAAGGGCACCTTCCACTTTCTAGTTGCATTAGGGCTGTAAGTGCATAACTTTCATGGCATTGATTGTGTTTTCATTACTGTTTTGAAACTGGTTTGCCTGATGCTTGAAAGAAATTAAAAATGCATTTTTTTGACGTTTTAAAAGCTCTGTGATGAGTGTTGTTTGGGCTGAATGCACTAAAAGCTGTTTTGTTTATGTGGAAAAGTGGAAAAAAGTGTCCTGTATGTTATTTTAAACATGATTAAAACGCATGTCCATAAAACTGTTTTGAAAATGGTTTTAAAATGCAACAATGCATTTTGTTGGTGTTTTACTCCTCTGAAATGCTTCCATGTTATTCTGGTGTGTTGTGAAAGCTGAAATGCTTGCATGTTATTCTGTGTGTTGTGAAAGCTGAAATGCTTGCATGTTATTCTGGTGTGTTGTGAAAGCTGAAATGCTTGCATGTTATTCTGTGTGTTGTGAAAGCTGAAATGCTTGCATGTTATTCTGATGTGTTGTGAAAGCTGAAATGCTTGCATGTTATTCTGTGTGTTGTGAAAGCTGAAAATGCTGTATGATGTTCTGATGGTTTGAAAGTCTGGATGATTTGGTGTTAATCATTCTGATTCTGTTTCTGTTTTGAGTGATTCTGATGATGTTAATGTTTTAAAAAGAAAAGGGATTTTTAATGAGGAAAGTATTGTCTGGAAAAAAAAAGTGTTGAATCTGTTTTGAGGTTGGTTGTTTGTTTTTAGAAGAAAACAGTTTGAAAAGGGTTGAAATCTTAGGAAAATTTCACTGGTTTTCGAAGGTGTATTCGAATACAACATGTGTGTATTCGACTACAACCTGTCAAGTTTCTTTTTTACTTAAGTTTTCAAACTTGTATTCGAATACGAGCCCTTGTATTCGAATACAGAGGAAGGATTTTTGCTTCTAACTTAGCATTTGTGTTCGACTACGACCATGTCGTATTCGAATACAGAAGTGGGATTTTAACACTGTATTCGCATCTGTATTCGACTACAAGCATGCTGTATTCGAATACAGAATGCATATTTTCACTAGTTTCAGCTTCTGTATTCGAATACAATGGGTCTGTATTCGAATACAGATTCGTGTTTTTTCCAGAAGCTCAGTTTTTAGTTTCTGTATTCGAATACAAGGAAGCTGTATTCGAATACAGATTCGTGTTTTCCAGAAAATCAAGTTTTAAACACTGTGATATGCATTTTAAAGTATTGAGAAACCTTGAGAAGGGTTAAAGTGATTTTAAATGGAGTTCTTGAAATATTATGAAGAGGAGAGGATGAAGTATTGAAAACCTTTAATGAGCTGGGAGAAAATGTTGAATTTTTCAAGGTTTTGTCTTCTGTATTCGACTACACGCATGCTGTATTCGAATACAGGATGTTAAAATTGCCGTTTCATGCTTCTATATTCGAATACAAGGGGTCTATATTCGAATACAGATTCGAGTTTCCAGAATTTCAAGTTTTTAAGAGTGTTTTGTAAACCCTGAGTGTTTGGGGAATGTTGGGATTGTTGTGGGGAATTAAAATGGAACTTTTGGTGATATTTTGAAGTTGTGGTGATGAAGTTTTTAAGACTTTATTGATGTAATGAAAGATGTTGTTTTGTGCACTGAGACTGCCTCTGTATTCGAATATAGAGTGTGATTCTGCACTGTTTTTGGCCTCTGTATTCGAATACAGAGGAGTTGTATTCGAATACAGATTCGTAAAATTCCAGAAAATCCCAATTTTAACCACTGTATTTGAATTTTAAGATTTTGGGAAAACATTTCAAAATGTTAATGAATACTTGGTTGTTTAATGATGATTGTGATGATGATAATTCTGACTGTGCTGAGATATTTTAAACATGATGAAAAGCATGAATTTTCTGATTTGCATACTGTTTCTAAAGAAGTGAAACATTGCATATTCATACATTACATAGTCAAGTGGTACCCGCGATGGGCCACAGAGTAATGCGCAACCACGTGCTGATCTGTTGAGCAATTGCACGAGTGCTGGACTGTTAAACGTCTGCACTAGGTACTGATCTGTTGAGCGATTGTACCTTGGTATATAAGTGCTGGTCTGTTGAGCAACTGCACTGGTACTGAACTGTTGAGCGTCTGTACCCTGAAATGCGCAACCACGTGCTGATCTGTTGAGCGATTGCACGAGTGTTGGTCTGTTGAGCGACTGCACTAGGTACTGATCTGTTGAGCGATTGTACCTTGGTATACGTCAAACGTGCTGGTCTGTTGAGCGACTGCACGAGTGCTGGACTGTTGAGCGTCTGCACTGGTGCTGATCTGTTGAGCGATTGCACCGTGGTCTTGAGGACCGTTAGAGTCAGACATATTGTGCTGGTCTGTTGAGCGACTGCACCTTGGTGATTCCAAGAAAATTGTATACATGAGCATATACATATTGCATTGAGGGATTAACCGGTGGGTCACGTTTGATTATATGATGAATGGTTGGAAATTGAATGTGTGTGAGTACTGTCCAGAATCTGAATTTTTGATTTAATGATTGTGTTTTGCTGAGGTGTTGTTTGTACTTACCACATACTTCATAATAATTGGCTGCTGTTTTTGAAAAGGCATATATGTCATTAAATTTCAAATGAGCATGATTATTTTCCTCATCATCATATGTTATACCATGGATATAATTGTTGTTGTGAAGTATATGCTATGTGATTATTTTTTAATTTCGGTCGGTGACCCTTGCTATTATATTGTGGACTTTGGGCTTTGCCCTCAGATGCCCCCCAAACCCATGCCACCCGTGCGTACCCGAACGACGGAAACGTCGTTAAACTTCCTTGATCGCTATTCGCGCACTGCTTGGGTATTTGACCCCATCTCAAGCAGGGCGACTTACACGGGGTGGTTGGAGCGGACGAGCAGGACCGACGGCGTAGCGGATTTCGTGGAGCGCACTCATGCGAGTATAGACTTTCCCGTGCCTTCCCGTCTAGTATTGGAGGCGCACGGAATTTTCGACGATGCTGAGGAGTCCGCGAGAGGGGTTGAGACGGAGGCCACCGTAGGTGTGGTTACTCCCAACCCAGTGATTGGAGGAGTTGTACATGAGTCTGAGGCAGAAGGGAAGAATGATGAGCCGAAGCCAGTAGCAGTTGAGACTCTAGGTCCGTCTAGGATCTCCGACGATTGTTATGAGATTCCAGCTCCGCCGAAGTGACCGAGACTATGTATTGATCTGATTTCTGAGGAGACCGACCCCTCCTATATGATGAGGAGGACGACGAGGTCACGTCGAGGCGAGCGGCAGATTCGGAGAAGATTTGCTTGGGATGCGGAGGAAATTCGTGCTACTGTAGCTTTAGCGCATGATTAGTTAGACTTGATGTATAAGCTTTGAGCTGGAAATGTATTTTGTTTTTATTTTGAAAAACAATTGTTGTACTACTTATTTCGCACTCTGATATTGACTTTTGGGAATATCATGACATTATTATCTTTCAAAAATGTCTTATGGTTTATTATTAAATTTCCATAATTAAGTAATTATTGAGATTACGATGAATTTATTTTGTTACGTTCATCGGTTAATCCACGGGGTACTATTTTATGAAAAGCTTTATTTTAATTAAATCTGGAAAATTATTTTATTATTAATAAAAAAAAATGCACCCGCGCTGTGTTTTAAACTCGGGGTGTTACAATTGTGGTATCAGAGCATTTGGTTAAAGTTTTGGGATAAAACTCTGATTTAAGTATCTGTTTTGAGTTATTAGCTGATCATGCATAAGAGCAAGTAGTTAAAGTGTCAAGTCTTGTGTAAGTTGTGGTGTGACTGAAGTGATGATGGTTTTGTAGGGAAACAATGCCTCCATGAAGAGACGACACCGCAAGAATAAATGTCAGCTGGGAAGATAGGATGGCTGAAGCAATGAACAACATGGTGAAGGTGCAAACACGAGAAGGGGGTTGAATTGTGTTTGACTTAACATGAATACTTTTCCTGTTTTAATACTTTCAAAACAAAACTTGATGTATAATTAAAACAGAGTTAGCAGCGGATAAAAATAAAAATAAAAACTCACAGATTTTATACTGGTTCACCGTTAACAAGGCTACGTCCAGTCCCTTCGCCTTGAAGGATTTCACTAATTCAACCTTGAATTACAACCTTGCTACTGACCCTCCAAGTCAGTCTTCTCAAATAGTCTAACAATCCTAGACTTCTTTGAGGAAAAACAACTCCTGTTCTTCAGCCAATCTGACACCCTAGATTGTAGAAGAATTCACAACACTATGAATCTAATTGCGAAGTACCTTGCTACCCTTTCTGAATCCCTCAGTTTGTAGACTCTACTTCAACAACTTAGATACAACCCTATCTAATTGCCAAGTAACCTGCTACCTCTACTGACTTCCTCAGATTGTAGACTCTACTTCAACAACTTAGATTTGGCACAGTGGAAAGAAAATAACCGAGTACTTGCTTCTTGAAAGCTGAAACTCACAATTGACTTATATGAAAATTTGAGAGTGGTTGCTTTTGAAGTGTATGACTCTTTTGTGATTTTTGATTCTAAGTAATCTGCCTTGAGCCTCCTTTTATAGATGCTGATTAGGGCCTCTTCCAATGCTTAAATTCGAGCTAAATCTTGCTAGATTCTCTGGCAAAAATAACTTGACCAATTGGGCTTCATATAAATAAAAAACATATCTTCAGATTTCCTTTCAAAATAACTGGCCAATCAAATATGTTGGTTGTTCCCGCCAATGCTCCTGAATTCCATGCTACTCCACTTTATTTTTATAACCAATCTTTTTAACACTTTAATTAAAATAACTTGCAATCTCCATCGTTGATCAATTCTGGACCATCAGAATTTTGAGCGCTAGTCCACATTTGGTCCAAGCTAAATGATATGTTGTGATCCTCTGAATTCGGCCATCCTTGGACCACACTTCCTGACCCTCTGATCTTCTGATTTCGGCCAACCTGGATGCGCACCTGATATGCTGAATTCTTCTGGACTCGGCCATTTCTAGACTTGCACGTTATGTCCCTCTGATTTCGGCCAACATTGGGCCATGGTCTGATTTTCTGATCTGGACCATCACTGGACTCAAAAAATTATTTCTGAACCATTGATTTGGATATTTTTACTCTGATCTGGACAGATTCTGGAATTTGGTCTGGAACAAACTGAAATAAACTTGATCAAAAAATATTTCAGTCTGGACATTTTACCTTTGATTTTGGACCAGGTCTAGGTTGATTATGGAACTCATTTCTTTTGTTTTGGACTTAGTTCCATGCCTTGAATCATGCCATCTTATGGTCTGGGCCAAATCTGGATTGATCCTCTTGTTCTGGACTCATAAACATACCTTCTGGTCAAGTCTGGAACAAGTCTGGGCTGTGTAATTTTTCACTGCCAGGCCATCTTCTGGTTAGAATACCTTCTAGAATAAAATTGATATTTGATTCCTGTTTGTCTTGATCAACTCTCCTTCTGGCAGGCTTTCCAATGGTATGATCCATGTTTCCTTCTGATATAGGCCTGCAAAGATATATTCTGGTGATGTTTTAACATCCTGGAACATCTGGAAATTCCATAATTCATTTTCCTTTGATCTTCTACTTCTGATTTCTTCATATTCTGGTTGTATTTAATTTAATAATTCAAGGTACAAAATAAGTTTACATTGAGTGCTTTTGTAAACATCAAAATCCTAAGTCTTAGAACCAACTTGGTTCCAACACATGGCTGCGCCTGTTGCTGCACAGACGGCTGCCAAGACTCAACGCGATCTGGAGAAGAGAGAAAGAGAGATTCGCGTTGCTGAATCTAGAGGACTAGAGGATTTTCGTCGCCATAATCCTCCCAAGTTCAAGGGTGATGAAGGTCCAGAAAGAGCGGACCAGTGGATCTAAGAGATGGATAAAATCTTTGAGATGATTAACTGTCGGGAAGCGGTGAAAGTCAATTATGCCACGTACCTGCTGGTAGGGGATGCAGAGTATTGGTGGAGAAGTACAAGAATATTGATGGGGTCAGCTCAAGAGGAAGTGAACTGGGAGTCGTTCAAGAAGAAGTTTTTGGACAAGTACTTCCCGATGAGCACTAGGACCAAGTTGGGTGATGATTTTCTGAAATTGTACCAGGGGAATATGACAGTGGGAGAATACGCAGCTAAGTTTGAGTCGCTGTCCAGACATTTCAGATTCTTCCGTGAAGAAGTTGACGAACAGTTTATGTGTCATCGCTTCCAGAATGGACTGAAGTATGAGATCCAAGATTCGGTCCTACCCTTGGGAATTCAACGTTTCCAAGTGTTAGTGGAAAGGTGTAGAGAGGTTGAAGAGATGAAGAACAGGAGGGCCAACAGATGAGGGAACTTTAACTCTGGAGGGCCTAGTCGGATACATAACCAGAATAATAAAAGGAAGCAAGTTGCCAAGCCGTATAACCGGCCACAAAACAACAAGAGAGGCCAGAACCGGCCGGGAAATCAGACTTTTGGACGGCAATTGGGACAAGGAGTCAGGTGTTATCGATGTGGGAAGGAATGACATATTGCAACTGCTTGTACTGCGAGGGATTTGATGTGCTTCAACTGCCACAAGCCAGGACATGTGGCGAGGGATTGCCGGGTTCCGAAGGTGGAGCCAACTGTGAACCCGACTAGGGCTACTCGTCCTACTGCTAGAGGCCGCGTTTATCACATGGGTACTGAAGCTGGAAGACAAGCCCAAAATTTAATCCTGCAAGATTGTGACATCGTAGGTAACACACTAACTGCACTTTTTGATTCGGGGGCAACCCATTCTTTCATTGCTATGGATTGTGTGCATCGTTTGAAGTTGTCTGTGTCTGCTTTGCCTTTTGATTTGGTTGTTTCTACACCTGCTAAGATTTTGACTGTAAACTCTGCATGTTTACATTGTACCGTAATGATACAGAATAGAGATTTCTTGGTCAATTTAATCTGTTTACCCCTACAATCACTCGAGATCATTCTCGGCATGGATTGGATGACCTATAACTACGTAGTTTTGGATTGCGCTCGAAAATTGGTTCTTTTCCCCGAACCTGGAGTCGCTCGGTATTTGGCTGCTAACCAACTCGGAGTATCACTAAGAGAAGGAACTCAGGAATTTTTATCATTGGCTAACGTGGAGACCAAGATGGATGTGAACATAGAAGATGTGATGTTAGTCAAAGAATATCCGAACGTATTTCCGACGGAAATTCCAAGATTACCCCCGATAAGAGAGGTGGAATTCTTCATTGATTTGCACCCAGGAACTGGACCTATTTCAATTGCGCCGTACCGGATGTCGCCATTGAAATTAAGCGAGCTTAAGGGTCAAATTGAAGGATTATTGGAGAAAGGATTTATCAGACCAAGTGTGTCGCCCTGGGGAGCTCCAGTGTTGTTGGTTAAGAAGAAGGATGGAAGTTCACGTTTATGTGTGGATTATCGGCAACTTAACAAGGTGACTATCAAGAATCGTTATCCATTACCACGCATCGATGATTTGATGGACCAATTGAGGGGAGCAGCAGTGTTTTCAAAGATTGATTTGAAATCGGGATACCATCAGATTCGAGTAAGAGAAGGAGATATTCAAAAGACTGCTTTCCGGACTCGTTACGAACACTATGAATATCTCGTTATGCCTTTTGGAGTTACAAATGCACCAGCAATTTTCATGGACTATATGAATAGGATTTTCAACCCGTTTCTGGATAAGTTCGTGGTGGTATTCATCGACGATATTTTGATTTATTCAAAGGATGAAGAAGAACATGAAGAGCACTTACGCCAAGTTCTTGAAGTCTTACGCGAGAAGCAACTGTATGCCAATTTGTCGAAGTGAGAGTTTTGGCTAAAGGAAGTGAATTTCTTGGGACATGTGATAACGAAAGAAGGAATGGTTGTCGATCCGGCAAAGATTGAGACAATTCTTACCTGGAAACAGCCCCAGACTGTCACAGACATAAGAAGTTTTGTCGGACTAGCATGATACTACAGAAGATTTATTGAAGGATTTGCTAAGATTGTAGCTCCTTTGACACAACTCACCAGGAAGAATCAGCCGTTTGCATGGACGGAGAAGTGTGAGGAAAGTTTTCAGTTGTTAAAGAAAAAGTTGACAACCTCACCAGTATTGGTGTTGCCACAGCCGGAGGAACCATATGAAGTTTACTGTGATGCATCTCACCAAGGTTTGGGATGTGTTTTGATGCAACACAAGAAAGCTGTAGCCTACGCCTCAAGACAGTTGAAAACTCACGAACGGAACTACCTCACTCATGATTTAGAGCTTGCTGTAGTAGTGTTTGCGTTAAAGGTTTGGAGACACTACTTATATGGATGCGCATTCACGGTGTTCAGCGACCATAAAAGTTTGAAATACCTGTTCGATCAGAAGGAATTGAACATGCGTTAGAGAAGATGGATGGAGACTCTCAAGGATTTTGACTTTTCATTGCAGTACCACCATGGAAAGGCCAATGTGGTGGCTGACGCATTGAGTCGGAAGAGCGTGTCAATATCTTCAATGATAATGGCCAGACAACAGGAGTTGTCGGAAGTATTTAGAGATCTACATTTGGACGTAAAGTTTGCACCAGGAATGATAAAGTGTGGAATGATAACAATTTCGAGTGGATTACTGGAGGAGATTGCAAACTTGCAAGATGACGCCTTGATCCAAGAAAAGAGGAATCTGATAGCGAAAGGACAGACAACTAAATTCAGAGTCGGAACAAATAATATTCTGAGATGTAATGGAAGAGTTTGTGTACCGGGAGTTGTAGAGATGAGAAGAGCGATTTTGGAAGAGGCTCATAAGAGTAAGTTAAGTATTCATCCTGGAGCGACCAAGATATCCGGACTGCCCAAGACAAGGAAAAAGAATGATTCTATTTGGGTAGTAGTGGATTGATTGACGAAGTCAGCACATTTCCTACCGGTAAGGATCACTTATAAAGTAGATAAGCTGACAGAGATCTACATCGCTGAGATTGTGAGGTTACATGGAGTGCCATCGAGTAAAGTATCGGACCGTGACCCAAAGTTCACATCTCATTTTTGGGGAGCACTACATGAAGCTTTGGGAACGAAACTGAAATTGAGTTCAGCCTACCATCCACAAACAAACGGACAGACTGAGAGAACAAATCAGTCCTTGGAAGATCTATTGAGAGCACGTGTGTTGGATGACAGAGGAAACTGGGATGAGATGCTGCCATTGATTGAGTTCACTTACAACAACAGCTTTCACGCAAGTATTGGAATGGCACCCTACGAGGCTTTGTATGGTATAAGGACGGAGAGAGTATGATTGTTGGACCTGAAATGGTGGAGCAAACTACGGAGAAAATCAAGAGGATACAAGAGAAAATGAAGATTTCACAAGTTCGCCAGAAGAGTTATGCGGACAAGCGTCGCAGACCTTTGGAATTTGAGCAGGGTGATCATGTATTTCTAAGGGTCACGCCTACAACTGGTGTTGGCAGAGCTATTAAGTCAAGAAAGTTGACTCCGAAATTTATTGGACCATACCAGATTACTGCGTGTATTGGACCATTGGCCTATCGGATTGCTTTACCTCCAATACTGTCCAATATTCATGGCGTATTTCATGTGTCGTAGTTAAGGAAATACATTGCAGATCCGTCACATGTGATCGAGCCAGATACAATTCAGCTGAGGGACAACTTGTCTTTTGAAGTATTACCTGTAAGGATTGAAGACAGGAAGATTAAACAGTTGAGGAATAAGGAAGTCCCACTAGTCAAAGTGATTTGGAATCCGACTACGCGAGACGCGACTTGGGAATTGGAGAGTAAGATGAGGGAGCAATATCCTCAGTTGTTTAGGGACATCTAGTTTCGAGGACGAAACTAATTTAAGGGGGGGAGTAATATAAGACCCTTAATTTTTAATTAAAATTATAGAATTAATTTTAATTGTATTTTTGGGGATATTTGTTAAATATTTAACATATGTATGTTTGAGTGAATATATAAATATATAAATATTTATTTTGGAGGATGAAATAAAAATTATTGGATGAAGATTAAATTAATTTAATTACGAGTAATTAAATTAATTGGGCAGTTAATTGAGGATTAGTGGCTAATTGCAAGCAATTAAGTGCTGAAGGATCCAGCATTATTTTAACATTATTTTTGGGTGAGGTGGCACCACAAAAGCCTATAAATAGGAGTGAGAAGGATGGTGAAATCAGAACACCATCCCTCCTTCCTCACGGCCCATACTGCATGTAACAGTACCCCATTTTCCCTCCCATTCTGTTTCTGTTTTCTGTCCCAGCTCACGATTTCAAAGTGAAAAAGAGGGAGTTCCTCAAAAACACCATTACTTGAAAATCCAAGCATCAAACAAGAAAACCCCCAGTACTAAAGTTAATCCCCACATCATTACGGAGATAGAGAACTCAGTTTTGTAGCAGCAAACGCAGGTAGGAGTTTCACCGTTTTTGACGCATATACTTTAGCAGAAGCAGAACACGTAACAAGGGTAAGGGCACCTTCCATTTTCTAGTTGCATTAGGGCTGTAAGTGCATAACTTTCATGACATTACTAGTGTTTTCATTACTGTTTTGAAACTGGTTTGCCTAATGCTTGAAAGAAATGAAAAATGCATTTTTTTGACGTCTTAAAAGCTCTGTGATGACTGCTGTTTGGGCTGAATGCACTAAAAGCTGTTTTGCTTATGTGGAAAAGTGGAAAAAAGTGTCCTGTATGTTATTTTAAACATGATTAAAACGCATGTCCATAAAACTGTTTTAAAAACGCATGGCTGTATGTTTTGAAATGCTTGCATGTTATTCTGATGTGTTGTGAAAGCTGAAATGCTTGCATGTTATTCTGTGTGTTGTGAAAGCTGAAATGCTTGCATGTTATTCTGATATCGAGAAAGCTGAAAATGCTGTATGATGTTTTGATGGTTTGAAAGTCTGGATGATTTGGTGTTAATCATTCTGATTCTGTTTCTGTTTTGAGTGATTCTGATGATGTTAATGTTTTAAAAAGAAAAGGGATTTTTAATGAGGAAAATATTGTCTGGAAAAAAAAAAGTGTTGAATCTGTTTTGAGGTTGGTTGTTTGTTTTTAAAAGAAAACAGTTTGAAAAGGGTTGAAATCTCAGGAAAATTTCACTGGTTTTCGAAGGTGTATTCGAATACAACATGTGTGTATTTGACTACAACCTGTCAAGTTTCTGTTTTACTTAAGTTTTCAAACTTGTATTCGAATACGAGCCCTTGTATTCGAATACAGAGGAAGGATTTTTTCTTCTGACTTAGCATCTGTATTCGACTACGACCATGTCGTATTCGAATACAGAAGTGGGATTTTAACAATGTATTCGCATCTGTTTTCGACTATAGGCATGCTGTATTCGAATACATAATGCAGATTTGCACTAGTTTCAGCTTCTGTATTCGAATACAATGGGTCTGTATTCGAATACAGATTCGTGTTTTTTTCCAGAAGCTTAGTTTTTAGTTTCTGTATTCGAATACAAGGAAGCTGTATTCGAATACAGATTCGTGTTTTCCAGAAAATCAAGTTTTAAACACTGTGATATGCATTTTAAAGTATTGAGAAACCTTGAGAAGGGTTAAAGTGATTTTAAATGGAGTTCTTGAAATATTATGAAGAGGAGAGGATGAAGTATTGAAAACCTTTAATGATCTGGGAGAAAATATTGAATTTTTCAAGGTTTTGTCTTCTGTATTCGACTACAGGCATGCTGTATTCGAATACAGGATGTTAAAATTGCAGTTTCATGCTTCTGTATTCGAATACATATTCGAGTTTCCAGAATTTCCAAGTTTTTAAGAGTGTTTTGTAAACCCTGAGTGTTTGGGGAATGTTGGGATTGTTGTAGGGAATTAAAATGGAAGTTTTGGTGATATTTTGAAGTTGTGGTGATGAAGTTTTTAAGACTTTATTGATGTAATGAAAGATGTTGTTTTGTGCACTGAGACTGCCTCTGTATTCGAATACCAGAGGGCTGTATTCGAATACAGAGTGTGATTCTGCACTATTTTTGGCCTCTGTATTCGAATACAGAGGAGCTGTATTCGAATACAGATTCGTAAAATTCCAGAAAATCCCAGTTTTAACCACTGTATTTGAATTTTAAGAGTTTGGGAAAACATTTCAAAATGTTAATGAATACTTGGTTGTTTAGTGATGATTGTGATGATGATAATTCTGACTGTGCTGAGATATTTTAAACATGATGAAAAGCATGAATTTTCTGATTTGCATACTGTTTCTAAAGAAGTGAAACATTGCATATTCATGCATTGCATAGTCAAGTGGTACCTGCGATGGGCCACAAAGTAATGCGCAACCACATGCTGATCTGTTGAGCGATTGCACGAGTGCTGGACTGTTGAGCGTCTGCACTAGGTACTGATCTGTTGAGCGATTGTACCTTGGTATATAAGTGCTGGTTTGTTGAGCGACTGCACTGGTACTGGACTATTGAGCGACTGCACTGGTACTGGACTATTGAGCGTCTGTACCCTGAAATGCGCAACCACGTGCTGATCTGTTGAGCGATTGCACGAGTGTTGGTCTGTTGAGCGACTGCACTAGGTACTGATCTGTTGAGCGATTGTACCTTGGTATACATCAAACGTGCTGGTCTGTTGAGCGACTGCATGAGTGCTGGACTGTTGAGCGTCTGCACTGGTGCTGATCTTTTGAGCGATTGCACCGTGGTCTTAAGGACCGTTAGAGTCAGACATATTGTGCTGGTCTGTTGAGCGACTGCACCTTGGTGATTCCAAGAAAATTGTATACATGAGCATATACATATTGCATTGAGGGATTAACCGGTGGGTCACGTTTGATTATATGATGAATGGTTGGAAATTGAATGTGTGTGAGTACTGTCCAAAATCTGAATTTCTGATTTAATGATTGTGTTTTGCTGAGGTGTTGTTTGTACTTACCACATACTTCATAATAATTGGCTGCTGTTTTTGAAAAGGCATATATATCATTAAATTTCAAATGAGCATGATAATTTTCCTCATCATCATATGTTATACCATGGATATAATTGTTGCTGTGAAGTGTATGCTATGTGATTATTTGTTAATTTCGGTCGGTGACCCTTGCTATTATATTGTGGACTTGGGGCTTTGCCCTCAAATGCCCCCCAAACCCATGCCACCCGTGTGTACCCGAACGACGGAAACGTCGTTAAACTTCCTTGATCGCTATTCGCGCACTGCTTGGGTATTTGACCCCATCTCAAGCAGGGCGACTTACACGGGGTAGTTGGAGCGGACGAGCAGGACCGACGGCGTAGCGGATTTCGTGGAGCGCACTCATGCGAGTATAGACTTTCCTGTGCCTTCCCGTCTGGTATTGGAGGCGCACGGAATTTTCGACGATGCTGAGGAGTCCGCGAGAGGGGTTGAGACGGAGGCCACCGTAGGTGTGGTTACTCCCAACCCAGTGATTGGAGGAGTTGTACATGAGTCTGAGGCAGAAGGGAAGAATGATGAGCCGAAGCCAGTAGCAGCTGAGACTCCGGGTCCGTCTAGGATCTCCGACGATTGTTATGACATTTCGGCTCCGCCGAAGCGACCGAGACTATGTATTGATCTGACTTCTGAGGAGACCGACCCCTCTCTGTATGATAAGGAGGAGGAGGAGGTCACGTCGAGGCGAGCAGCAGATTCGGAGAAGACTTGCTTGGGATGCGGAGGAAATCTGTGCTACTGTAGCTTTAGCGCATGATCAGTTAGACTTGATGTATAGGCTTTGAGCTGGAAATGTATTTTGTTTTTATTTTGAAAAACAATTGTTGTACTACTTATTCCGCAGTCTGATATTGACTTTTGGGAATATATGACATTATTATCTTTCAAAAATGTCTTATAGTTTATTATTAAATTTCCAGAATTAAGTAATTATTGAGATTACGATGAATTTATTTTGTTACGTTCATCGGTTAATCCACGACGTACTATTTTACGAAAAACTTTATTTTAATTAAATCTGGAAAATTATTTTATTATTATTAAAAAAAATGCACTCGCGTTGTGTTTTAAACTCGGGGTGTTACACACATGGTAATCCATGAGTTGTTCTGATTGAGCAACCACATTTTGTTTTGTCAGTACCTACAATCTTTACCCTCTTCAATTGTTTGTCAATAATTTCAAAACATTTCCTTTCCACACAATGATGTAATCTCTGATACAATGGTGAATTATACCCATGCTCCACATCGAGAATAGATTTATGAAAAGTTGATTTGAGGCTACACAATTGGATCTTCAACATCATATTCATAGCATCCTAACTTTTACACAAGTCTCCCTTACTAGTCTGCAACATGTTTTTTAATCTCCAATGAGCAGACTCCGCTCTACAAATAAATTAAATAACACAAATTAAAACAAATCACATAAATCACTAAATCATTTTTCTAAACACAATACAAATCATTATTTAAAAATACCTTTTGGTCGTTGTGTTCCCTAAATACACCACTCTGTTCGTCCAAGCCATGACAAATCTTTCTTTGTAAGGTGTCAACCATGAATCTTTAACATAATCAACAAAAAGAATAATATCCGCACACACTAGCTCAAAGTGTTGCAAGTGGTGATCATACTCCTCCACACTAGCCGAAAATACAATTTTTTTTCCATAAATCCATTACTTCATCTTGTCTATCCTTACTCACATATTGTTTGCATCTTGCCCCAACATTTTTTTCAATATGAAAACGACACAACAAATGAATTGAAGTAGGAAATACAACACCAATAACATTCATCATGGCAAGATCTCTATCCGTCACAATAACTTTAGAAATTAAATTTTCAGATACGAACAGTTGTCTTACCTTTTGAAATGCCCATATGAAGTTATCTTGTCGCTCTTGCTCTAAATAGGCAAATGCAACCGAAAATGTCAAACCAGTAGATGTCACACCGACAACTTCAAGCAACGGTAACCGATATCTATTTGTTTTGTATATGCTATCACATATCAAAACAAAATGAAACGTGTTCAACAGGTTTATACAATCAGGATGCGTCCAAAATATATCTCTTAGAACATCTGAATTATCCCGTCTTCTTGTCCAGTGCACATAATTTTCATTTTGTATTAACTTCAACAGATGTTGCACTTCTGTGTACGAACCTCTCAAAGATGATCAATAAGTACTTCTTGCTTTATATATTTGAGTGGAAGTTGTGACATTATCTTATTTTTCTCTTTCAAAGCATTCAAAATGAACCTTGGTGCAAGCTTATACTTTGTCATGTCATTGACAAATTTTTTCTCCTCTTCATTTAGACGCCCCAAATATGAATGACCGTCTAAAGTATTGGCTAAATCGTGATTGTGTGTTCCACAACGAACACTAATTTTCCATCCTTCATCCAAACTCGATCGTATACATCTGAGTTTAAACGGACAGTTTTCCTTGTGAGAACAAGTTACTGTTGATTTTGATTTTGATTTATATCTTCCGCCTCTTTCGCATCCCAAAATTAATTTGTCTTTTCTGCCTCTATTTCCCGTTGCTTTATCTGATTGAATGGTAACAATTAAAATTCCATTTTGCATTCCAATTTTTTTTGCCCATTCAAATACAGCTTCTCGAGAAGGAAATATCTACAAAACATATATTTCAAATAAAAATTTCAGAATAAAATAAATATTTAAAATAAAACATTAATACATGTTAATACATTAAATTTATCAGTTCTAAATTTAATTATCGGTAAAAATACCTGATCAGTGATAAATTTATCTGTAGAATCTATAGTCGCCGTTGTAGCAGGAACCTCAACTCTACTCATACCTGATTCTAAAAAGTTTACTCTATTTAATTAATAATAATAATACATATTTAAAAAATAAAGTAAAAGTTTTTCAAAATAAAACTTTCGAAAGTTTCATTTTGAAATGAAACTTTCGACTTTGTTTCGAAACTTTGCCAAACCTGAAACTTCCAAAAAGTATTCGAAACTTTGCCCAAAAGTGAAACTTTCGAATATTTTCGAAACTTTGCCCAAAATGAAACTTCCGAATGCTCTTCGGAACTTTGCCTTCGAAGTGAAACCTTCGAAAGGTTTCGAACTTTTCAGTTTCAACAAAAGTTTCGAAATTGTTGACGAAATCACACAAATTTTCACTACGAACGTTTCAACATCTATGAAATTTTCGAAATTTTTACAAAAATACCTTCGAAAATTTGAAAGATTCGACTTATACAATAAAATCCTAAAGTTCCGAGCTTAAAAAGTGATTTTTAATTTTTTACAAATAAATTTATAATTAGAAAATATGATATTTTAGGCATTTTGAAAAAATGAGGGGTGGGAGGTTTAGGGATAGGGGTGCATGGTATAAAACCCTTACTTAAATTGTGGATATTACTGTAAATAACAATTTTTTAATTTAAACATTTCAAATTTATTTCTCTCTTTGCAGTTAAAGTTTTATTTAATGAATGTTATGTGCTATATTTGATTTTTTTTTAAAATTAATTGTGAGAAATTAAGAGATAAATAAACATTAATTGTTAAAAGATAAAAGTAAATTAAAAAATCTAACTTAGAGAGTGTAAAGTAAATTACATTAACATCTATTCAATTAAGTAGTTTTCTAAAAGGAAAAAAATTACATTTATGTTAAAAAAAATTAAAAGGTGTAGTTTGCTAGCTTACACCTTCATGACAATAGTAGGCCGTAAATTAGCAAACTCATATATATATATATATATATATATATATATATATATATTTAGGTGCTAGCTTATCCCTTAATGAAAATAGGTGGGTCTAGATTAGCAGACCCCTATATATATTAATATGTGTGTGAGTTCTTCGTTTTAAGTGGTGTATCGTAAATTAATATTTAAAAATAATTTAAAATTTTAATGACGACTAATAACACTCTTCAGAAGTAATAATTCGTAACTTTTTTCATCTTATTGTGATATAATTTATGGCGATTCAATATATGATTTATATTTATTTTTTTTTATTTTAATCAAATGAGTATTATTTAAATAAATATCTCAAAATAAAAATGAAAATGACATTAGAGTCTACTTCTATTAAATTACATACGTGTGGTCATTGGAGTTTTAAATACTTTTTAAAATTAATCCATAGTGGACCATAATTCATATTAAAATTTACAATATATGTTTATCCATGTTTTAGTATACATACTCATTGTTTTTAAGTTTAAAATTCCTTTGTTATTCGACAGAGCTCGATTATATTTATTATAAACATATGATATCAGTCATTTAGGTTCACTGTTAAAAAAATTTATTTTAGCTGTCATATTTAGCGTCGGCTATCGAATCCGACATTAGTTAGCGTCGCGGTAGCGTCGGTTTAGCCGACGCATTGATTTTATTAATAATTAGTGTCGGTGTAGCCGACGCTAAATAAAATAGGGCAGACGCTAGTTTATTGTTTTAATTGATTTTTTATTTTAATATGTAGCGTCGGATGGGCCGACGCGACGTTGTATATTTTTTAAAATTAAAATTTTTAATAGCTCTCGAACTCTGAATTCAAAAAATTAAAACTAGTTTTCTATGAACTCTGAACTTCGAACTCTGAACTTTTTAATTGAACTCTCAAACCGTCTCAACTCTGAACTGATCTGTTGAACCCTAGCTCTCGAACTCTGTGAATCCTCGCCGTGAAGCTCAGCCACTTTGAACCCTAGCTCTTGAACCCACCGTCAACCCTCGCTGTCAAGGTCAGCCACTCAAACCTATGGTCTGTGTACTGTTTTCTATGTTTATATATTTTATTTATCATAACATATGAATATGATCTAACCTGTTTTTGGTTTGGATTCGTTTGGTTGTTCGCGTTTGTCTAGTGTTTGTCCTCAATTTGCCAATTGATTATTGTATAATTAGTTCTGCCTATTCTTTCATGCATTCTGTAGTTAATTTGAGGATGTGAAATTAGTACATAGTTTTTGGTAAAAATTTGTCTTATGTAGTTTTAACTTTTCTAAACCATGGTTTTGGGTTTTGGGTTTTGGATTCGGAACATGGAACCAAATATGCTCTTACTGATATATTAAGGTTAAGGTCCTTTCTGCCATTGTTTTCTCTTTGGCCTAATGTTATTTTTTAGTCCTAGCTTGTTTTGGAGTCCACATATTAATGTGATGGCATGTCAATGTCTCAGCCTTGTGTATTACTGGATAGCATAACTAGTAAAGGGTCTCAAAAGAAAACAAGTTTAGACTTTTTTTTTATATTATGTTTATGTTTTACTTGATAGAGAGGTGAGTACATACCAAACAGTTTGTCATTTTAGGTAAAAGATATAAGTTGTTGAGCATTGAGTTGAGCTGATGATCCCTAGGCAGTTAAGTTTAATGTTATGGCGGTGTTTGTTTCAATGTTCCAGTAGATGCACAAGGTTGATAAACCATTGTTTTAGGCACTATTTTTTTAGGTAAATTTGGCACAAGGTTGATAAACCATTTTCTACAAGACAGATCAGAGTATCACAAATGGCCAAAAAAATTATCCTATCATGCACAGATTTATACATTCGAAAACTATTATACAATTTCTCTATTGAAACACTCCCAGACATGTTATATCTAAATTATTTATTAAGCAACCCAAGGCATCTGAGATTTTAAATAACAATATTATACACTTCTTTTAAATTTAAAACTTGCTTTCTGGTAACAAAGATTTATTGTCCAACAATGCTTTAAAAACTAGACCAAAATTAAGGCAGTAAAAGTATTGATTCATGGCACAACGACTCAACCATGGTTAAACTGTGCTTTACCTTGACCCGTTCATAAAAAATGTCACTGAAAGCAGTTAAGACAGGTCTGGCAGCTGGTGTGGCAAGCAGCTGATTGTAATGTGTCTGCAACAGCAGTGTACCTAGTTATTATTTGGCATAGCTTTAGAATCTTGGGCTGGTACTGACCAGGATCGTTCTAGTTGCGTTTCTACATCTTTTTGCTATATGGGTAGTTACTTGAAGAATGTTCTCACTTTGAGCAGATATTCTACCCACTCTAAGCGGAATAACTATTCAGTATCCAATAAATTCTTTAAATTTAGAGTATGCAATGGCAACATTCATATTTTTACGGTGTGTCTTATAATACTATGTCTGTATATTTATTATATATTTTGCTTTCAGAACATGGCATATTACAAATTATAACACGTCGATGGTCGGATAACAAACCCAGAGCAAAGAATTGCCAGTGATGTGCCGAAGTTCTGTTCAGAGTTGAGTGAAATTGTTCAAGATGATCTAACAGCAGTGACTTGATGGACTTCTATATACTTGGCGGTTGTGTTCCTATGCTAGCCCAAAATATGTCTCGTCTAACAAAGCCGTCGGGGAGAAAATTAATTTGTAACACATTGAGGGGAATTGGACTAAATCCAATCGAAATTAACAACCGATGAGAATCTAATCTTTGTTATTGGAAATCCCCATAAAAAAAGTTTATATGGATAAGAATAGTTACTTGTTAATTTTGCTAGTACCGAAAAATTAAAAGTATTCAATTGTATTTATTTTACCTCAACAAAAATAATAAACAACAAAATGAATTATTAAAATGAAATAAGAGATAATTCTTTTTTTTTTATTAATTTGATTCGACAAGGTGAAGAGTTTGCTCTTACGTATTCCTAAGTACAACAGAAAAATCAAAATATATACGGTTCTTGTAGAAAATATTTATGGGATGATGAATTTTATCATCAATTAATTTTTTCCTTTATTATATATATATATTAAAAAATAATGAAAAAATATTATCAACACCAAGAATAAAAAAGGGGTAAATAAAGATAGAAAAAAGGAATGATATGTTTGTTTACTTGTTGTAGTGTTTTCGATCCAATATTTTATGGGTTGTAACGGATCAAGATAAATCAATTGTTTTATTAACTTTTAAAGGGGAGTTTCTCCTTCTACATCTTATATTCTCAAAAGTCTCACAATTTTTAATTTCTTTTCAAATTTTAATTCACTTCGAATTCGAATTAACTAATTCAAATGAAATTTGTCAAGTGAGCTGATAAAAGCCAAATACAAACTAGCTCAAATGATTAAGAAAATGTTTAATTATTATGCAATTAAACATAAAACCTAATTATTTTATGATATTAATTATTATAATTACAATAAGGATATTTTAAAAAAGTATTATTTTTTATTATCAATAAGAGTAATTAATTGTTGTATTAAAACATGCAAAATAACAACTTTAAACAACAAATAATAGAGAATAATATTAATTACACACATTTTCAAGTTAAATACGTAGTACGTTCTCATATTATATATATTTAGCACCGGATCATTGAATATCTGAGCTTGATCTCAATAGTTGAGAAATGGTAAAGTAGGATTCCTCTGTCAGCTTCTTGTATATGGAAATAGTGTACATGTACACAATTCAATGATCAAGTAATAATTTGTTTGGATACGATAGGAATATTGGTTAGAGTTTTTGTGTACCTTTATGACCTACGGTATCTGATTTATATAGAGATTTCCCGTATGGTTTTCTGGAATCTTCCTGTGATAATTGTAAGACCCTTAAATTTAAATTAAATTATGGATTGAATATCAGATGTATTTTGGAATATTTGTAAAGGTATTTAATATATGTATATTTCTATATGTATATAAATATTTTTGAGATTGAGTAAAATTATTGAACGAAAGATTATTTAATTTAATTACGAGTAGTTAAAAATCAGGCAGTTGATCAAGATTTTATCTGCCAACAGAGTTGCTACGGGAGTATTTAGTTGCTTGAGGGGAAAGTTTAATTATAATATGTGTATATATATATATATATATATATATATATATATATATATATATAGTAAGTGAGGGGTATGCCTATATATGTGTATGTATGTGAGAGGCAAGGGAAGGAAAAAAAATCAGAAACACATAATCAGTTTCCCTCACCTACCCGAGCTGCCTTCTTCTTCTTCTTCCTCTGTTCAGTTCTGTTTGTGTTGGTAGTGAGAAGGGATACTCAAAACTCAAATTACTTGGAAATCCAAGCCTCGAATAAGAAAGTGTCAAGAAGGAAAGTTATTCCTCTCATCTTTACGGTACTAGAGAACCAACTTTGGTAACGACGACGCGAGCGGGAGTTTCGCCGGTTTTAGTCGCTGTAACGTAAACGAACAAGAAAACATAACTAAGGTAAGGGGCACCTTCCAACTTTTTAGATTTCATGTAGGGACTTTAAATGCATGTTTGATGGATGATTGTTAGGTGTTATATGTGTTAAGAACGTGTTTTTGTGTTGATACTGAAAACTGCCTTTGCATGTGGTTTGTGGATGATCAAAATGCATGTACTGAGATATGGCTGTACTGTTTTGTGGCTGTTGTTGAGGGTAATGTTCTTGCTGTTGTTGTGACTTGTTGTTGAGTGGATGATGCTTTTGTTGTTTTGTTGCTGTGAAAGAAATCATTTATGTTGTGTTGTTGACATTCTGGGTTTTGTGGTTCAAGAAATGGTGTTTGTGTTATGGTGGATGTGTTGGTTTTCAAAGAAAAGAGTTTTGAAACTGAAGTGAATTTTCTAGAAAATCCCACTATTTTCGAAGATGTATTCGGATACGGCACTGGCGTATTCGAATACATTTCTGTAAAAATTTAGTTTTTATTCAAATTTTGAACCTCGTATTCGAATACGACATTCCGTATTCAAATACAAATACGTGATTCTTGCTTCTGACTTAGCATCTATATTCGGCTACGACTGTCATATTCGAATACAGAATTGTTTTTGCCACTAACTTTGCATCTGTATTCGGCTACGACAACCTCGTATTCGAATACAGAAGTGCTAATTTTGCCACTATTTTAGCATCTGTATCCGACTACAAGGAAGCTGTATTCGAATACAGATTGTTTTTTTTCAAAAATTCTATTTTTAAACATTGGTTTATGCACTTAATGAGTTGGGAAACATTTGGAAGGCATATGACAAACTATATGAAGTTTTTGAGATGGTTTGAGGTGGTGATGGAGTGTCTGGATTATAGATTTTATTTGCATAGTGTTTCTATGAAGAGGAAACATGGCATGTCCATGCATTGCATAGTCAGGTGGTGACCGCGATGGGCCACAGAGTCGATGCGGTGACCGTGATAGGCCGCGAAGTTAAGTAGTAACTGTGATGGGTTATGGAGCTGTTCTGCGTGTATTAGACTGTCTATTCTATTCGGGTTCAGAGTAGTTCCGTATGTATTAGACGGTCTATTCTATCTGGGCTACAGAGTGGTTCTGCGTTTATTAGACGGTCCATTCTATCCGTGTGAGGATTTAACTTCTGTGTATTTGGCCTGTGAGAGACTAATACACGTAAATGTAGTGACCGTGATGGGATATAGAGTAGTTCTGCGTGTATTAGACGGTCTATTCTATCCAGGTTTCAAAGTAGTTCTGCGTGTATTAGACGGTCTATTCTATCCGGGCTACATAATGGTTCCGCGTGTATTAGACGGTCCATTCGATCTGTAAATCGTGCTGGTCCGTGAGAGACTGCACGTGTGCTGGTCCGTGAGAGACTGCACCTTGGTAATTCCAAGAGTTGAGTACATTGACATATACATATTGCATTGGGATGATTGACCTGTGAGTCATGATTTGATATGAGCTGATTGTTGGAACCAAGTTGGTTCTAAGTACTTAGGATTTTGATGTTTACAAAAGCAATCCATGTAATCTTATTTTGTACTTAGAATTACTTTATAAAACACCATCAGAAGATACATCTAGAGGAAGCAACCAGAGGATGTCACCAGAAGATGACGTCACCAGAAGCGTAAATCAGAGGATGACGTCACCAGAAGATGACATCACCAAAAGCAGAAATCAGATGATGACGTCACCAGAAGATTTCATCAGAGGAATCTGTTAGAGAAAAATGCTTAAAAAAGAATTAGAGCAAAAGACTCGAGAAACATAATTTAGGTAAAAGATATGCTCAAAACAGAATATGAGAAAAATGCTCAAAACAGAATTGGAGCAAAAGACTCGAGAAACATAATCTAGCTAAATGTATGCTCAAAACAGAATTGGAGCAAAAGACTCGAGAAACAGAATCTAGCTAAAAGTATGCTCAAAACAGAAGCGGAGCAAAAACAGATTAATCGAAATACACTACAGAAGTAAAGCATCAGTGAAGTCCTAAAGTTCATCTATAAAAGGAAGCTCAAGGCAGAAGACTTTGTATCGAAAAATACTTCAAGGTGTTAGGTCTAAGTTGTTGAAGTAGAGTCTACAATCTGAGGGAGTTAGAAGGAGTAGCAGATTACTTAGCAATTAGATTCAAGGTTCTTTTCCTCAAAAGTCTAGGGTTGTTAGACTTTGTGAGAAGACTGATTTGGAGGATCAGTGGTGTTGGAACCAAGTTGGTTCTTGCAATTAAAGTTTTGATGTTAACAAATGTATTTTATGAAAATAACATATTTGACTTAGAAGAAAATGAAAAATGTCATCAGAAGAATAGATCAGAGGATGAAGTTACCAGAAGCATAAATCAGAGGATGACGTCACCAGAGGATGTCACCAGAAGTTGACGTCGCCAGAAGCAGAAATTAGAGGATCATGTCACCAGACGATGTCATCAGAAGATGACGTCACCAGAAGCAGAAATCAGAAGATGACGTCACCAAAGGATATCATTAGAGGAATCTGTCAAAGAAAAATGCTCAAAACAGAATTGTAGCAAAAGACTGGAGAAACAGAATCTAGCTAAAAATATGCTCAAAACAGAATCTGAGAAAATGCTCAAAACAGAATTGGAGCAAAAGACTCGAGAAACAGAATCTAGCTAAAAGCATGCTCAAAATAGAAGTGGAGCAAAATGCTCAAAACAGATTAATTGAAATACACTCCAGAAGTAAAGCATCATTGAGCAAAAGACTCAAAACAGAATCTGAGCAAACTACTCCAGAATATTCTCAAAACAGATTAATCGAAATACACGCCAGAAGTAAAGCCTCAGTGAAGCCCTAAGTTCAACTATAAATAGAAACTTAATGCTGAAGATTAATGTATCGAAAAATAGAAGAACTCAAGCAAAAATTCATAAGTATTCAGATAGTTCAAAGGAGAGAAACACATGCTTAAAAGATAAATATTTTCTAAGTGTTCTTTTCTTAGAATGTGAAGCTGATTGTCATCATAAATTATTCAGAAGCAAACACTCTAGTTCACTTTAAGCATATTGTGAGTATCAACTTTCCAGAAGTAACTACTCAGTTCTAATTTCGATCCCTTATATTAAATCCTATAGTGTTGAAGTTTCTTCTAAAATCTGGGGTTGTCAGGTTGTTAGAGAAAGACTTAGCTTGTAGGTTTAAGGTTGTGAAGTTCCTCAAAAGTTTGGGATTGTCAGACTATTTGAGAAGACTTGGCTGGTTTAGTCAAGGTGTTGTTGTTCCTCAAAAGTCTGGGGTTGTCAGGCTGTTTGAGAAGACTTGGCTGGTATAGTCAAGGTGTTGTTGTTCCTCAAAAGTCTGGGGTTGTCAGGCTGTTTGGGAAGACTGGCTTGTAGGGTCGGTGGTGTTGTAATTCAAAGGAGTTTGAATTAGTGAAAAGGTCTTCTGGAGGAAGGGACTAGACGTAGCCTAGTTAACGGTGAACTAGTATAAATTGATGTGTTATTATTGTCCTCTGCTGAATCTGATTAGTTATCTATTGAATAATTCACATTAACATTCAACAAAACAGCAAAAGTAATCAAGTTTGACAAACACAATTCAACCCCCCCTTCTCGTGTTTGCACCTTCGATTGGCATCAGAGCTCGGTCTCAAGGCTGAGCACTTTACAGTGTTTGAGGAAAGATCCAAGGGATCAAGATGTCCAGATTCAATGAAGAAGCTACTGGAGGAAACATCAATAGACCACCTCTGTTTGATGGAGAACAATTTGAATACTGGAAGGACAAGCTGAGAAGTTTTTTTATTTCACAAGATCCTGAACTTTGGGACTTTGTGGAAGATGGTTATACTGCTCCAGAAGATGCTAATGGTGTTAAAATTTCCAAAAGAGATATGGATGCTGATCAGAAGAAGATGTTCAAGTTGCATCACAAATCCAGAACGTTCATGATCAATGCAATCACGTTCAAGGAGTTCGACAAATGCACTAACAGAGAAACAGCGAAGAGCATCTATGAGAGTCTAATTCTGACTTACGAAGGCAGTAAGCAAGTCCAAGAAGCAAAGGCTAACATTCTAGTCAAGAAGGACAAGTTATTCAAGATGGAAGAAGATGAAGACATTGAAACTATGTTTTCTAGATTCCAGACTCTAGTATCAGGATTAAGGGTACTAGAAAAGAGCTACACTACTGCTGATCATGTAAGGAAAATACTTAGAAGTCTGACAATCAAGTGGATACCAAAGATCACTGCTATTCAGGAAGCTAAAGATCTGAATACTCTAAAGCTGGAAGAATTAATCAGCTCCCTCAGATCACATGAAATTGAGTTGGAAGAAGATGAACCCAAGAAGAAGAACAAAACTCTAGCACTAAAATCAAAGCAGAAGAAGGCTATGAAAGCAACATCAGAAGATAGTGATTCAGACGATCAAAGTCTAAACTCAGAGGAAGAAGAAATTGCTTTCTTATCCAGAAAGTTCAAAAAGATGTGAGACAACAGAAGGAATAAATTTCCCCAGAGATATTCCAATCAGTCCAACAAAGGAAGTGATGATACAAATGACAAGAAAGGTATCATCTGTTATGGATGCAATGAATCTGGACATATCAAGTCAGAATGTCCAAATATGGAGAAAGGGAAGTACCAGAGGAAAGATTTCAGAACTAAGAAGAAAAGCATGATGGCTACATGGGATGATTTTGATGAATCTTCTGAAGATGAACAAGTAGATTTGGCTATGATGGCTCACACCAACTCTGGATCCAACACAAAATCTGATTCTGGAAGAGAATCAGAAGATGATGAAATTAAGATGTCCTTAGCAAACAAGTTAAAACACCAGTCATGGTACTTGGACAGTGGATGCTCGTGACATATGACGAGAAAAAGGTTTATGTTCTAAGAATTGACATTAAGCAAATAAGGCACCGTAACTTTTGGAGGAAAGCAAAAAGGCCAGATCATTGGTCAAGGAACAGTTGGTAATGGTAACTCTCCTTCTATTAAAGATGTCTTGTTTGTTAAAGGTCTTAAACATAACTTGTTGAGTATAAGTCAGTTAAGTGATAACAATTATGATATTATATTCAATCAAAAGACATGCAAGGCAATCAGTCAGAAGGATGGATCTGTGCTTTTCACAGGTTAGAGGCAAAATAATTTTTATAAAATAAATATGTTTAGTCTAGGAAAGCAAGAGGTTAAATGTCTTATGTTAGTGAATGAAGAGAATTTAATGTGGCACAAAAGATTAGGTCATGCTAATTTTAGATCAATTTCAGAATTGAACAAACTTAAGTTAGTAAGAGGTCTACCTAATCTTAGTTACAAAACTGAAATCTTGTGTGAAGGCTGTCAAAAGGGAAAGCAAACCAAAAGTTCCTTTACTCCTAAGAAATCAGTAACTACATCAAAGCCTCTTGAACTTCTGCATATGGATCTGTTTGGACCAGTGAAAGTAGCATCTCTAAATGGAAAGAAATATGGTTTTGTTATAGTAGACGATTACTCTAGGTGGACATGGGTAAAATTTCTAAGAAGTAAAGATGAATCCCATACTGTATTTATGACATTCTGTAAACAAGTCATGAATGAAAAAGGTTTTAAGATAGTGTCAATTAGAAGTGATCATGGAGGAGAATTTGAAAACAAATTCTTTGAAAGTTTCTGTGATGAGAATGGAATTTCTCACAAATTTTCTTCTCCTAGAACACCTCAATAGAATGGAGTTGTAGAAAGGAAGAATAGATCACTCCAAGACATGGCCAGAACTATGTTAAATGATTTAAATGTTGCAAAACATTTTTGGGCTAAAGCAATCAACACTACATGTTATATTCAGAATAGAGTCTTTATTAGGCCTATGTTGAATAAAACACCATATGAATTATGGAAAGGTAAAAAGCCTAACATTTATTACTTTAAACAATTTGGTTGTATCTGTTATATGCTAAATACTAAAGATATTCTTGCTAAGTTTGATTCTCGATCTCAAAACTGTATCTTCATTGGATACTCTGAAAGAACTAAAGCTTATAGGGTGTTTAATGTAACACCCCGAGTTTAAAACACAGCGCGAGTGTAAATTTTATTTTTTAAAATAAATAAAAGAATTTTCAGAATTAATTCAAAAAGAATTAAAATAAAATTTCCATTACTTCATTTCATAAAATAATACGTCATAATTTAATCAATGAACGCAATTAAATAGTTTCATCATAATATCACTAAGTACTTATATTTGGAAATTTATAATAAACATTAATACATTTCAAAAGAACAGTGTCATATCATCTCAAATTAGAACACTCGGCCTGTGGCCCACTAAATAGTATCAGAGTGCGGAAGAAAATAGCGGAAAAGTGATACATTAATTCCTAAAATAAATTACATCCACTGAAATCAAGACCCTATACAAAAGTCTACACTGATCATGCACTAAAGCTATAGAAGCAGGGATTCCCTCCGCAGCCCATGCAAGTCTCGTCCGACTCCGCAGCTCGCCTTGACGTAACATCCTCCTCCTCATCATATAGGAAGGATCGGTCTCCTCCGAAGTCAGGTCAATATACAATCGGGGTCGCTTCGGCAGTGCCGGAATCTCAAAGCAGTCATCGGATGTCCTAGATGGACTCGGAACATCATCTACTACTAGCATCGGTCGTTGATTCTCCCCTTCCACCTATGTATCATGTACAGCTCCTCCAGTCACCGGGTTAGGAGTCACCACACCTATTGTGGCCTCCGTCTCAACCCCTCTCGTTGGCTCCTCCGCGTCCTCAAAAATTCTGTGCGCCTCCAATACCAATTTGGAAGGCACAGGAAAGTCAATCCTCGTATAGGTGTGCTCCACATAGTCCACCACCCCGTTAGTCCTGCAGGTTCTCTTCAGTCTCCCCGTGTACGTCGCCCTTCTTGAGATGGGGTCGTATACCCAAGCACTAGGCAGGAGACGATCAATGAAATCGAGCGACGTTTCCGTCATCTGGGGACCTACGGGTGACATGTGTTTGGGGGGCATCTGAGGGCAAAGCCCAATTTTCCACAATAATAGTAAAGGGTCACCGACCGAAATTAACAATTAACACATAGCATTTATATCACAGTAACAAATATATCCATGGTGTATCATATAACAATGATGATAATTAAGGATGCTCATTTTGAAAATTTCATGACATGTATGCCTTTTCAAACAGCAACAAATTAATATGGAAAACATGTTGTAAGTACAACCATCACTTTAACAATCACAATCATTCCTCAGAAATTCAGATTTTATAAAGTACTTACACACATTTGTGGCCCATCGCGGTTACCACCTGACTATGCAATGCATGAACATGCAATGTTTTCTCTTCACTGAAAACAGTATGCAACATCAGTAAACTTCAACCGTTCCATCATTTCCCCAAAACCATCTCAACCCAAATAATTTCATTATCATCACATCAATAAAAACATTCAAGCACCTCATCATTACAACTTCACACTATCTCAAAAACTCCATTCTTATTTATCATAAGTCTTCCCAATGTTTCCCCAACTCTTAAAATCCATAAAACAGTGTTTAAAACTGAGATTTCAGGGAAACAGGAATCTGTATTCGAATACTGCTTCCTTGTATTCGAATACAGAAGCCAAAACAGTGCAGAATCAACACTCTGTATTCAAATACAGCTTCCTTGTATTCGAATACAGAAGCTGTCACAGTGTAAAAATCATTATTTTTCACAAC
This sequence comes from Cicer cuneatum, assembly GCA_037974295.1. Classification (NCBI taxonomy): domain Eukaryota; kingdom Viridiplantae; phylum Streptophyta; class Magnoliopsida; order Fabales; family Fabaceae; genus Cicer; species Cicer cuneatum. Next base: position 11,542,969 of record JBBPBO010001986.1, read on the forward strand.
ATCAGTAGAGATCTCAAAAGCTTCAACATCACCACTTCAAATTATCACAAAAACTCCATTTTTAATTCATCACAAACCTTCCCAATGTCCCCCAACACTTAAAGTTCACATGACAGTGTCTAAAACTTGAATTTCTGGAAAAACACGAATCTGTATTCGAATACAGCTCCCTTGTATTCGAATACAGAAGCTAAAATAGTGAAAATCAGCATCCTGTATTCGAATACGAGGGTGTTGTATTCGAATACAGATGCAAATACAATGATAAAATTTCAATTATGTATTCGAATACGACAAGGTCGTAGCTGAATACAGATGCTAAGTCAGAAGCAAAAATCATTCATCTGTATTCGAATACAGAGGCCTGTATTCGAATACAAGTTCAAAATTTGAGTAAAACAGAAGCTTGGCAGGCTGTATTCGAATACACTCATGCTGTATTCGAATACACCTTCGAAGTCAGTGAAATTTTCGTGAAAACCTCAACACATTTTCAAACTTTTTCCTTTGAAAAACAAACACAACCCCAAAACAGTTTCACCACTCTTTTGAAAACCACAAAACTCAGACATTTTTCATCAAATAACAGATTTTCCAGTAAAACACTTCCACCCTTTTAAATCATTTTCCTTTGAAACCATCATCAACACCAGTTTATCATTAACATGACAAAAAACAGATTGTCAACCACCACAAACAGACATTTTTAAACATTTACATTTTGATCATTTCTCAAAAACAACATGCAAAGCTTTTCCCAGCTTTCTCACACAAATAGAACAACACTGATGTATTCAGCCAAAACAGCAAGCATGACATATCACCAAAACACTAACAGAATGCATTTTCGCATTTTATAACAACATGCACAACAGTTTTATCAACACATGCATTTTGATCATTCCCAAAATGACATGCATAGCATTTTCCAGATTTCCCACATAAATAGAACAACATTGATATATCAACCAACACAGCAAACATCACATATCATTTAAAACATCAACTGAATACATTTTTCATCCTTCAAAATGACATGCAAAACAGTTTTTTCTTCAAAACAAAAATGAAACATCATTAATGCCATAACAGTATGCATTTACAGCCCTTATGCAATCTAGAAAGTGGAAGGTGCCCTTACCCCTGTTACGTTTCCGCTCCCGTTCACGTTTCTGCGTCAAAAATCTGTGAAGTTTCCGTTTGCGTTTGCCGCTACCAAAATGGGTTCTCTAGCTCCGTAATGAGGAGAGGAACAACTTTTGTTCTTGGTACTTAGTGGTTTGGTGCTTGGATTTCCAATTAATCTCAATTTTGAGCAACTCTTTTTTTTTTTTAAACGGGAAACAGAAATCAGAATGGGAGGAAGAAGGAGAACGTTACTGTTACATGCAGTATGGAGGAGGAAGTGTTTTCTGTCTTTGCTCCTCCTTCTCACTCCTATATATAGGCATATGTGGGTGCCACCTCATCAAAAATAATACTATAATATTGTTGGACCCTCCAGCACTTAACCGGTTTCGTCGCAATTAGCTGATAACCTCTTAATTAACTGTCTAATAATTTAATTACTCGTAATTAAATTAATTTACTCTTCATCCAATAATTTTAATTCATCTTCCAAAAGTAAATATTTATATATATATATATATATATTCACACAAAACATACATATATTAAATATTTTACAAATATCCCCAAAATACACTTATATTAAATCCATAATTTAATTTTTAAATTTAAGGGTCTTACATTACCACCCCCCTTAAATTAGTTTCGTCCTCGAAACTACATGTCGATAAACAACTGAGGATATTGTTCCCTCATCTTACTCTCCAGTTCCCAAGTTGCGTCTCCCGTAGTCGGATTCCAAATCACTTTGACTAGTGGGACTTCCTTGTTCCTCAACTGTTTAATCTTCCTGTCTTCAATTCTTACAGGGAATACTTCAAATGACAGGTTATCCTTCAGTTGAATTGTGTCTGGTTCGATTACATGTGACAGATCCGAAATGTATTTCCTTAACTGCGACACGTGAAATACGTCGTGAATATTGGACAGTATGGGAGGTAAAGCAATCCGATAAGCCAATGGTCCAATTCGTGCAGTAATCTGGTATGGTCCAGTAAATTTCGGAGGCAACTTTATTGACTTAATAGCTCTGCCAACACAAGTCGTAGGCGTGACCCTTAGAAATACATGATCACCCTGCTCGAATTCCAAATGTCTGCTACGCTTGTCCGCATAACTCTTCTAACGATCTTGTGAAATCTTCATTTTCTCTTGTATTCTCTTGATTTTCTCTGTAGTCTGTTCCACCATCTCAGGTCCAACAATCATACTTTCTCCGTCCTTAAACCAGCATAAAGGCATCTGACACTTGCGTCCATACAAAGCCTCATAGGGTGGCATTCCAATACTTTCGTGGAAACTATTGTTGTAAGTAAACTCAATCAATGGCAATACCTCATCCCAGTTTCCTCTATCATCCAACACACATGCTCTCAATAGATCTTCCAAAGACTGATTTGTCATCTCAGTTTGTCCATCTGTTTATGGATGGTAAGCTGAACTCAGTTTCAGTTTCGTTCCCAAAGCTTCATGCAGCGCTCCCCAAAAATGAGATGTGAACTTTGGATCACGGTCCGATACAATACTCGATGGAACTCCATGTAATCTCAGAATCTCAGCAATGTAGATTTCCGTCAGCTTATCTACTTTATAAGTGGTCCTTACTGATAAGAAATGTGCGGACTTTGTCAATCGATCCACTATTACCCAAATTGAATCATTCTTTTTCCTTGTCTTGGGCAATCCAGTTATAAAATCCATGGAAATATTATCCACTTCCATTCTGGTATATCCAAAGGTTGCAACATTCCAGCAGGTCGCTGATGTTCCACTTTCGCTTTTTGACAAGTTAACAAGCCGATACATACTCTGCTACGTCCCTCTTCATTCCTTGCCACCAGTAATTATGTCTTAAGTCCTGGTACATCTTGGTCGCTCTAGGATGAATACTCAATTTGCTCTTATGAGCCTCTTCCAAAATCGTTCTTCTCATATTCGCAACTTCCGGTACACAAACTCTTCCATTACATCTCAGAACATTATCTGGTTCGACCTTGAACTCAGTTGTCCCTCCTTGCATTATCAAGTTCCTCTTTTCTTGGATTAATGCGTCATCTTGCAAGTTCGCAATCTCCTCAAGTAGACCACTCGAAATTGTTATCATTCCACACTTTAAAATTCCTGGTGCAAACTCTACGTCCAAATGTAGATCTCTAAATGCTTCCCACAACTCTTGTTGTCTGGCCATTATCATTGAAGATAGTGACACATTTTTCCTACTTAATGCATCAGCCACCACATTGGCTTTCCCAGGGTGATACTGCAATGAAAAGTCAAAATCCTTGAGAGTCTCCATCCATCTCCTCTGATGCATGTACAATTCTTTCTGATCGAACAAATACTTCAAACTTTTATGGTCACTGAACACCGTGAACATGCATCCATATAAGTAGTGCCTCCAGACCTTTAACGCAAACACTACTGCAGCAAGCTCTAAATCATGAGTAGGATAGTTTCGTTCGTGAGACTTCAATTGCCTTGAGGCGTAGGCTACAACTTTCTTGTGTTGCATCAAAATACATCCTAGACCTTGGTGAATGCATCACAATAAACCTCATATGGTTCTTCTGGTTGTGGCAAGACCAATACTAGTGAGGTTGTCAACTTTTCCTTAAGCAACTGAAAACTTTCCTCACACTTCTCTGTCCATGCAAACGACTGATTCTTTCTGGTGAGTTGTGTCAAAGGAGCTACAATCTTAGCAAATCCTTCAATAAATCTCCTGTAGTATCCTGCTAGTCCGACAAAACTTTGTATGTTTGTGATAGTTTGGGGCTGTTTCCAGGCAAGAATTGTCTCAATCTTTGCCGGATCCACAACGATTCCTTCTTTTGTTATCATATGTCCCAAGAAGTTCACTTTCTCTAGCCAAAACTCGCACTTCGACAAATTAGCATACAATTGCTTCTCGCGTAAGACTTCAAGAACTAGGCGTAGATGATCTCCATGTTCTTCTTCATCCTTTGAATAAATCAATATATCATCGATGAACACCACCACGAATTTATCCAGGAATGGGCTAAAGATCCTATTCATATAATCCATAAAAATCGCTGGTGCATTCGTAACTCCAAATGGCATAACGAGATATTCATAATGTCCGTAACGGGTTCTGAAAGCAGTCTTTTAAATATCTCCTTCTCTTACCCGAATCTAATGGTATCCTGACTTCATATCGATCTTTGAAAACACCGCGGCTACTCTCAATTGGTCCATCAAATCATCGATGTGTGGTAAAGGATAACGATTCTTAATAGTTACCTTGTTAAGTTGCCTGTAATCCACACATAAGCGCGAACTTCCATCCTTCTTCTTAACCAATAACACCGGAGCTCCCCATGGCGACACACTTGGTCTGATTAATCCTTTCTCCAACAAACCTTCAATTTAACCCTTAAGCTCGCTTAATTCCAATGGCGACATCCGATACGGCGCAATTGAAATAGGTCCATTTTTTGGGTGCAAATCAATGAAGAACTCTACCTCTCTTACTAGGGGTAATCCTAGAATTTTTGTTGGAAATACGTCCGAATACTCTTTGACTAACACCACATCTTCTATGTTCACATCCATCTTGGTCTCCACGTTAGCCAATGATAAAAATTCCTGAGCTCCTTCTCTCAGTGATAATTCGAGTTTGTTAGCAGCCAGATACTGAACGACTCCTGGTTCGGCGAAAAGAACTAATTTGCGAGCACAATCCAAGACTACGTAATTATACGTCATCCAATCCATACCGAGAATGATCTCGAGTGATTGTAAGGGAAGACAGATTAAATTAACCAATAAATCTCTATTCTGAATCGTTACAGTATAGTGTAAACATGCAGAGTTTACGGTCAAAGTCTTAGCAGGTGTGGAAACGACCAAATCAAAAGGTAAAGCAGACATAGATAACTTCAAACGATTCACACAATCCATAGTAATGAAAGAATGGGTTGCCCCCGAATCAAAAAGTGCAGTTAGTGTGTTACCTGCAATCTCGCAATCTTGCTGGATTAAATTTGGAGCTTGACTCCCAGCTTCAGCACCCATGTGATAGACGCGTCCCTTAGCAATAAGACGAGTAGCTCTAGTTGCGCTCACTGTTGGTTCCACCTTCGAAACCCGGCACTCCCTCGCAACGTGTCCTGGTTTCTGACAATTGAAACATATAAGATCCTTTGTGGTACAAGCAGTAGCAATATGTCCCTCTTTCCCACATCAGAATATCAGACTCCTTGTCGTAATTGTCGTCCAAAATTCTGGTTTCCCGTCCGATTCTGGCCTCAATTGTTTTGTGGCCGGTTATACAGCTAAGCAACCTGTTTTCCTCTATTGTTCTGATAGTGCATCTGACTAGGCCATGCTGAATTAAAGTTCCCTCCTCTGTTGGCCCTCCTGTTCTTCATATCTTCAATCTCTCTACACTTCTCCACTAAGACTTGGAAACATTGAATTCCCAACGGTAAGACAGAGTCTTGAATCTCATACTTCAGTCCATTTTGGAAACGATGGCACATTAACTGTTCATCAACTTCTTCCCGGAAAAATCTAAAATGCCTTGATAGAGATTCAAACTTAGCTGCATATTCCCCCACTGTCATGTTTCCTTGGTGCAATTTCAGAAAATCGTCACCCAACTTGGTTCTAGTGCTCATCGGGAAGTATTTGTCCAAAAACTTCTTTTTGAACGTCTCCCAGTTCACCTCCTCATGAGCTGACCCCATCAGTAGCCTTGTACTCCTCCACCAATACTCTGCATCCCCTATCAGCAGATAGGTAGCATAGTTGACCTTCACCGCTGCTCGACAATTAATCATTTCAAAGATTTTCTCCATCTCTTGAATCCACTGGTCCGCTCTTTCTGGATCTTCATCACCCTTGAACTTTGAGGATTATGACGACGAAAATCCTCTAGTCCCCTTGATTCAGCAGCACGAATCTCTCTTTCTCTCTTCTCCAGATATCGTTGAGTCTTCGCATCCGTCTGTGCAGTAACAGACGCAGCCATGTTATTCATCGCTTCAGCCATCCTATCCTCCCGGCTGACGTTGGCTCTTGCAGTGTCGTCTCTTCTTGGAGGCATTGTTTCCTACAAAACCATCACCACTTCAGTCACACCACAACTTACACAAGACTTGACACTTTTACTACTTGCTCCTATGCATGATCAGATAATGACTCAAAACCAATAATTTAATCAGAGCTTTTAACCCAAAACTTTAACCAAATGCTCTGATACTACAATTGTAACACCGCGAGTTTAAAACACAGCGCGAGTGTAAATTTTTTTTTTTAAAATAAAAAAATAAAAGAATTTTCAGAATTAATTCAAAAATAATTAAAATAAAATTTCTATTAACTCATTTCATAAAATAATACGTCGTAATTTAATTGACGAACGCAATTAAATAGTTTCATCATAATATCACTAAGTACTTATCTTTGGAAATTTATAATAAACATTAATACATTTTAAAAGAACAGTGTCATATCATCTCAAATTAGAACACTCGGCCTGTGGCCCACTAAGCAGTATCAGAGTGCGGAAGAAAACAGCGAAAAAGTCATACATTAATTCCAAAAATAAAGTACATCCACCGAAATCAAGACCCTATACAAAAGTCTACACTGATCATGCACTAAAGCTACAGTAGCAGGGATTCTCTCCGCAGCCCATGCAAGTCTCGTCCGACTCCGCATCTCGCCTTGACGTAACATCCTCCTCCTCATCATATAGGGAATGATCGGCCTCCTCCGAAGTTAGGTCAATATACAAACGGGGTCGCTTCGGCGGTGCCAGAATCTCAAAGCAGTCATTGGATGTCCTAGATGGACCCGGAACATCATCTGCTACTAGCGTCGGTCTTTGATTCTCCCCTTCCACCTCTGTATCATGTACAGCTCCTCCAGTCAACGGGTTAGGAGCCACCACACCTACTGTCGCCTCCGTCTCAACCCCTCTCGTTGGCTCCTCCGCGTCCTCAAAAATTCCGTGCGCCTCCAATACCAATTTGGAAGGCACAGGAAAGTCAATCCTCGTATAGGTGTGCTCCACATAGTCCACCACCCCGTTAGTCCTGCAGGTTCTCTTCAGTCTCCCCGTGTACGTCGCCCTTCTTGAGATGGGGTCGTATACCCAAGCACTAGGCAGGAGACGATCAATGAAATCGAGCGACGTTTCCGTCATCTGGGGACCTACGGGTGACATGTGTTTGGGGGGCATCTGAGGGCAAAGCCCAATTTTCCACAATAATAGTAAAGGGTCACCGACCGAAATTAACAATTAACACATAGCATTTATATCACAGTAACAAATATATCCATGGCGTATCATATAACAATGATGATAATTAAGGATGCTCATTTTGAAAATTTCATGACATGTATGCCTTTTCAAACAACAACCAATTAATATGGAAAACATGTTGTAAGTACAACCATCACTTTAGCAATCACAATCATTCCTCAGAAATTCAGATTTTATAAAGACTTACACACATTAATTTCCAATCATCAACATATATCCAATTCGTGACCCACCGGTCAACCACCCCGATGCAATATGTATATGCTCATGTACTCAACTTCTTGGAATTACCAAGGTGCAGTCGCTCATAGACCAGCACAATTTATATATGTTTGACTTTAATGGCCAACATGACCAGGGTGCAATCGCTCACAGATAAGCACCAGTGCAGTCGCTCAACAGACCAACACTCGTGCAGTCGCTCAACAGACCAGCACATTTTACATATACCAAGGTACAATCATTCACAGACCAGTATCAGTGCAGTCGCTTAACAGACCAGCACTCGTGCAATCGCTCAACAGATCAACACGTTTTGCGCATTTCAGGGTACAGTCGCTCACAGACCAGTACCAGTGCAGTCGCTCAACAGACCAGCACTCGTGCAATCGCTCAACAGATCAGCACGTTTTACGCATTACTCTATGGCCCGTCGCGGTTACCACCTGACTATGCAATGCATGAACATGCAATGTTTTCTCTTCACTGAAAACAGTATGCAACATCAGTAAAATTCAACCGTTCCATGATTTCCCCAAAACCATCTCAACCCAAATAATTTCATTATCATCACATCAATAAAACATTCAAGCAGCTCATCATTACCACTTCACACTATCTCAAAAACTCCATTCTTATTTATCCTAAGTCTTCCCAATTTTTCCCCAACTCTTAAAATCCATAAAACAGTGTTTAAAACTGAGATTTCTGGGAAACACGAATCTGTATTCGAATACAGCTTCCTTGTATTCGAATACAAAAGCCAAAACAGTGCAGAATCAACACTCCGTATTCGAATACAGCTTCCTTGTATTCGAATACAGAAGTTGTCACAGTGCAAAAATCAGTATTTTTCACAACATCAGTAGAGATCTCAAAAGCTTCATCATCACCACTTCAAATTATCACAAAAAATCCATTTTTAATTCATCACAAACCTTCCCAATGTTCCCCAACACTTAAAGTTCACATGACAGTGTCTAAAACTTGAATTTTTGGAAAAACACGAATCTGTATTCGAATACAGCTCCCTTGTATTCGAATACAGAAGCTAAAATAGTGAAAATCAGCATCCTGTATTCGAATACGAGGGTGTTGTATTCGAATACAGATGCGAATAAAGTGATAAAATTTCAATTCTGTATTCGAATACGACAGGGTCGTAGCCGAATACAGATGCTAAGTCAGAAGCAAAAATCCTTCATCTGTATTCGAATACAGAGGCCCGTTTTTGAATACAAGTTCGAAAATTTGAGTAAAACAGAAGCTTGGCAAGCTGTATTCGAATACACTCATGCTGTATTCGAATACACCTTCGAAGTCAGTAAAATTTTCCTGAAAACCTCAACACATATTCAAACTTTTTCCTTTGAAAAACCAACACAACCCCAAAACAGTTTCACCACTCTTTTGAAAACCACAAAACTCAGACATTTTTCATCAAATAACAGATTTTCCAGAAACACACTTCCACCCTTTTAAATCCTTTTCCTTTGAAACCATCATCAACACCAATTTATCATTAACATGACAGAAAACAGATTGTCAACCACCACAAACAGACATTTTTAAACACTTACATTTTGATCATTTCTCAAAAACAACATGCAAAGCATTTCCCAGCTTTCTCACACAAACAGAACAACACTAATGTATTTAGCCAAAACAGCAAGCATCACATATCACCAAAACACCAACAGAATGCATTTTTGCATTTTATAACAACATGCACAACTGTTGTATCAACACATGCATTTTGATCATTCCCAAAATGACATGCATAGCATTTTCCACATAAACAGAACAACGTTGATATATCAACCAACACAGCAAACATCACAGATCATTTAAAACATCAACAGAATGCATTTTTCGTCCTTCAAAATGACATTCAAAACAGTTTTTTCTTCAAAACAAAAATGAAACATCATTAATACCATAACAGTATGCATTTACAGCCCTAATGCAATCTAGAAAGTGGAAGGTGCCCTTACCCCTGTTACGTTTCTGCTCCCGTTCACGTTTCTGCGTCAAAAATCGGCGAAGTTTCCTTTTGCGTTTGCCGCTACCAAAGTGGGTTCTCTGGCTCCGTAATGAGGAGAGGAACAACTATTGTTCTTGGTACTTGGTGGTTTGGTGCTTGGATTTCCAATTAATCTGAGTTTTGAGCAACTCACTTTTTTTTTTAAACGGGAAACAAAAATCAGAATGGGAGGAAGAAGGAAAATGTTACTGTTACATGCAGTAGGAGGAGGAAGTGTTTTCTGTCTTTGCTCCTCCTTCTCACTCCTATATATAGGCATATGTGGGTGCCACCTCATAAAAAATAATACTATAATATTGCTGGACCCTCCAGCACTTAACCGGTTTCGTCGCAATTAGCTGATAACCTCTTAATTAACTGTCCGATAATTTAATTACTCGTAATTAAATTAATTTACTCTTCATCCAATAATTTTAATTCATCTTCCAAAAATAAATATTTATATATATTCACATAAAACATACATATATTAAATATTTTACAAATATCCCCAAAATACACTTCATATTAAATCCATAATTTAATTTTTAAATTTAAGGGTCTTACATTTAATACTGAAACTCTTATTGTAGAGGAATCTATACATGTTAAATTTAATGACAAACAGCTTGACACTGCAAAGTCAAAGCAAGATATTGATATTACAAATTTAACAACACCTGAGGAAGCAGAAACAGACAAACCAGCAGAAGCAGATAAAACAGCAAAATTTGGAGAAGTGAAGGATACAAATAAATCAGAAGCATGTGACACATCTTCAAAGGATGAACCTGATCAAATCAGAACCAGTCATGAGAAGTCAAAAGAGAAATCTGGATGGAAATATCAGTCATCTCATCCTGAAAATCTGATCATTGGAAGTGGAAGTGATTCTTTAAGAACCAGATCATCATTAAAAGATATAAGTCTGTTTGGTTTAATCTCATCGATTGAGCCTACATCTCTTAGTGAAGCATTGGCAAATGATGGATGGATTATTGAAATGCAGGAAGAGTTAAATGAATTTAAGAGGAATGATGTTTGGGATCTAGTTCCAAGACCAGAGAAGAACATTGTGGGAACCAAGTGGGTCTTCAGAAATAAGCTAAATGAAAAGGGTGAAGTAGTCAGAAACAAGGCAAGGCTTGTAGCACAAGGTTACAGTCAGCAAGGAGATATTGATTACACTGAGACATTTGCTCCTGTGGTCAGCATGAATTTCAAATGAGTATGATGGGAGAACTTAAGTTCTTTCTAGGAATACAAATTCAACAAAGTCCAGAAGGTATTTACATTCACCAAACTAAATATACAAAGGAACTTCTCAAGAAGTTTAAGATGAGTGATTGCAAACCTATGGCTACACCAATGCATCCTACTTGTTCACTTGATAAAGATGAATCAAGAACAAAAGTTGACCAGAAAATCTACAGAGGAATGATAGGATCATTACTCTACCTTACTGCTTCTAGACCTGATAACATATTCAGTGTGTGTGTGTGTGCTCGATTTCAATCTGATCCTAGAGAATCTCATCTAACTGTTGTTAAGAGAATTCTTAGATATCAGAAAAGCACTACCAATCTCACCTTGTTTTACAAGAAAACTCCTATATACAAACAGAGTGGATACTGTGATTCTGACTATGCTGGAGATAAACTTGAAAGAAAAAGCACCATTTGCTATTGTACCTTTTTAGGAGACAATTTAATTTCGTGGTCCAGTAAGAGACAACACACAATTGCCATGATAACAACAGAGGCTGAATACATTTCAGCAGCTGGCTGCAGCTCTCAACTACTCTGGATGAAGCATCAACTTGAAGACTACAAAATATTAGAATCCAACATACCCATCTATAGTGATAACACCTCTGCAATTTGCCTAACCAAAAACCCTATCCTACATTCTAGAGCCAAACACATAGAGATCAAACACCACTTCATCAGAGATTATGTTCAAAAAGGGGTACTTAACATTTAATTTGTAGACACTGATCATCAATGGGCTGACATATTCACTAAACCACTCCCTGAAGATAAGTTTGAATTCATCAAGAAAAACCTTAAGCTTATCTTCATCCCTAACCTAATAGCTTAGATTAATTTTTTGTATGTTATTTTTTTTTTCGTGTAAATTAAAAATAAAAAGAAAAAAAGTTATTTTTGTGTTATTTTTCTTCATCCCTAACCTAATAGCTTAGTTTAAATTAAAAAGAAAAAAACAGTCAAAAAAAAAATAGAGGATCTCTTTTCTTCATTCAATCCTTTTTGTCTGATAACAAAGGGGGAGAAGATGTAATATTTCATAAAATATCCAAGGGAAAAGATGATGTATTTGAAAGGAGGAGAAGATGATGTATGATGTATTTGATATGATATCTGGGCCTTAGACTTAGGGGGAGAAAATATAAAATGAAGCTTAGTCTTAGGGGGAGTCAAAGTCAAAAGAAAGAAAAAGTATTATCAAAAATACATTGTTTGTCATCATCAAAAAGGGGGAGATTGTTGGAACCAAGTTGGTTCTTGCAATTAAAGTTTTGATGTTAACAAATGTATTTTATGAAAATAACATATTTGGCTTAGAAGAAGAATGAAAAATGTCACCAGAAGAATAGATCAGAGGATGACGTTACCAGAAGCATAAATCAGAGGATGACGTCACCAGAAGCAGAAAATAGAGGATGATGTCACCAGAGGATGTCATCAGAAGATGACGTCACCAGAATCAGAAATTAGAAGATGACGTCACCAGAGGATATCATTAGAGGAATCTGTTAGAGAAAAATGCTCAAAATAGAATTGGAGCAAAAGACTGGAGAAACAGAATCTAGCTAAAAATATGCTCAAAACAGAATCTGATAAAAATTCTCAAAACAGAATTGGAGCAAAAGACTCGAGAAACATAATCTAGCTAAAAGCATGCTCTAAACAGAAGCGGAGCAAAATGCTCAAAATAGATTAATTGAAATACACTCCAGAAGTAAAGCATCAGTGAGCAAAAGACTCAAAACAGAATCTGAGCAAACTACTCCAGAATATTCTCAAAACATATTAATCGAAATGCACTCCAGCAGCAAAGCATCAGTGAAGCCCTAAGTTCAACTATAAATAGAGACTTAATGCTGAAGATTAATTTATCGAAAAATAGAAGAACTCAAGCAAAAATTCATAAGTATTCAGAGAGTTCAAAGGAGAGAAACACATGCTTAAAAGATAAATATTTTATACGTGTTCTTTTCTTAGAGTGTGAAGCTGATTGTCATCATAAATTATTCAGAAGCAAACACTCTAGTTCACTTTAAGCATATTGTGAGTATCAACTTTCCAGAAGTAATTACTCAACTCTAATTTTGATCCCTTATATTAAATCCTATAGTGTTGAAGTTTCTTCTAAAATCTAGGGTTGTCAGGTTGTTAGAAAAAGACTTAGCTTGTAGGTTTAAGGTTGTGAAGTTCCTCAAAAGTCTGGGATTGTCAGACTGTTTGAGAAGACTTGGCTGGTTTAGTCAAGGTGTTGTTGTTCCTCAAAAGTCTGGGGTTGTCAGGTTGTTTGAGAAGACTTAGCTGGTTTAGTTAAGGTGTTGTTGTTCCTCAAAAGTCTTGGGTTGTCAGGCTGTTTGAGAAGACTTTTCTAGTATAGTCAAGGTGTTGTTGTTCCTCAAAAGTCTGGGGTTGTCAAGCTGTTTGGGAAGACTGGCTTGTAGGGTCGGTGGTGTTGTAATTCAAAGAAGTTTGAATTAGTGAAAAGGCCTTCTGGAGGAAGGGACTGGACATAGCCTAGTTAACGGTGAACTAGTATAAATTGCTGTGCTATTATGTTATTATTATTCGCTGCTGAATCTGAGTAGTTATCTATTGAATAATTCACATTAACATTCAACAAAACAAAAAAAGTAATCAAGTTTGACAAACACAATTCAATCCCCCCTTCTCGTGTTTGCACATTCAAGTGGTACTTTGTAATTCAAGGTTTTTGAATTAGTGAAATCCTTCAAAGTGAAAGGACTGGACGTAGCCTAGTTAACGGTGAACCAATATAAAATTCTGAGTTTTTATTTAATTTATATCCGCTGCTAACTCTGTTTTAATTCATACATAACTGGTTTTGTTTTAAAACCAAAAAGTATTCAAGTTAGTCAAACACAATTCAACCCCCTCTTCTCGGGTTTGCACCTTCAATTGGTATCAGAGCTCAGTCTCAAGGTTGAGCACTTAACTGGTGTTTGAGGAAAGGTCTAAAGGGTCAATAACATGGCAGAATCCAAAGATGATTTTGGAGGCAACATCAACAGACCACCACTGTTTGATGGAGACAGGTTTGAGTATTGGAAGGACAGAATGAGAAGTTTCTTCATATCTCAAGATCCTGAATTATGGAAGCTGGTAGTCAAAGGATACACTGCACCTACTGTTCCAGGAGATCCAACTCAAGAACTAGACATGGCATATATGAGTCCAAACCAGTGCAGAATATATAAACTGCATCACAAGTCCAGAACCATCATGATCAATGCCATCACATTCAAGGAATTTGGCAGATGCACAGATAAAGAAACAGCAAAAAGCTTATTTGACAGTCTGGTTCTGACCTATGAAGGAAGCCAACAGGTTGAAGAAGCAAGGGCTAACATACTGATCAAACAGTATGAGATGTTCAAGATGGAAGATGATGAAGACATTGATGGAATGTTTTGTAGATTCCAGATTCTGATATCTGGACTGAAGGTCTTGAAGAAAAGCTACACAACAGCAGATCATGTCAAGAAGATTCTAATAAGCTTACCAACCAAGTGGAGACCAATGGTTACTGCAGTTCCGCAAGCCAGAGATCTGAATAACTTAAGACTTGAAGATCTAATCAGCTCACTCAAGTCTCATGAAATAGAACTGGAAGCAGATGAACCAAAGAAGAAAAAGAATCTGGCCCTGAAGTCAAAACAGAAGAAAGCTGCAAAGGCAGCCCCAGAATCAGAGGATAGTGACAGTGACTGTGATGATATGGCTTACTAAACCAAACAGACGGTTAAGATCTGGGAAAATAGGAAGAGGAAAGACTATAAGAAGAAACATAACAGCAAAGGAAAGGAAGAATCTGACAAGAAGAGCATCATCTATTATGGATGCAATGAACCTGGACATATCAAGTCAGAATGTCCAAATCTGGAAAAAGGCAAACAACACAAGAAAAGTTCCAAATTCAAAAAGAAAGGTCTGATGGCAGCCTGGGATGCATCAGAATTAGAAGAAGAATCTTCTGATGAAGAAGAGGCAGAAACAGCAATGATGGCACACATCAGGTCTGCCTTTGGACTTAATCAGGCACAGTTTCAAGAAGGAAAGCAGGCTGAAGGAAGAATGATCAAAGTAGTCATTCAGGAAAGTCTGGAAGCACATCAAAGGAAGCAATTCTAGCTCTGATGGCTCATACCAACTCAAGTTCTGGATACAGCTCAGGCTCTGGAACAGATTCAGAAGATGAAGACAATAAGGTATTTTTAAATGAAAACAATAAGATGTCTTTAAAATTGAAAACTCTTAGGGAAGATAAGAAAAATCTGACCAAAGAAGTCCAAGTTTTAAAGAATCAAAATTATGAGTATGCAACTGAAAACAAGGATTTTAAAACTGAAGTTGCAAGACTCAAATTTGAAAACCAAACTCTCAAAAGTAATATTTTTTCCACTTCCAATACTGTTTGTGAATCTGATATGCATGAACAACTTTTTCAAAAATTTATTTCTAATGGAATGGAAAGAAGTAAATATGCATCTATGATTTATGGAAACAGTAACATTGGAAAGAGAGATCTTGGTTTGACAGAAACTATTGCTGAAACTAAAATTGTTTATTCTGATGTTTTATGCATTATTTGTGCTAAGAAAGGTCACTCTGAATCATCTTGTGAAATGGTAAAATCTGAACAAGATCAGAGAGCTGTTAAAACTAACAAACCTGGACCCAATCAATTCTGGGTACCAAAAGATCAAATTGTCTATGTTGCAGATATTCTGAGCAACCAGAAGGATACGCCAACAATGGTGTCTAGACAATGGATGTTGGCAATGCACAAACAGAAGAAGGTTTATGTTCCTGCTATAACCAGACAGAGGCAATCTGAGTCTGATGAGAGAAGGTCTAGTCAACTCAACCAGAACCAGAATCATAATCATAATCATAATCAGAATCAGAACCAGAACTGGAACCAAAATCAAAACTGGAACCAGAATCAGAACAGGAACTGGAACCAGTATCAGAGGCACATGAACTAGAACCAGAACCAACACTGGAACCAGAATCAGAATCGGTACTGGAACCAGTACCAGAATCATAGGAGGAACAGGAAATATCAAAGAAATCACACATATCACACAAATCAAAACAGACAGAGAAATCACTCATACCAATAAACCTGGAACTACTAGAAGAATCAGAATTACCATCAGTTCCAGAACCAGAAGAATCAAAATTATCATCAGTTCTAGAATTATCAGAGGAACCTGATATATCAGCAGAAAGAGAAGAATCAGAATCAGGAGAATTCTTCAAACACTCTAATAAAATTCATCAAGACTACAAACCAGGAAGGGAATTCAAATCCCTTCATCCAAACCATATAATCACAGAACATACAGATTCAGAATCTGAAAATCAGAAACAAGAGGATTTTCATAGTAAAACTGAAACTGTTGACATAAAGGTTACATCTTGCTGTAGATACTATTATTGTTTGATATTTATGTTTAATGTGATAACAAGAAGCTTGATCTTAAAAATCAAATCTAGATAAGTATTCTGCAGGTTTTCAAATTGTCAGATGAACCAAGTAATTCACGTGATTTGAACACTTCAACAGAAACAATATTTCAGTGGTTTCAAAAACAAGCAGAAACCACCAGAAGCTGAATTAATGGTTTGGGTGTATTGAGTTCATTTTTAAATTATTTAATTTGTATATGACAAATAGCTTGACTTGAAAAGTCAAAGCAAGATGAAGCTGATGCACGTTAACTAGAACTAGAGAAAACTAATGTTGGTTTACCAAAACCAGAGGAAGCCGAAGCTAGTTTACTAGAACCAGAGGAAACCGAAGCTGGTTTACCAGAACCTGAGAAAGATAAAAATGAAAGCAAGGAAGAAGAACATGCTGACTCTGAAGACAAGTCAGAGGGAAGAATGGATGGAAGTACAAGTCTTCACATCCAGAAACTCTCATTATAGGCAGTACCACAGAACCTTTGAAGACCAGATCATCAAGTAGAGAAACCAGTCTGTTTGGTTTACTCTCAACAATTGAACCAAGCAATGTTGATGAAGCTTTGGCAGAGGAAGGTTGGATACTTGCAATGCAAGAAGAGCTGAATGAATTTCAAAGGAATGATGTTTGGGATCTGGTATCCCGACCAAACAAAAACATTATCGGAACCAATTGGGTGTTCAGGAATAAACTCAATGAAAAAGGTGAAGTGGTAAGGAACAAAGCCAGACTTGTAGCTCAAGGATACAGTCAACATGAAGGTATTGATTACACTAAGACTTTTCCTCTAGTGGCCAGGTTAGAAGCAATTAGAATTCTTTTATCATTTGTTGCTAATCATGATATAACTCTGTATCAAATGGATGTTAAAAGTGCATTCTTAAATGGCTATCTAAGCTAGGAAGTCTATGTCAAACAGCCCCTTGGATTTGAAAATTATGATTTTCCAAACCATGTTTTTAAACTTAAAAAATCTTTATATGGTTTAAGACAAGCACCAAGGACATGGTATGACAGACTTAGTAACTTTCTACTTACGAATGAATTTGATAGAGGCCAGATTGATAATACTCTATTTAGGAAATCTATTAAAAATGATATTTTGATTATTCAAGTTTATGTTGATGATATCATCTTTGGATCCACTAATGGCACTTTGTGCAAGGAGTTTTTTGACCTAATGCAGAAAGAGTTTCAAATGAGCATGATGGGAGAACTTAAGTTCTTCCTGGGAATTCAGATTCACCAAGGTAAACCAGGTATACTCATTCACCAATGTAAATACACTAAAGAACTTCTCAAAAAGTTCAAGGTGAGTGACTGTAAGCCTATGGCCACCCCCATGCACCCAACCTGCTCACTTGAGAAAGATGAAACCAGCCAAAAGGTATACCAGAAAACATACAGAGGTATGATTGGATCCCTTCTTTACCTAACTGCTTCTAGACCTGACATTTTGTTTAGTGTTTGTGTCTGTGCCCGTTTTCAAGCTGATCCTAGGGAATCTCATTTAACTGCTGTCAAAAGAATCTTGAGATACATTAAAGGAACCACCAATCTTACATTGTTATATAAGAAAACCCCTACCTACAAACTAAGAGGTTTTTGTGATTCTGACTATGCTGGAGACAAGTTGGAAAGGAAAAGTACAAGTGGCAACTGCACATTCTTAGGTGATAATTTGATCTCTTGGTCAAGCAAAAGACAAAGCACCGTTGCCATGTCAACAGTTGAAGCTGAGTATATATCAGCAGCAGGATGCGGCTCCCAGTTAATCTGAATGAAACATCAACTTGAAGATTACAACATCTTCGAAACTAATATCCCTTTGTTATGTGATAACACTTCATCCATAATCCTAACCAAGAACCCTATATTACACTCTAGAGCCAAACACATTGAAATAAACATCATTTCATTAGGGACCTTGTTCAAAAAGGGACTTTAAGCATCCAGTTTGTGGACACTAATCATCAATGGGCTGATATCTTCACTAAAGCATTACCTTAAGATAGGTTCGAGTTTATTAAGAAGCATCTCAACATTATCTCCATATCTAACTAGCTTAAGTAGTCATCTGAGGAGTTTTTAATTTTCTTGTAATTTTACTTTCTGCACAGTGTAAAGAGAAAAACAAAAATAAAAAAATAGTAGGACCTCTTTTTGGCTGATGACAAAAAAGGGGAGAGAGAGAAAAAGGAGAAATAAGTAGAAAAAGAGAGATAAAAAAGAAAGGAGGAGTGAAAAAGAAAGAGATGAAAAGAGAAGGAGTTGAAAAGGAGAGGAAACAAGGAAAGAGAAAAATAAAGAGAGAAAAAGAAAAAGTGAAAAGAGAAGAAGTTGAAAATGAGAGGCAATGTGAAGAGAGAAAAGAAAGAGAGAATAAAGAAGGAGTTGAAAAGGAGAGAAGAAGAGAAGAAAAGAAAGAGTGATTTAAGAAGGAGTTGAAAAGGAGAGGAAAAAAGTCATTATTAGACTTAGGGGGAGAGATTGGTCTGAGAAGGAGTATTTCAAGTACTTCGATTTTTTTCATGTTTTTCAAAGTCTTTTTAAATAAGTTAAAAGTTCACAAAATAAGTTAAGGTTTTGTCATCATCAAAAAGGGGGAGATTGTTGGAACCAAGTTGGTTCTAAGTACTTAGGATTTTGATGTTTACAAAAGCAATCCATGTAATCTTATTTTGTACTTAGAATTACTTTATAAAACACCATCCGAAGATACATCTAGAGGAACAAACCAGAAGATGACATCACCAGAAGTATAAATCAGAGGATGACGTCGCCAGAGGATGTCACCAGAAGATGACGTCACAAGAAGATGACATCACCAGAAGCATAAATCAGAGGATGACGTCACCAGGATCAGAAATCAGATGATGACATCACCAGAGGATGTCACCAGAAAATGACATCACCAAAAGCAGAAATCAGATGATGACGTCACCAGAGGATATCATCAGAGGAATCTGTTAGAGAAAAATGCTTAAAACAGAATTGGAGCAAAAGACTCGAGAAACATAATTTAGCTAAAAGATATGCTTAAAACAGAATCTGAGAAAAATGCTCAAAACAGAATTGGAGCAAAAACAAATTAATCGAAATACACTCCAGAAGTAAAGCATCAGTGAAGTCCTAAAGTTCATCTATAAAAGGAAGCTCAAGGCAGAAGACTTTGTATCGACAAATACTTGAGAGTTATACACTTAAAAAAAAAGAAAAATACTTGAGTTTTCAGTGAGGTAAATTGTGAGTATCCACTTTCAAGAAGCAAGTACTCTAAGTGTTTTCTTTCCCTTGTGTTAGGTCTAAGTTGTTGATATAGAGTCTACAATCTGAGGGAGTCAGAAGGAGTAGCAGATTACTTAGCAATTAAATTCAAGGTGTTAGGTCTAAGTTGTTGAAGTAGAGTCTACAATCTGAGGGAGTCAGAAGGAGTAGCAGATTACTTAGCAATTAGATTCAAGGTTCTTTTCCTCAAAAGTCTAGGGTTGTTAGATTTTGTGAGAAGACTGACTTGGAGGGTCAGTGGTACTTTGTAATTCAAGGTTTTTGAATTAGTGAAATCCTTCAAAGTGAAGGGACTGGACGTAGCCTAGTTAACGGTGAACCAGTATAAAATTATGAGTTTTTATTTACTTTATATCCGTTGCTAACTCTGTTTTAATTCATACATAACTGGTTTTGTTTTAAAACCAAAAAGTATTCAAGTTAGCCAAACACAATTCAACCCCCCTTCTCGTGTTTGCACCTTCACTGATGAATGGAAATCGATGTGTGCAAGTATCTCATGAATTCTAAGTGCCAAATGAGTGTTGTGATTGTTGATTGTATCTGTACTTGCAACACGATTTATATGTTAAATTGGCTGTTTTGCAAAGATGTAGACATTATACATTTTAATAAGTGAGCATACTTATTTATTACTAATGTCTTAACATTGGAGCATGCCATAAATGTATTTGTTATCCTTGACATAACTGCTATGTGGTAATTGTTAATTTCGGTTGGTGACCCTTTACAATTAATGTGGAAAATTAGGCTTTGCCCTCTGATGATTCCCGAACCTGTACCACCGACGGTTACACTAACGATAGAAACATCGTTAGTTTTCCCTGATCTTCACGTACAGAGTATTTGTGAACAGCACAGAGGGACAGACATCTGGAGTGAAGACGAGACTTGTAGAGGATACAGTGGAAACCGTGCTACTGTAGTTGTAGTGGATGATCAGATCAGTTTAGTCTTGTTGTATAGGGTCTAGTGCTGGTGGATGTATTTATTTGTGTTGGGATAATTGTATATCTATTCCGCACTCTGATAATGTTTTAGTTGGTCCGTGATCCAAATTTTTGAGGTATTATGACAATGACTTTTGTTGATGTACTACCTTTTGATATATTAAAAGTATTAATTCCCAAAATTAAATTACTTGGCTATAATTATGATGTAATTATTAAACTACTTTTTTCGTTTTGGATTACGACGCCATATTATTTTGAAATGGTTTAATTTCAATTTATTTAAATGGTTAAATTTTAATTCCTTTCAATTCTTTCACATGTGGTGTGAGATTGGTGCCTATTTTCACAACTATTCCAGACTCACCTTTTATCTCTTCAAAGGGTCCATTAGGCTTTGGTCGCATTTGTCCTTTTTTGATCGAATCAACTTCATAGGAAGTCATCTAATCGTCCATCTAGGCATCGATGTCGTCATCAGTATATCGATGGTCGAAACACTTCTTTCTGGTATCAAAATCTTGGATTTTAGCTTAGTGTTAATCTTAGCATTCTTCAGCGAAGCTAGGAAGCATTGTTTATATGCGTCAATATCGAATTCTATGGTTCCCACTAATTCATCTATGATGTGATATCTTAGTTTCAAGTGGACGATGGATGAGACTGCCCCTAATTCGGTTAGAGTGGGTATTCCCAAAATGCAATTGTAGATGGATTGGAAGTCTACAACTTAAAACTGAGTTTTTATGGTTTTTACAGCTCTACCGCTTCCGAATGTGACCATCAGATCCATGTATCCCCAAGGATGGGTGGTGGATCCGTTGGACCCATGCAAATCCGCTTCGGAGTAAGGGAACAAGTTCTTTTTAGTTAAACCGAGTATTGTGAACAAACTTGAATACATTATATCACATGAACTTCCCTGGTCCACAAGGACCCTGTGTACGCCATGATTCGCCGTTAGAACCCGGATTAGGAGAGGAATTTGACAGTTCACAACCTCATTAAGTAAACCTTCATCATAGAATGGTATCGGGGGACGTCTCTTTTTCCTAGGTTCAACAGCTTTTTCCCTATGCGAAAACGAACTGATCTCATTGAGCTTTCTTTTAACGGAATTACAACTGCCGTGCTCGACATTGGGATATCCCATAGATATGACATTTACGCCAGTAAATTGTAACCAGTACATGTGCACTGTTCTGTCATTCCGGCTATGACTGGGATTTCTTCCCAACTGAAATATATTTTGTCACTAATAGCCATGACTTGGGTACGTTTTTCCATTGGCTATAAGTGTTTCCCATTATGGCAATCTTAACAGGTAGTTTTTTATCTTCGTCATCCTCGACAAGGAGTTTACCTTTTCCTTTATTGCTCAGAGCTACATTGGGCTTGTTAGATGACCTCAGTGATCTCTTCCTAGCTACCCGTCCTCAGCCATATCCTTTGCCTTCATTATTTTGTTAGTTTCCCCTTTTGTATCAAGCTTTCGGTGACATCTTTGACTTGGATGTATTCTTCGATGGTGTATTTGTATCCTTTGTGAAATCTACAATATTTTCCCGTGTCTACCCAAGTCCTCTCCCTGATTAGTAATGGAAGTTCATTTGAATTCAGCATTGAAACACTCTTTCAAGATGTGCTCCCTTGTAACAGTAAGTAGAGTGTAACTCTTGTATTGGGGGATAGGACCCCATTTTTCTTCTTCTAATTGCTTTTTTTTCCCTCTCTTTTCGTTTCTGGCTCATTTTTGTGTTCACTAGAATCGAATATGGCTTCATTGACTTTCATATGTTCTTCATACTATATGTAGTCTTTTGCTATCTCTAATAGATTATTAAAACTTCGAGGTACCTTAAACATGATGCTCTTTGTGAAGTCACTCCCTCGGCTCAACCCATGCCTTAGACGGTAAATTTTGATTCGGTTGTTTGCATCTTTGACGTGGACGGCTTCGTTGGTAACCTTTCGATGTAGACTTGTAAATGTTCCTCTTTCTTTTATCTAAAAGCTCTCAAAGTTTGACTCACTTCAGTTGTTTCCGAGATGTGGTGAAATGAGCCATAAACTTCCTGCGTAACTCTGTCCATGAGTGTATAGATCTTGTTTTTAGGTTCTTGAACCAATCCATTGCTGACTTCTTCAGAGTCAGGACAAATAATTTGAATTTCACTAGAAGAATTTGTGGCTAGGTGTGACCCAACCCGTAATAGAAATTTGGGCTTCGAGTTGGTGGCTTAGTTTTTGTATGATCAAGGTTAAGAAAAAAAATAATAAATAAATAAAATAATATTTTCTCCCTTCTTTTCTTTATTTGGGCCCAACACTATCTACCCAATAATCTCCACTTTCAATTTTCCCTAAAGTCCACAATATTTCCATACTAAGTAATAGTAAGCAGAAAAAAATACCGAAACCCTAGCCATCATCTCCTTCACACCTCATCTCCTTCGTGCAGCAAACTTTTCGTGTGAACAACTTCGTGGGGGCTTAGAGATTCGTACTAGGAAGAAAAGCGGCCAAGGTAAGAGTTTTTCTCCGCACAAATTATAGTTAGACCGTTAGTTGGATACATGAAACTTATAATTGTAATTGCTTGTTATTGAAAGAAATAAATGTAGACTAATAAAATAAAATAATGAAATCTGAAATCTTTTACATTGAGTTGATATGTAATGTATGTCTTTTCAAGAAGTAAAAATGTGAATTTTTATCTTTTACGTGATAAAGTTTTAATTTATATGATGAGTATGAAGCAAAATATGATTATTTTTTTATGTTATATATATATGACAAGATTTTGGTTCGATGATGTATATGAGTTGGAGTTGAAGTTTCTTGTTATATATAAAGTTTTAATTTTTATGGTGTAAATGAAGTCAAGTCTCGATTTTTATGCGTACGTTGTGAAAATTATTATTTAATGATTATTTGTCTATGAATATATGATTCTCATGATAAGGATGTGTGATATGTGATCTTTGTGATATGTGAATACGATGATGGTTTTAAAAATATGATTTTTTTTGTTGAAAGTATATGACATGATTCTTAGTGGACTGTGTGCGAGTATAGTTTTGATAATATATGGTCATGTCATGGCATATGCATCTTTGTGGGAGTTGCCTTAGTGGCAGGTTTATTTCCCCATTGGTATGGGTGATTTTTCTGTGTGGAAGTTGCCTTAGTAAAAGGTTTATATCCGGATCATATAGTTTTAGGAGCATGCATTATACATATATTTTTATATACGATTTACCGTTTGCGCATTTTTTTCTTTTAAATTAGAAGTTTTTACCTTTATATGTTTTGTGTTATTCTTCTATATGTTTAGCTTTGGTTTGATGTGGATGATGGAAAAAACTGACCCTTACAACAACATTTTAGGTACTAATGAGTTCGAGGAGATTCAAGAGTAGTTGAGGAGTATTAATGTGCGGCAAACGTGGGGTAAAAGTGGGGTTTTCAAGACAATTTTTGTAATAATAAATATTGCCGCAACATTTCTATGTCTATTTTTTATTTTTAAATCTTTGTCACTAAACTTTAGTAATCTTTTTTTTGTTTTAGTTTTTGAATAAACATTTTTTTAATAATATTAAATAAACGTGATTGTTACTAATTATTTAAATGAATAAATGTTAGATGTTCTTATTCTTAAAAAAAATTATCGTAAATTTTTCTAAAAGTATTTTTTTTAGTAATGTTTTGGACCAAAAATCTGGGACGTTACATTATGGTATCAGAGCAATAATCATCGGAAAATTTTTAGGGGGACGATTATGTATGACGCATGCCTTGATTTATGTGTGATGTTTGACCTTGGTATAATTTATTCTATGATTTATTACTAATTTGGTTATATATATTCATATAGGGAAAATTTATATTTTGCATTGATTATTTGATCTCTTTTAATACTGATTGATTTTTTTTTCTTTCTTCTCAAAAATAAAAATTTTCCTTCAATTAATTGCAATTATGATATGCCTTAAATTCTTAATCCTATGATTTGAAATAGTTTTAATTTGATTCAATGAAATAATTAATTACGATTTTATGATTGTATAAATTATGAATTTATTGCATTATAATTTGAAATTATCTCGATTTAATTTGATTCAATGCAATAATTGCTTTTAATTTTATGACGTTGTGAATTTACTCTCGTGATTTGAATTTTTAATAATTGTTGTTTGAATGTTATGAATTTATTATTCATGAATTAATGACGTTCTGAATTTATGATGTTCTGAATTTACTCTCGTGATTTAAATGTTTTTTTAATAATTGTCGTTTGTATGTTATGAATTTATTATTTGTAAATTAATGACGTTATGAATTTAATATTATGATGTTAGAAATTTACTCCCGTGATTTAATTTTTTTTTTAATTATTGTTGGTATGTTATGAATTTATTATTCGTGAATTAATGACGTTATGAATTTAATATTATGATGTTATTAATTTACTACTCGTGATTTGAATTTTTAATAATGGTTTGTATGTTATGGATTTAATAATCGTGATTTAATGACATTATAACATTATGAATGTACTATTATGACATTATCAATTAGTTGAAATTGATTGATGTTTTTTTTAAAAACTATAAATGATTAGTTGTTATTTTGTTATACAGTGAAATTATTGCGTAATAAATTAAATTGATTTGATTTGAAAACATACGACATTTAATTGGTCTCCACCTTAATTATGAAATTAATTAGGCCAATTGAATTTATAATGATTATGAATGTTCCTTAATTACTTAATTTTGTGTTATGATCTAAAATTTTGTAATAAAGACAATGCGGTAAATCTCTAACTAGTATAAAATTGTATGATTCCCACAATGTAAGTGAAGGGTAACACCGTAAAAAGTTGTATTAGTGAAATTCTGGCTAAGGAAAGACTTGGTTGTTAAGTGGTCCATTGACCCACCTCTCTTTCTTGGGAACTCCACTAGTACACGACTTATCGTGTGACCTAAAGCTATTGTCCCCATAATAGAAGGGAAGGGTAATACCGTAAAAAGTTGTAGTAGTGGGATTCTGGCTAAGGAAAGACTTGGTTATTAAGTGGTCCGTAGACCCACCTCTCTTTCCTGGGAACCCCCCTAGTACACAATTTATTGTGTGACCCGAACCTACTATATAGTCGTGAATAAAATATTCCTTACGACCCTAAGGTTACAATGAGATCGCAGTGTCATCCTGATTAGATAATTTGTAGGAAGTATGGCTCGTCGCGCGAATCGACCAGTGCCCCAGGGAGAAAGTGGCATGACTGAAGCAATCCAAGTCATGAATGCAATAGCCGCCACAATGGCCCAACAAGCTGCAGTTCAAGCTCAACAGGCTGCAGACCAGGCTCAACGTAATGTGCAGAGGGACCTGAGGGAGGAAGCAGCTATGGCAACAAGAGGACTGACTGAATTCCTTAGGCAAGATCCACCAAAATTTAAAAGGGAGCATGACCCTGACAAGGCCGACCTCTGGCTGCAGGAGATCGAGAAGATCCTTGAGATCCTCCACTACCCAGATGATACGAAGGTGGAGTATGCCCACCTATTTATTGATTGGTGAAGCTGAAAACTTGTGGCGAGGGGCGAGGCAAATGATGGAAGGAAATCACGAAGAGGTGACCTTGAAAGTTTTCAAGAGAAAGTTCTTGGAAAAATATTTTCCGAAGAGTGATAGGGCTGAGAAGGAGGCCCAATTCCTGAGACTATATCAGGGAAGTCTTACAGTCCGAGTATGCAGCAAAGTTTGAGTCCCTAGCAAAACATTTTCGCTACTTTCGTAACCAAATGGATGAAGAGTACATGTGTGAGAGGTTTGAAAGCCGGCTCAGATATGAAATTAAGGAGTCTGTGGGACCTCTAGAGATACGTCAGTATCATGTGCTGGTGGAGAAGTGCAAAAAGGTGGAGATCATGAAACGGGGCTGCCTGAACAGAGGTGCTATTGGGGGACCAACGAGACATCAGGTAGGAAATCAAACAAAACCTTACCATTTAATTATGGGGTTCTATCTCTAAATATTACTTTCAAACAGGGAAACGGTGACCAATAAAACAAAGGCAGTCAGTTCCAACAGAAAAAGCCGTATGCCCGCCCACAGGGGACTACTGGAGATCAACTGGGACCCCAAAACAGGGGAGATCAGAGGCATCAGAATCCAACACAAAACCAGGCGCATATTGTTCGATGCTATCACTGTGGACAAGAGGGACATAGGCTGACTGAGTGTCCAAAAGAACCAAGATATGTTATGCTTGTCAGAAACCAGGTCATATGGCAAAAGATTGTCCGAAGAAGGATACTG
Organism: Cicer cuneatum; assembly: GCA_037974295.1. Lineage (NCBI taxonomy): Eukaryota > Viridiplantae > Streptophyta > Magnoliopsida > Fabales > Fabaceae > Cicer > Cicer cuneatum. The sequence goes on from JBBPBO010001986.1 coordinate 11,569,959, forward strand.
TCAACAACAAGGATGTGGCACGCCCTACTGCTCGAGGACGTGTTTATCACATTAGAGGAGAAGAAGCACCATCTTCCTCAGAACTTATCCATGGTGAGTGTTTTATTGTTGGAAAAATGCTTTCTGTGATATATGATTCTGGGGAAACACACTCGTTCATTTCATTAGATTGGGTGGAATCGCTCCAACTAGATGTCACTACCTTACCATTTGATTTAATGGTTACCCTTCCCTCTACTGAACCAGTAAAATGTAATTTGGTGTGTTTGCAATGCTCGTTGACTGTGTTTAAAATGAATTTTAAGATCGATTTAATTTGTATTCCTCTGAAACATCTTGGAGTAATTTTGGGAATGGATTGGTTGTCTAGCAACTACATCATGTTAGACTGTGCCCGACGGAACGTGATATTTCCATATCCCGATATTTCGAAGTTCCTTTCGGCCAACAAATTGAAGTTTTCTCTGGAGGGAGGAGTCCAGAAATATGTGTTTCTCAACTCAGTAAGCATGAGTCCAGAGGTTGTTGTCGATGACATCCCAGTAGTGAAGGATTTCTTTGAGGTTTTCCCACCATACGTACCAGGAGTACCCCCAGTCCGTGATGTCGAATTTTCTATCGATGTTATTCCAGGTACTGGACCCATCTCTATCGCTCCTTATAGAATGGCCCCCTTAGAGCTATCAGAACTAAAGAACCAATTGGAAGACCTTCTGTCTAAGAAATTCATTCGGCCTAGTGTGTCACCATGGGGAGCCCCCGTGTTATTGGTCAAGAAGAAGGATGGAAAGTCGAGATTGTGTGTTGATTATCGACAGCTCAACAAAGTCACAATAAAAAATAGATACCCTTTACCTCGCATTGATGATTTAATGGACCAACTCAGAGGGGCAGAGGTGTTTTCTAAGATTGATCTAAAGTCGGGATACCACCAGATTCGAGTGAAAGAACATGATATATCCAAGACAGCCTTTAGAACGCGATATGGGCACTATGAGTACTTGGTGATGCCTTTTGGAGTAACCAATGCGCCAGCTATCTTTATGGATTATATGAACCGTATCTTCCGTCCGTTCTTAGACAAGTTTGTGGTGATCTTTATTGATGACATCTTGATCTATTCCAAGAGTAGGGAGGAACATTTGCGTCAAGTTCTGCAAGTACTGAAGGAGCAACAACTATATGCCAATCTAGGAAAATGTGAATTTTGGTTGGAAGAAGTGAAGTTCTTGGGACATGTAATTTCTAAGGAAGGGATTGCTGTTGACCCATCCAAGGTAGAAGCCGTGATGGCATGGAAACAACCGCAGACAGTCACAGAGATTAGGAGTTTTCTAGGCTTGGCTGGGTATTATAGAAGATTTATTGAGGGATTTGCCAAGATTGCTGCTCCGTTGACACTCCTTACGAAGAAGAACCAGATTTATGCTTGGACTGAGGAATGTGAGAAAAATTTCCAACTCATGAAAGAGAAACTAACTACATCTCCAGTGTTAGTGTTGCCATAACCAAAAGAGCCTTACGAAGTTTATTGTGATGCCTCATACCAAGGATTGGGTTGTGTACTGATGCAAAACAAACAAGTAGTGGCCTATGCTTCGAGGCAATTGAAGGTGCATGAAAAGAATTATCCCACTCATGACTTGGAGTTAGCTGCAATTGTCTTTGCATTGAAAATTTGGAGACATTATCTGTATGGGTGTAGTTTTGATTTATTTAGTGACCATAAGAGTTTGAAATACTTGTTTGATCAAAAGGAGCTTAACATTAGGCAGAGGAGATGGATGGAGTTTATTAAAGATTATGAGTTCACATTGCATTACCATCCAGGGAAAGCGAACGTGGTGGCTGATGCCCTCAGCAGGAAGCGTGTTCATCTCTCGTTTGTAACAATGAAGGGGTTGGAGTTGTTAGAGAAGTTCTGTGACTTGAATCTTAATTTGGAATCTCCATTGGGGAAAGTGCACTGTGGAATGATCATTATAGATAGTCAACAGATGAATGAGATTAAAGTTCTCCAAGTTACAGACGTGTTGAATCAAGAGAAAATGAAGTTGATCGAGGTTGGCAGGGCACCTGAATTCAAGGTGGGCCCAGATGATATTTTGAGATGTAATGGATGTGTTTGTATACCCGAAAATACCGAATTAAGGAGGACTATCTTGGATGAGGCCCACAAAAGCAAGCTGAGTATTCACCATGGTACCACCAAAATGTATAAAGACCTTAAGCAGAAGTTTTGGTGGCTAGGAATGAAGAAACAAGTAGCAGAATATGTGGCTTCGTGTTTGACTTGTCAGAAAGCTAAGGTAGAACATCAAAAGCCAGGGGGACTATTAAGGCCATTAGACATACCAGTATGGAAATGGGATAGTATATCCATGGATTTTGTGGTAGCATTGCCTAAGACTCAACGGAAGTTTGACTCCATTTGGGTGATTGTCGACAGGTTGACCAAATCTGCCCATTTCATACCCGTGAGGACTAATTATGATGTGACTAAGCTTGTAGAGATATACATTGCAGAGATTGTCAGACTACATGGGGTACCCTCTAGCATTGTGTCAGATAGAGATTTGAAGTTCATTTCTCGTTTGTGGGGAGCATTACATAAGGCGTTGGGTACTAAGTTGAGATTGAGTTCGGCCTATCACCCTCAAACCAATGGACAAACAGAAAGAACTATTCAGACCTTGGAGGATTTACTGCGAGCGTGTGTGATGGATGAGCGAGGAAGTTGGGATAATATATTGTCTCTCATTGAGTTCACCTACAACAACAGCTATCATGCAAGCATTGGGATGGCACCGTACGAGGCTCTGTATGGGCGTAAGTGCCAAACCCCCTTGTGTTGGTATCAGGATGGTGAGAACTTAATTGTGGGGCCAGAATTGGTACAACAGACCACAAATAAGGTCCGTCTAATCCAAGAAAGGATGAAGGCAGCACAAAGCAGACAAAAGAGTTATGCCGACCAACGGAGGAAACCGCTGGAGTTTCAAGAGGGTGAACATGTATTTTTGAGAGTGACGCCTACTACTGGAGTTGGTAGGGCACTGAAGTCTAAGAAGTTAACTCCTAAATTCATCGGCCCATACAAGATCCTCCGACGTGTGGGTCTAGTAGCTTATCAAATTGCCTTGCCTTCGAGTTTGGTCAAGCTGCATGATGTGTTCCACGTGTCACAGTTGAGCAAGTAAATGGCTGATCCTTCCCATATTACGTGCCAGATGATATCCAGTTGAAGGAGAACCTTTCTTTTGCAGTTCCACCATTGAGCATTGGAGATAGGACTACTAAGCACCTACGAGGTAAGGAGATCACATTGGTCAAGGTAATTTGGGACCAAACAACTGGAGATGCGACTTGGGAATTAGAGGAAAAAATGAGAGAGCTCTACCCTAACCTTTTCATGTTAGACTAGTTTCGAGGACGAAACTGTTTTTAAGGGGGTGAGTATTGTAACATCCTCTAAATTTATTATTTAAAATAATTAAGACTTATAAATATATATTTCATTATTAATTTAGGTGTGATAATTATTTTCCTTGTTCGACTTATTGTAGTTGATAAAATTATTAGTAAGAATTATTTAATCAATGGAGAAGTTTTATATAATTATATATATATATGTGTGTGTGTGTGTGTGTGCGTGTGTGTGTGTTTTTTTTTTTTAGTACAAGAAGAATTTGAGCTAAGGGTTTGTGGCTAGGTGTGACCCAACCCGTAATAGAAATTTGTGCTTGGAGTTGGTGGCTTAGTTTTTGTATGATCAAGGTTAAGAAAAAATAAATAAATAAAATAATATTTTCTCCCTTCTTTCCTTTATTTGGGCCCAACACTATCTACCCAATAATCTCCACTTTAAATTTTCCCTAAAGTCCACAATATTTCCATACTAAGTAATAGTAAGCAGAAAAAAATACCAAAACCCTAGCCGTCATCTCCTTCGTGCAGCAAACTTTTCGTGTAAACAACTTCGTGGGGGCTTAGAGATTCGTACTAGGAAGAAAAGCGGCCAAGGTAAGGGCTTTTCCCCGCACAAATTATAGTTAGACCGTTAGTTGGATACATGAAACTTATAATTGTAATTGCTTGTTTTTGAAAGAAATAAATGTAGACTAATAAAATAAAATAATGAAATCCGAAATCTTTTACATTAAGTTGATATGTAATGTATGTCTTTTCAAGAAGTAAAAATGTGAATTTTTATCTTTTACGTGATAAAGTTTTAATTTTTATGATGAGTATGAAGCAAAATATGATTATTTTTTTATGTTATATATATATGACAAGATTTTGGTTCGATGATGTATATGAGTTGGAGTTGAAGTTACTTGTTATATATAAAGTTTTAATCTTTATGGTGTAAATGAAGTCAAGTCTCGATTTTTATGCGTACGTTGTGAAAATTATTATTTAATGATTATTTGTCTATGAATATATGATTCTCATGATAAGGATGTGTGATATGTGATCTTTGTGATATGTGAATACGATGATGGTTTTAAAAATATGATTTTTTTTGTTGAAAGTATATGACATGATTCTTAGTGGACTGTGTGCGAGTATAGTTTTGATAATATATGGTCATGTCATGGCATATGCATCTTTGTGGGAGTTGCCTTAGTGGCAAGTTTATTTCCCCATTGGTATGGGTGATTTTTCTGTGTGGAAGTTGCCTTAGATGCATGCATTATACATATATTTTTATCCGGATCATATAGTTTTAGGAGCATGTATTATACATATATTTTTATATACAATTTACCGTTTGTTCATTTTTTTCTTTTAAATTAGAAGTTTTTACCTTTATATGTTTTGTGTTATTCTTCTATATGTTTAGCTTTGGTTTGATGTGGATGATGGAAAAAACTGACCCTTACAACAACATTTTAGGTACTAATGAGTTCGAGGAGATTCAAGAGTAGTTGATGAGTATTAATGTGCGGCAAACGTGGGGTAAAAATGGGGTTTTCAAGGCAATTTTTGTAATCATAAATATTGCCGCAACATTTCTATGTCTATTTTTTATTTTTAAATCTTTGTCACTAAACTTTAGTAATCTTTTTTTGTTTTAGTTTTTGAATAAACATTTGTTTAATAATATTAAATAAACGTGATTGTTACTAATTATTTAAATGGATAAATGTTAGATGTTCTTATTCTTAAAAAAAAAATTATCGTAAATTTTTCTAAAAGTAATGTTTTTTAGTAACGTTTTGGACCAAAAATCTGGGGCGTTACACGGTGGATGTCGCGTTTCTGTGAGGTGTTTAACCTTCTGGTGCTTTTGAAACATAGATCGAGGTTTCATGGACTACCAAACCTCCTCTCAAAACTAGATTATGGTTGTATTCCACCCTTGCTAACTGTTCATTATGCTTATCGACAAGCGATACGGTCTCTGGATAGTGCGACTAAGGTACTGAGGAGTTTTGTGGCATCACCCTCTGCCTCAAGTTGTGGTTGATCTGGAACTTCGAGCATTGATGCTAGATTGATGGAAGGAGTGCCTATCTGACCATCTTATTGGGTGGTCTGAGGCAAAAATTCAATCGTTACTTTCACCATTTTGGTGATGGTCTTCTTGGGAGCCATGAGTCAAAATTATGAGTTCTAGAGGCTGATGGTGGGATGTGGATATAGGATTCCCACAGACAGCACCACTATTCAATACCAAATCATTGAATATCAGAGCTTGACCTGGATAGCAGAGAAGTGGTAAAATAGGATTCCTCTGTTAGCTTCTCATATGAGGATGGAGTGTACCTACACACACTCTGACGATCAAGTAAAAATTTGCTAGAGTATGATAGGAATTTAGGTTAGAGTTTTTTGCATACCTTTATGACCTTGGGTATCTAGTTTATATAGAAATTTCCCCTTGAGTTTTTAGAATCTTTCTATGATAATCATCAAGGGTTAGTAGATGATCGTTGGAGCTTCCCTCAAGATTTTGGACTTGTGTCCTTTTCGAGAAGATCAGGAGTCCAAGGGATCTAGGATAAACCATCATGTTGAATTCCATTTGGTTGAGCGTTTTGCCCTAAATTCGAGAAGATTTAGCTATGGTATGTATTGGGTTCGAGTTGACCTGATATCGGTCATGACTTAGGTGAATGTGACCTGATATCGGCCTAGAAAATTATATATCTCATTTGAGATAAAATATTGTCTTGAAATATTTGTCATTTTATAATATCAATGTTATATTTATTATTTCCAAAAAAAGTATTTTTTTAGGTGCAAATATATATTCCTTCCGTCCCACAATAATTGTTATATTTGCAAAAATAATTTATTAAAAAAAGACTGTCACTTTTAATTTTTAATGTAACTTTAATTTTTTTTTCAATTGTATCATCTGATTACTACTATGTGCATCACTTACAATTTATTATTTTTCACTTTTATTGAAATACATCAATAGTTCATAAGGTTTGGTGAAATTATTATTCTCTCTTTCATTTATCATTTTTTTTTAATATTTGTAAAATAATCAAATACAATAATTATTTTGAGACGAATAAAGTAATAAACAAATAATAAATGAAGCACAAATATATTTTAGTATTACAATATTATTTTCTGTATTTAATATTGGGTTAAAGTAATAATTTTTTTTTAAAAAATGTGCATATGTCAAATGAGACAAATAACATGAGAGGAATATATTTTCTTATTTTTCAATTTTGGATAGGTTGAATTTTATTTTTAACAACTTCCTTATTTGTTGTGTAGTGGGTAATGTTTATTTATTCTACGAAAAGATACACTCACATTTAATATCCGATTATTCATATATTTCGAATAAAAATATACACTCTCATAACTGGTCCATTTATTTATTCATTTATAGGTTGTTTCCGATCTGTTTCTTCTCCATTCAGTTGAGTTACACACACAGGTGTTTGTGTATATGTCTGTGTAAGAGAGAAATAATTAGTTGCAAGAAAAATGGTAGGACCAACGAGACCTCAGTTTGTGCTTTTCGGTTCTTCCATTGTTCAACTCAGTTATTTGAAAGAAGGTTGGGGTGCTATGCTTTCTCATTTGTATGCTCGTAAGGTACTTCTTTCTTCTTCTTCCTCTTTCTAAGATCATGGAGATTCTTATGATGTTAATTAATATTATTTCATTGGTGTTTGTAACATGATTTATTCCTTCTCAGATTGAATGGTTAATATGTTTACAGTTCTGACTTCAAATTTGGATTTTAGAAGGAGTGGTTATTTTGTTTTATTTATGATTGGAGTTCTTAAACTTTGACATTGCATATGATCAAATTGTTTTGTTCTGTCATGAATCATGATTTTCCATAGCTATGCACCATTGCTGATCCAGTTTTTTTTTAGGGAAATCTTTATTCGCAATTAGAAACTAATATGTACATATCAGTAGTTGTATATGGATGACATGAAATCTGTTCCAAAAACAAAATCAATGACATTGATAGATGCGTTAATTGTTAGGTTGTTTTAGTTGTTGTACGTGAGGGAGGGGTCCCCATCTAACTTCCCCTTCTTTTATGTTTTGTAGACAATTAAAGTTCTGTTATTAACAGATCCCTCCTACTACGTATAGACACATACCTTTCCTCTTATTAAATTCTCTTAAATATGATTCATAGGTTTTTCACCTTGGCTAGTATTAAATCCCTTTCATAAGAGAGAGGCTCATATACCCGATGCCTAAAAGTTTTGGGTAGATATTGGTGCTCCCGACCTCAAATGCTACCTCAAACTCCTCAACAAGTAGTATTAGAATCTTAGTTCAGCTTGATGGGGAGCGTGGGTGGATTCTGGCGTAATAGATCCTTGTATTGATACAAATATAGTGATGTGGGAGACTCATATTTGGAAGGGAGACTGTTTGAATTCAAGTGTGGGTGGTTAGTCTTACATCGACTAAGAATAGGATAAACGAAGAATAAATAAGAGAGATGATCCATATAACCAATGTCATAAGGTTTTGTGTATAGATGTGGTCTGAAATTTTGTGGTCTTGGTCTTTGTCTAAAAGTCTCCCCGACAACTACAGCAACTAAGTCATCTACTTTTGTACTGAATATACTACTACTAATGGGTGCCTATTAGAAAACACCATATTGAGGACTTTTTGACGAAGTGATGGTGGTCATATATGTCATATCCACCAATGCTTGTTGCTTCCAGTACAAGGCCACCAATTTGGGTAACTTATAATTGTTTGTTCAGACCAATATCAGAACAATGCATATAAAATGCTTAACTTTTTAAATCATCAGCTAATAAAAGAATAAAGTTGCTTTTTATTTGATTTGTCTTTGTGTGCTGCATTATGATGATAAATGAGTTTAATTTATCACATGATGTCATTACATAGGCGGATGTAGTTCTGCGAGGATACTCTGGTTGGAATTCAAGGCGCGCTGTGCAGGTTCTGGATACAATTTTTCCCAAGGTATTGAGAATTTTGAGTGGTAAATATCCCTATTGAGTTAAAATTTCCCCTTCTTTCTTCATCTTGTTTCTCTTTTCTTTATAAATGTTATAAATGGTTATTGATTTTATTTATGGTTATATATGAAGTACTGACACAAACACGGACACCAAACATAATACAAACAACAACTAGACAGGAGTAATAATTTGAGAAAATGAAAGTGACCGGATGTTATCACACATGTCAGTAGTATCGGTGTCGGGCATCTGTATAGGATCATAGGTGCTCATTGAGTAACAAATGACACTTTGGAAAATAGTCTGTAAGTTGAGAAAGTTTGCTATAGATTAGCTTGAAGAATCTTGCAAATGATATCTTCAATTTGTCCTAGGAAGATTATTTTGAATTTTACAATATTAAATATAGTACAATGAACTTCTTAATCATCTTACTTGCAGTATATTTATTCTAGATTTTGGTTTGCACAATATGATTACTTTGATTCTTGGTTAAATTTACAAATAAAGACTCGCCCTTTTGCTCTCTTGTCTTCTATAACATAGAATGCCACTGAGCAACCATCGTTGATAATTGTGTACTTTGGTGGTAATGATTCTATTCTTTCACATCCAAGTGGCCTTGGTCAACATGTACCTCTCCAAGAATACATTGAAAATATGAAGACGATTGCTAACCATCTCAAGGTAAAATTTCACCCTAGATTAACACATTCTGTCTTGGTTATCAATACATGAAAGAAATCCTTCATCCTTAAAGTATTAATTTCTTATGCATTCTTTGCATATATTTTGTTTCCTCAAAGTTTGACACATCCTAATGATTATCAGAGCCTGTCAAAGAATACTCGCCTTATATTTCTCAGTGCTCCTCCTGTCAATGAGAGACAAATTTATGGAAAAAGGTTTTGACTACAACTTCATTGCTATTTGGTTATACAAATTTGTCATAAAATATCGACATCAGTTTAGATGGTTAACGGCGTTTAAATATATAGTTAGTTTAGATGGTTAACGGCGTTTAAATATATAGTTAATTTAGATGGTTAATGAATATAACAAGGTGTTACAACTCATTAACCATCAACTGAACATAATCAACCACAATTTTGAACTGTCGTCAACCATGATTTTTAGATGTTCAAAAATATACACGATATTCTGTATTATATAAATAAAACATGTACCAATAAGGTTGTATAATAAAATTGTTGTTCGAATTTGAGCTTAAAATTGAGTAATATTATACGGTTGAGATCTAAAAATTGACATCTTCAGTTTGAAAATAATTGACACCCCCTCACTCATGTTGAAGAAATTTGTGGGATTAGGCATCTGTAGGTGAAGTAACATGGAGACTAGGACTTGAAACTATGTCACAAATTAATTATCCCATAAGATCCTGCTAGTGCTATTAGACTAACTACTAAGACATGTGAATGACTTTACATTTAATTAACAATACTATCATATGATAAATTTAGAGAATGACATTTTAATATTCTTATTTCCTGTCTATTTATGAATTTATATTTAAATATTGAACTCGGATGATTAAACTTTTGGACTTCAACCAGTTGTATAGAGAGGCCACCAAGGAATAATGAATCCTGCCGAATATATTCTGAAGCGTGTTTAGAGCTATGCCGCGAGATGAATATCAAGGTCATTGATCTATGGTCTACACTCCAAAAAAGGAACGACTGGCGAGATGTTTGCTTCACGTAAGTTTGCTCTCATATGCTTCATAATTGAAAAGGCTTCAACTATGCATTCTACCCTTCATTCATTTTCTTGAGTGGTGTTTGATAGGGATGGAATTCATCTTACATCTGAGGCTAGCAAAATAGTGGTAAAAGAGATACTTAAAATCCTCAAAGAAGCAGATTGGGAACCTTGCTTGCATTGGAAGTCATTGCCAAATGAATTTGGAGAAGATTCACCCTATGATCCAATTGGCCCAGATGAAAAAACAACTTTGAATGTTTCCAGTAATACCTTCATGGAAACTATGGAATATGAATAATGTGCATTTGGGAACTAAAGACATGCCCCAGTTCATAGAATCATTTGCAACAACCACAATAACAGTAATTTAGAACTGTGCCTAAATCCGATATCACTTCTCTCATGTTTTTTATCATATGAATGGTATGAACTTTGATTATATTTGATTGAATAAATTGCTTAAAATATTTTGCCATTTTATGGTTTATTCGTTTGGCGAAGGTTATCACATCTCAAACTCCAAAATACCGTGATAATTATACTTAATTAGTTTATTCGGCAGCGAATAAAAGTTACGGCTTTTTAAGAACATTTTCAAAAGATTTAAGATATGACATCGTTACATAATATTTATAATATTTTATATAATATGAAAAGGAATTCAATATCCACGTTTAAAATCATATGACTCAATACATTTACACTCTATGCTTGATACAATAAAATAGTTCACTTAAAATACATAACTATCAAATACGGTGTCACCTATCATAGCAGAGAAAATATGAAATTAAAGGTCCCTAACTCAACCCTAGCAAATAACAATATCTTCAAAACTATGTATCAGTGCAAGCCTCTTCAACAGCTTGCATATTGAAACATCGACTTGATATTAGCACACTTACCCCACTCATTTTTGAATTTGAATGTCAATCAATAGTCCTATTTTCTCGAATTTTATCTTATTTTCTTCTATTTTAAATTATTTCTATATTATATTTACTAATATTTTTGTGAAATTTTTATTTATATACATAATAAAACACATCATATCTTATATTTTGTAAGAAACAATGTGTCGTATTGGATACACATCGTATCCATATACTTGTATCGGTACAACATAACTTCAAAATAACTTAACTGCTACTCAATTCACAAATCAATACCTATAATATGTTAAATGTCTACGCCAATAAGTACCAAAAACCCAAAAACGAAGAGTTAAAACATCATGTTAATGGTATAAAACAAGTAGAACAAATGCACATTTAAACAAATAGTCACCCTTTTTTAAACATAATCACAAATATCATGGTAAGTATAAACTTTTAATAACAATTAGAAATCCTAAACCATGCAGTACAGTAGTGACAAGTAATGATAACAATTAATAACAACAAGAAATAGGTACATTTAGTGACAACACTTTTTCTAAATTAACAATCATGACATTTAATAACAACAAGTCATAAATCACGGTTAGTAACATTGGTCGTAAATCACATTTAGTAATGTTGTTGAATTTTCTTGATCAATTTGTTCACCCAGTGAATAATTGATTGAATATGATGAATTGTTTTTCTTAAAACCAGAAAAATAAAGCTACTGCAGTTTTGAAACAAAATAGAAAAGAAAATGAAATGCTAGATGAACACACACAAATTGTTAACCCAGTTTAAAGTTATACTCTTATATCTGGGGGACTGGATCCGACTTTGAACAATCACTAATATGAGATAAAAATGTTTACAAAACTCTTCAACTCTTGTCTTTCCAGTTTTTGCACAGTTCTGTTTTTCTTCCTATGTATTCCATCATCACTAACTGGACATTATATATACTAGTTAGTTACATTTGGGGAGTAATTAGAAAATAGTTACAATCAATTAACTGAAAAATAACAGATAGAAAACAAATTGTTTGTTTTGCAAGTAACCATCATTAGTTGAGCTCTAATGTCTTCAATTTGAGTACCACTTATTAACAAGTAATAACACTTAATTGGTTATGCAATGCAATGACATGCTTACTTCTTAGACGTTTCAATAACATGTGGTATCAAAACTAATCTTTGAAGCGTTTGGTGAGGAGACACAATATTATGTCAATCATATGTGGATGAACAACACATAATGATTGACCACAACCTCATATACCCACTCGCTCAATTCAAAACTCATGTAGGTGACTAGTTAAGATTAAACTATGGTTGCACAGTAGCACCTAACATTGGAGAGTATCTCTAAGCCAGATAAGAATTCCCCTCCAAGGATCTCCACATTTGGTGTTAGAAGTAGGAATAAGATGGGTTGAGCTAGGCATTGCAAGGCCTGAGTTTGGCCTGTCAAAAAATGTAAGACCTAAGCATGTCTTGTGGTCTGTCATAAACTTACTTTTTAGGTCTGAGACTGACTTTGATAAAAGTCTGGTATGACATGTTAGCCTACTTAAAAGTCTATTTCATTTTAGCATTTTGAAATAAGTATCAAGTATATATTTAAATAGATTAACGAGTTAATATATCAAATGAAATTAAGTTTTATTTTGATATTTAAGATGATATTTTAAAGAATATGACTTTATACATAATAGCGTTTCAGCAAATGTACTGAATCGTTGCAAGTAATAATTAAACCGGTTGTTTCGAGTGTCGAACTCAAGGATTGCGTTTTACTATCGAATTATGTTTATTTGCTAACATTGAACAAAAAGTTTCTGGATAGATTGGAATAATATTTGAAATAACAAAAGTAATAGAATTGAACTTTTAAAATGAGAAAAATGTCTGGAATGAGTTTCACTACGAGTCCAACCTTGGTTTCTAATTTGATCTTAGTTACTAAATTCCCTTATTGAATTATTACCAAATTCAGTTATGGAAAATTAACATTGTTTTGTTGAAAATAGCATTTTTCTTACTGTAAAAATAGTTTTATATAAGCTATATACATATGAGTAAAAAAATGCAACTATACTTATGTATATATATATAATATTCTTAATTAATATATAATATTTCATCCGTCCTATAATGATTAATCTATTTGTAAAAAATAGTTATCTTAAAATGACCGTCGCATTCATTTTTGAGAAAATATTAATTTTTTTTTATATCTACGCTATAGAAATATTTAAATATATTTTTTTAAATTGAACACTCTAATTAATACTACATGTACTAGTATTTTCAATTCAATATTTTTTATTTTATTTTTGAAAAATCAAAAGATAGATATTAAAAGATTATACTTAACAGAAAAATGTGCCAATGAACATTAAAAAAAGTATAATTTTATGTTAAAAAAAATAGAAAAGTATAAAAAATTTAATGAAAAACCGATTTTAAACAATTCAATAAAAACCAGTTCAAATTAGTTTTGATAAAAACCAGTTTCAAACATACTAAACCGATTTATAATTATAAACCAGTTTTAAGCTGGTTTAAAACTGAATTGTAACTGATTAAAAAAATAATTGGTTTTTTTTAAGTGGTTTTTAAAAATTGAACTGCACTATTAATTTGATGCAATTCAGTTTGGTTTTTTGAACCATGCACACCCCTATTTAGCGTCACTCGCATACTCAATTATATTGATCTCCACTGTCATGCTCTTATTATTGTATATCCCCAAACATTGAGTTTTATTAAACCCTCACAAATTCAGCTGCACATGAGACATTGAATTATTAGATCCTTACATTTATATTGAGTCCTTGACCTTCACAATTACCTTCCTTTTATCATTAAATTATTAGGTCACTCCTTAATGAAGATCATCGTAATCATAAGTCATATTTATTGTAAAATCACAATTCACATCACAAGACATGTATTCACAACATAAGATTCACGAATTCACAATTTACATATTTAAAACATGCTCACAATAGTTAATTAACATTTTCACATTAAGCACTCACAAAGCACAATTATAAGAGTTTAGCCTACAAAGAACTTTAAACGGTAGAAACAACATTTAATATGTGAAAAACAAGTTCAATCGGTGGAAACAAATTTTAAATGATATGCATACAGTGAAAAACGAAATAGGGAGAAAATGAGATTTATCGATCGGCGAAACACACTAACAATTGATTAAATGGTTGAAAGCGTTAACATTTGAGAATTAATCGTTTGGAAATATTTATTAATAATCAAAATGTTATGAATATATGAGTGTTATTGGTTATTTGGGTGAAAAAGGATTATTTGGCTTCACTTAAAGAGGAGTTGTGTAGCACAATATTATACGGTAAGAATATTGAGGAAAGATCAAGCAGAAAATACAAGATAAAAGTTTAGATTTGTTACTAGTTTAGGCATGGAAGATGGACTAATTAGACTTTTTACTTGAACGTAGAAGATGTAGGGAGTTGAATTAGTTTTCTAAAAAGTACAAGAATAATTTTAATTGGATAAATATAACTCGAGACATGGTCTTAACATGACAAAATGGTCGCTTTAGAAACTTGCACGAATGAAAAAGGCCTCCAAAGGTATAATACAAGATCATCTATATATTTAAAGTCAAACTCGAACACTAAAATAGACTTAATAATTTTATTTTTTATTAACACAAAATATCTCACTATTGAATTCTTAGGCTACCGTGAAATCACAAACACTAATGTGTTATAAAGTTTATATGGATTTGTATCATGATGAAATTTTCCACGATATATGTCTTTTCTTCATATTTATTTTATTCTTTGTTAAAAAATTCTAAAATTTTGTAAAAGAAATATTTATAATATCTTAAATATAACTATAAAAAATCATTTAAAAATTCAGATGATGATGTACTTAAGTTGACTTAAAATTAAAGAGAAAAAAAAAATTAAAAATTTCTTTTGGAGCGTAAAAGTTGAAGAAATTTTGAAAAGGCTAAAAAAAAACATTAAAAGTTGACTTATGTAATTAACTTTTTTATTTTAGTAATATTGTTTCAACTACACTGATTTGTTAAAATTCTTTTGAAGTACGACACAATTGAGGTAAATAATTTGAAAAAAAGGTTTCACGCTTCAAGTAATTCTTGTACACTCTATGCATAACATTCAATTTTCATCTCATATTTATAAATGTTAAGTTTGACACAAATCCTATTAATTAACATTGTTTATCACAGAAGACTTGAACTATATTTCTCAGTACTCCTTTCATTAATTAGGGCCGGTTATTAGAATTGAGTGAATAAAAATATATGCCTTCATAATTGAGATTTTCAAAAAATTATTTTCAATTTTTGCAAAAAGAAAATTAGAAATCAAAATAAGACTATTTAATTTATCATTTGAATTAATAGATTTTAAATAAGATTTTAAAAATTTCAATTTAAAAAAACTTTTATGTTATTCTATAAGAATTAAGATGTGCATATATTGGAAAAACTAATAAATATCTTCAAAGTAACTCACTTTTATATATGATTTTAATTCAAATGTTAAAATTTATGGAATGATTTTTAATTCTTCACATAAGTTTTTCCATCAAAATTAAAGGAATTATCACAATTTTGTAAGTTTCAAGATGTTTAAAATATATTTTTAAGTTATTATTAATTAATGATCTAATCTTTATTACTAAACCAAATTAAAAATATTTTCAATTGTCCTCAGGGCCACTTCTTTCATCAACGAGGCACAAGTTAATAGAAGACAATTGTAACGATTACTATTGGTTTGATGATTTGGGTGGTTATATTCACATTGTGCTTATAAACTGGTGTGGTGTATGGATTTTATTGGATGGTAATGTAAAATAGTTTTACACCGACAAATGTATTAATTATTAAATTTTTTTTTATTTTAAATTATTTGTTATTTTATAATATTAGTATAATATTAATTTTTTTTAACTAATATATCTTTATTTATTGTATCATAACTCATCATACTTCCTCACTAAGTTCAACTAATAAAAATATTTGAGTAAATAAATTTATTTTATTATTCATATTAATACTACTAATTATTTTTTTTTTAAAACCGTATATAATTCAAATAAAACGTTTAACCTGTGACGAATGATTAATACAAAAGTGACAAAAAAGTTGATATACACGTACATGTGATGCATAATGCCCGACTATACCCTTATTCACTCCCCTTCTTTCTGATGTGGATAAAACACAATTAAAATCTCCCTCAAGCACCATTCTCCTACTTAAGAGTTGATATTTAATTCCCATAAACCTTTCCAAAGTTCTTTTCTCAAGGTGAATAAACATTGAAAAAGATAAAATAATTCTCCTTCTTTCTCTTAAACTAAGACCCAAAAAATCATCACCTATAAAAGAAAATAAGAAATAAAAAAAATGAATAATTTTAGAAAGAGAGGATTTTGAGGAGTTTATTTTTATTCATAGTATAAAAGTTTTAACACATATTTATGAAAGTTTATTCTTCTCCATATTGACACATATTTATGAAAGTTTAAACATATATGATGGATGAAAATATAAATAGAGGTTCAAAAAAGATATTAAAAGGGAATCTCTAGGATTGAACCTTTACCCCAGAAGTGTGTACAATTTTTACTTTGAGACGATGAACAAAGCTTTAAATCAATAACGCACAAACATATCAAAAAAGAAGAAATAAAATTGAAAAGTTGGGCACAAAATTGATGAAAGAAAAAACAAATTAAAACAAACAAAAGAATGGCAAGAAGAGAGAAATGGAAGAAGAAAGCTCTTGATGAGTATTAAGTAGGGGTGGACAAAATTCAGTTCTGAACTAGAACTGCTTGAAAACTGAACCGAACCAGTTTTCAGTTTGAAAAAACCGAACTAAACTGGCTTTTCAATTTGAAAACCGAACCAAACTGGTTTTATAATCAATGAACTAGTTCAGTGCTCTGAACTGAACTGAACTGGTTTAGTGTATTTATAAACACCAAACTGATGTATTTGTTATAATAAATTCTCAATAGTAGTATAAGAAATGTTTACTGAGTAATTACAAACACCAAAACATAGGTGATTACAATTCACATAAGTGCTTATGTGTTATAATCCTGTCCCCTGCATTCAAAAACAACCAATCAACACTACTCAGTACTCACAAAACAGAACTTTCTCATGCTTTTATCCAATTTTTCAATCACTAGACCTTTATCCAATTTTTCAAAGCCAAACACAAGTCTTTAATGGTAAATTCCTAGTAAAGGGTTGTTAGCTAATGGCCTAAAGCAAACATTTTTAATAAAGAAAACATGTGCAAATCATTAGAACACATTTCACACGAATCAATGTTAGAATATAAGCAAAACCTCATAAAGAATGTCAGCACCTTTAAAGTGACTGAATACATACCTCAACATCAAGGGTTATTCTAGTACAAATTTAAACATCCATGAGGCATTGATGTAAATGGAATCTAGGGTAAATCACAAACTAAAATGGTATGTGGCCGATAGTGGATGAGACAATTGTCAATCTGCACCAGCCTGTATCACAAATTACACATTTTACCACCACAACATCCAAATACAAGCATATTCATTTCCTCTAGTGTATCAATCTCTAAGACAAGAAAATACTTGTGAACCATGTCCATTCATGTCATCAAACAACAGTACATACTGATATGTATCCATGTGTAATTTGAAAACATAACAGACTTCCCAGGTTGAGAATTTGCAACAATCTGGTAGTGTATTAGCTGATGCACTTCCTCAGCAATCTAGTAGGCACTTTTGTCTGAAATCTACAACATCTGTTTACCCTAATTTTTCTAACACCATCCTTTTCCTCATCATGTTATGCTTAATAAACCGTCTAGATGTCAATCCTTACACAAGAACAATGATGGAAAATGAGGAAACCTTATTATTTTGTCTAAAAAATAAGAAAAGAGAATAGGGTTAAGAGCTTCTTTTACTAATACAAGTATTAAAAAATTGTTTACAATAGCTAAAGATTCATCCTCCTATGGCAACTTGCACGCATTTGTGTTGTCTTTCGACTTGAATTTTCCAAGCACCTCATTAACAGTTCTGCATCTACACTGGTTTCCTGGCCGGATTACATCACCAAAAACAGCCATCTCAATTATGTCGAGCTCCTTTTCTATTTACTGATCAAAATCATTTATTAGGTTGCCCATGAATTGGGAGAAATTTGAAAACTACACATCTTCCTTGCATATTCATATGCAGCAGAAAAAAACAAGAAAAGCAAATTATCTTGCTGATAAATAACCCCTCAATTAGGTAGTTAGTTAACTACAAAGTTAGTTAGGGGTGTGAGCTGAGATGCTATAATAATAAATCATAGAAAGGAGAGATTAGAGAGGGTATCAAAGAGTTTTTGGAAAGGAATTTGAAGTGGGAGATAACCATGCCTCTCGAATACCTATAATTTTAATATAGGTTTTCCATCAAAAACACTAATTTCTTCTATATTTAGATGTCAATCCTATCAGTTGCTCCCATTCATATTTTAAGCATGAAGAACACCAAAACACAATCCAAAATCTAAATAAAAATTGTCACAAGATATATAATGTTCCTGCCAAAGGGTTTCTGACTTTCTGTGGACTCCTCAAAAAAGCCTAGAAGCGTAAAGAAAAATATTGATTGAGCTAATTTTAAAAGCATAGATAAAAAATTGGAAACAATTACTAATGAAAAAGAAGAAAGTCAAAGTTGCAACCTGCTCAAAATATAGAACCTTTGAACCATCTACTAACTCTGCTGCAAGACATGTAAGCATTCTGAATCACCAGCGAGGGAGTAAAAAGAGGTGGAAACCTTTTCGTTGGCGAGGGAGTGAGCGAAAAAATGAGCACGGTCCCAACGAGATTCTAAATCACCAAGCCTTTATCCAATTTTTCAAAGCCAAACACAAGCGTTTATAAAACTATTCAAACCAATTAAAACCTTCCCATGGAACCAATTTCACAAGATATAACATATTTTAAATGCTAAAATATGCAATCAAAGAAAAATTCCAGACAGAAACTTGGAAGTGTATGCCAGAGTAGTAGAACTACAACCAATCGAAAGTTGAACAAAATACGGTAAAAGTAGTTTTGCCATCCAAAGTAGTGTAAGACTTTTCAAACAAAGTACCATCAATTTTACTAACTTCCACCTAAACTCATATAGAAAACAAAATAGAAACAAATGTCTTCAATCGTCAAGACTAATGACGCTAGCGGATGTTGTTGCATAGAGCGTTGGAGAAATGATCTCTGCAAAAAAGAGTATTTCATTATTTTTCAAAAAAACTTAACATACAATACAATGTTTGTAGAACTAAAAGTATTGTAACAAAATTACCCCTCTCAAAGGTTTCAAGTTCTTCAAGGTCTTCATCAAATAGATCTGAGAAAGGAGATCCTTTCAGCCAATCTTGAGTGCAAACAAGCACTTCCACTATAGTAGGTGTAAGATTACTACGATGAAGATCCAACACCCTTTCTCCAGTGCTGAAAGTAGACTCCGATGCTACAGTAGACACAGGGATGGCCAACACCTCACGAGCAACACTTGAAAGGATGGGGAATCTAGTTGAGTTGACTTTCCACCAATTAAGAATGTCAAACTCGAAAAAATAAGGTTCACACTCTTCAACAAGGTATTTATTTCAGACTTAGGATCAATTCTTTGCCCTGTTGATTTTTTGTAGAAGCCCACACCATGTATATCATCATCATCTTCCTCTGGTTGTGATTCATTCACCCATACTTTGAGAACTTTCCTCCCTACCTTCATATTCTCGATAAATTGATTTCAAGGAATATGACAATTTTGTCTTCAATGCTTCATCATCTACTTCAAAAAAATAATCAAGAAAATAGTTTACATATCCCAATTTGCAAGTTGGGTCCAGTACAACAGCAATCAATAACAGCACGTTTATTCCATCAACGTTTCCCCAATACTTGTCAAATTTACTCTTCATACTAATCCCCATCAATTTTACACTTCCATCATTGTGCTCGCTTAATAATCGGATCTTCCTTCCAATAGCAAATACCTCCTTCATATATATGTTACTAGAAACATGTGAAGAGCCAGAAATATGCATAGTAGCGTCATAGAAAATCCTCAAAAAGGGAAGCACTGTATTAGCAAAGTCCCAATCCTTGGATAGAGGTACTCCAATGCCTTTATTCTTAGATAGTTCTTTGACATACTTAGCATTGGAAATTTCTAACAAATCAAAGGCTTTTGTATACTTCACAGCTGATTCTAACATCAAATGAGACCTTAAACCTTGCCAATCTTGAAGGAGATGATCTCACATACTTGACTGTTTTCCGAATTCTTGTGATAGAAATGTCTGCATCTTTCAAACCTTCCTTTACAATCAAACTCAAGATATGTGCACAACACCGCATATGGATATATTCTCCGTTCAAGAGAAAATAGTACATTGCATTCATCCACTTTTTCATAAATTTAATTCCCATGTCGTTATACGATGCATTATCTACCGTTATGCTAAAGAATCAATTCAACTCCCAAGCATTTAAACATGTCTCAACTTCCTTAGCCATAAACTCTCCTATATGGCTTGTGATTTGACAAAAATTCAAGATTCTCTTATTTTTATCAATGAAATGTGAAGTTAGACTCATGTAGCATAGATTTTGGATAGAAGTCTATGTGTTTGTCGTAAGACAAACCCTCCCACAATGCTTTGAGATGAAAATTTTAAGTCTTTCTCTCTCTGCATCAAAAAGTGACCAAATAGCACGCCTTAATGTAGAGCGGGATGGAATATCAAACCGTGGTTGTAAGGCATTCACAAAGTTTTGAAAAAACACATTCTCCACAAATCGAAAAGGAAGCTCTGCGCCCACAAACATCTTCACAAGCTCCAATCGACATGCCTTTTGGTCAAACATTGAATGAGGTGAAGAGACAACACCTAATTCCTCTTCTGAAGGCTTTGTTGAGGAAGATGATTTTTTCCTTTTGCTTTCTTTATTATCAGGATGCTCTTTACATCTTTTCAAATGCATAGTCATAGCACTTGTCCCATCCTTGAATTTAATCAGTTTTTCATAATAATGACATTTTGCCCTTTGACTTGAATTAGGCACTTCGCTAAAGTGATTCCAAGCTTGCGATCAATTTTTACGTTTAGATGATGGAAGAAGAGTTGATACAGCTTCACTGGGAGGGGCGACTGAAGTGACAGCAATATGTTCTTCATTCTCCATTGATGGAAAGTCCATGTAATCACCTATTGACGACATCTATTTAAATAAAAATGATTAGAAAGTCTACTTCTAATCATTTATTGAAACAAAAATAATAACAAAAACTGAACTAAACAACCTTCAACAATAAAATGAGAACCAAATTGAAACCAACACATAAGAGACTTACCAAATTAATGTTGTATGTTTAATTTGAAAGTTAAGGATAAGCTCTTGTTTAACAATGAAAAATGAAAATAAAAACTGTATACATCACCTATAAAAAAATTGAAAGTTGATAGCCATCTTGAATATGTAAATAATTGGGTAAGTAGAATTGAAAGAATGCTCAAACAAAAGGAGATACATAATAACTTCTAACTATATTATTGATCTAATAAGCACTCCAGTTAACATATGAGACAGTTTAACAGTCGAATCACTGATAATCCTTCAAAACAAGATCAATAATAACCTTCAAATTCGAATAACACTGAAAGTAGCTTTTAGCAACCTTTAGGCCATACATAGTAAAGAGTCATCAGTTCAGCATACGTGTTATTTAACCCTCCTAAACTCTAACTACAAGTTGTGTATTATTTTATGTTTATTAGTTGAAGTGAAAATGAAAACAAGAAACATGAAA
The DNA here is from genome assembly GCA_037974295.1 of Cicer cuneatum. Lineage (NCBI taxonomy): Eukaryota > Viridiplantae > Streptophyta > Magnoliopsida > Fabales > Fabaceae > Cicer > Cicer cuneatum. The sequence goes on from JBBPBO010001986.1 coordinate 11,591,937, forward strand.
AATAAACGGACCATAAGCTCTTGTAATTTTAATTTGGCTCCTTGTAAAAATAAAGAGAACCCTCAAACAGATCAATATTAAGGATATGTTTTCTAAATAAAAAATCAGCAAGCATGAATAACTTCAGCAAGGTATTTCTACAGAAGCAAAACAAAAAACGGTGAAACAAAGAATAAAATACAGCAAAACAATCAAAAGCAGAGTACCAAAATAGTGAAACAGCGAAAGCGAAGGTGGATGAATACCTGAGAGGAAACTGTGGAAGACGAAGGGCGACGGAGGTGAAATAGTGAAAACGGAGGTGGACAAATACCTAAGAGAAAACGGAGGAAGACAAAGGGCGACGAAGGGTGCAAACACACGAAGAGAAAAGAATGAGTTGCGCGACGGTTTTTCTATTTACGGCGGCGGCGGCCATGGCCTTGAAACAATTGATTTTAATTTTAGGGTTAGAGAAGATATGAAAATTGATTCTGATTTTAGGTTTTTGGGGTTTTGAAGTTTTGTTAGATTTAAAATTAAAAATTAATTTATAGTTACAATGCCCTTTAATTTTTAAAATCAGTTAAGTTAAAAAAACTGATTTTAAGTTTGATTTTTAATTTTTTGAACTGGTTTAATTTTAAAACAATTTGGTTCGGTTCGGTTCTCTTAACCAATTCAGTTTTTATTTTTTTTGCCACCCCTTGTATTAAGATAGTTCACATGAAAACCTAATAGAAGTAATCTCTCATGGAGTGTAATAAAATTCAAATTGATCAAAAGGTCTCAAACAAGGAGAAGTCAAGGCTATATATGTCTATGCACAAAATAATCAACTTTCCAATGTAAACCACATTTATATCCATAATCAGTTTTAAAAAATTTGATATTTAAACTATAATTTTTAACCAATCCATATATTTTGAATATGATGATCTATTTTTTTAACCGGTTGTTAATTTGGATGTCCAAATATATATAATTTGGATGTTCATATGAATATGATTATATATTACAAAAAAATTACGTTTTTTTTTTAAGAAAAAAAATTATTTGTATTTTTTAGGTCGAATTTCCAAATAAAGAATTATACATTTTTTCTCAAACGATTTTTGATAGAAATGAATCTTGATATTTTTCTAGAAATTTTTTTTGAAAAGAAGTTTTGGAATTATTTTTCAAACAATTTTTTTATAAAAAAAATCAAGATTTTTTGTAATTTTTCTCGAGAAATTTCTTAAAAATGATATTAGTTGTAAAAAAGTTACAGATATTACCGATTTTATAATTTGTTTTGTGAAATCAAATCCAATTATATAAATTAGTTATAAAAATCAAATATAATAAATGATTTTTATATGAATGTGAATATCTATAAACAATTCTAGTATCGTCGTAGTGATCATAAGTTATCCCTCCTTTTCTATTTGAATTGAATGGCCAACCCTAGCTATCCTAAGAAGCAAAGTGGCATCCAAGTGAGTGTGTACAACCCCATCACGGGCATTGACCCATTGCATAATTTGCACTCTCTTAACAAAATTAATCCAATTGAAAATTAAAAAGAAATCTTAAGCAAACTAAAAGATTAAAATCAAAATAGTTCATGTCCCTGGAATGGATTCTTCAACAACTTGAATGATTTAGATTTATTTGAAGATTGGTTCTTCATGGTTGGACTTGAGTGAAATAATTTATTTGTCCAATGCTTGTTTTCATTTCTTTATATGGACCTTGTTATTGGACCATCTAAACCACGTAAGATATCATTGGATTCAAGACCCATGCAGTCTCCATCATGAATATACGTAAAAATCACAAAATTAGCTTTTAATAAGATACCAAGATAGTAATTTTGAATTCAAGTAAACTCTAAGAATATTGGATTCTCTTTATTTTACACGGGTAGTCCTTTTGAATGTGCTAGAAAACAAAAGAAAATGAGTTTGAATTGTATTTTGTTATTTCTAAAAAATACTTTAATTGTTTAATCAAAAATATGTTTTTATTCCAATCATTCCCCTTATGATTATGAAACAGGTTTAGTAACACACAATTGAATCATAAAAAACATAGATTAGAGTAACAGAGAGAGAGAGAGAGAGAAGGGACACACGAATTTGTATACTAGTTCACAACAGACTATTGCTACATCTAATCATTCCCTTACAGAGAGATTTTGTCTCAGTACAGTCGATGACTTAATCCACTATTTTAAATAATAACATATAAGTATTATTTACTCTGCCTCTTCAGGCTTTGAGTGTACTTCTTTAGCCTCTTCAGGTTTTCACCATTAGAACCCTTTTCAACTTTCTGGAAGCATGTCGTTGAGGTTCATAAGTATTATTATACCACTTATGGACGACAGAGTTGTTGCCACTATTAGGTTGTTTTACATCCTTCTAGTTTGTGTCTGAATTGACACAAAACCTGTTTTTAGGATTCTAACTCTCATTGAGAGAGTATTACAATTAAAATCCTATATCAATTGGAGTGTATGAAAACACTTTGAATAATTTACATTAATTCTAATAACTCTTTATTGAGAGGATTTTTCATTCATTCTTTTCTTTTGATGTGTTCTATGCTTTTACATAAATTCTTCTTAACACATTGTCTTTTTCATTTTTCTCTCGAATTTTGATTGATCAATCGATTTTTACTTAAATACTGAGAAAAGTATTCATTGAGAGTGTTACTATTTGAGATCTTGAATCAACATTGAAGTTTCAATAACACAAGATAGGGGGTTTGAATTGTGTTATGGTTTTGTTAAAACTGTTCTTGAAATTTAATTATGACATGGTGGTCAAAGCAAGTTGGAATATAAAAGCAAAGGAAAGAAGTACTAGTTCACCACCAACCTAGCTGGCTACATGTTACACCCCGAGTTTAAAGCACAACGCGAGTGTATTTTTTTTTTTAAATAAATAATAAAAATGATTTTCCAATTTAATTACTTCAAAAGAATCGAAATAAAAAGTTTCCTTTAATCCGTTTCTTAAAAATAGTACGTTGTAAATTAATCGATGAACGCAATTCATCGTAATATCACTAAGTATTTAATTCTGGAAATTAATAATAACACTAATATATTTCAAAAGATAATAGTGTCATGATCTTAATAGGAAATATCATAGTGTGGAAAAATATTAGCGGAAAAGTTATACAATAATTCCCAAAATAACCAATTACATTTTCCAATTCAAAATCCTATACATCAACTCTAATTGATCATGCACTAAGCTACAGTAGCACGGTCTCCGCCGCATCCTCTACAAGTCTCGTCTCCAGCTAGCTGTCCGCCCCTTTGCGTCGTCTACAAATACGCCGTGCGTAAAGATCAAGGAAAACTAACGACGTCTCCGTCGTTAGTGTAACCGTCAGTAGGAAGGGTTCGGGTATCATCTGAGGACAAAGCACAATTTCCACAATATAATAGTAAGGGTCACCGACCGAAATTAACAAATAAGCACATAACATATATCTCACAGCAACACATACATCCATGGCATATCGTAAACAATGATGAAAATAAAGATGCTCATTTTGAAATTTCGTGACATGTATGCCTTTTCAAAACAACAATCAATTAAAATGGAAAATATGTGGTAAGTACAGCCAACACTTCAACAATCACAATCATTTATCAGAAAATCAGGTTTCATAAAGTACTCACACACATCAATTTCCAACCATCATCATATAACCAAATCGTGACCCACCGGTCAATCCCCCAATGCAATATGTATATGCTCATGTATACAATTTCTTGGAATTACCAAGGTGCAGTCGCTCAACAGACCAGTACAATTTAAATATGGTTGACTTCAACGACCCTCAAGACCAGGGTGCAATCGCTCAACAGATCAGCACCAGTGCAGTCGCTCCACAAACCAGCACGTTTTAAATATGTTTGACTTTAACGGCCCTCAAGACCAGGGTGCAATCGCTCAACAGATCAGCACCAGTGCAGTTGCTCAACAGACCAGCACAATTTAAATATGGTTGACTTCAACGGCCCTCAAGACCAGGGTGCAATCGCTCAACAGATCAGCACCAGTGCAGTCGCTCCACAGACCAGCACGTTTTAAATATGTTTGACTTTAACGGCCCTCAAGACAAAGGTGCAATCACTCAACAGATCAGCACCAGTGCAGTCGCTCAACAGACCAGCATGTTTTACGTATTTGAATGGACCACCATGAACACGCGGCCATTCCGTAGCTCGAATAGAATGGACCACCACGAACACGCGGCCACTCTACAACCCATCACGGTTACTACTTTCACGTGTATTAGCCTCTCACAGGCCAAATACACAGAAGTTAAATCCTCGCACGGATAGAATTGACCGCCACGAACACGCGGCCATTCCGTAGCCTACAACTATGGTTACTACTTAACTTCGCGGACCATCACGGTTACCGCATTACTCTGTGGCCCATCGTGGTCACCACTTAACTATGAAATGCATGGACATGCAATGTTTTCTCTTCACTGAAAACAATATGCAATATCAGAAAAACTCAGCCTTTCCAGCATTCCCCCAAAACATCTCAACACAATTAATTTCATCATCAACACATCAATGATTAAACATTCCAGCAACCATTATCACTTTACATTATCTCAAAATTCCATTCTTAGTTATCATAAGTTTTTCCCCCAACTCTGGAAATTCATAAAACAGTGTTTAAGACTGAGATTTCTAGAAAATACGAATCTGTATTCGAATACAGCTTCTATGTATTCGAATACAGAGGCAAAAAAAAGTGCAGAATTAACACTCTACATTCAAATACAGCTTCCTTGTATTCGAATACAGAGGCTGTCACAGTGAAAAACTCAGAATTTTCACAACTTCAGTAATGTCTCAAAAACTTCATTACCACTACTTCAAACTATCACAAGGATTCCATTTTAATTCATCACTGTGACACCCTAAATCCCAAAACAACATATAAAATATTTTATACTAGATTTTCTTTTAGTTCGCAGCGGATAAAGAAAATATGTTTTCAAGAAAATAAGAACTTTTATAACTAATTTATGATATCACGTTCCTCTAAATACACACGTAAAAATTTAACTTTATTCCTTAATTAAAACAATGCAATCTCAATGAACTTGACTTTACTATAATTTCTTGATTTAATTCCAAAAACTTACTAGTACTTTTAAGGTTTTCATACAAAAGGTCTTTTCTAATTAAACAAGTGAAAGTGAAATATAAATTACAACCCTTAATTTCCGGTATCACCTATCAGAGCGGAGTTTCTCCAAATTTGAACTTCAAGACTTTTTAACCTGTAATAACTGCGATTTCGCAAATGCAAGGCCAAGCCAGACGAACACAAACAACGAAGGAGGTGAGTTTTGAAATCATGTTTATAGTATAATATAAGTAAGAAGAACACGCAATCAATCATAATAAACCGTATAATTATACAAACATTCTTCAAGAAAAGAAACATCACATTATAAAGTCAAAATCACTAACAAGAAACCAATATATTTCACTATAACATCAAATCATCTAAAAGAAATTATTATCGCACACGGTACATATTAATCACAACAAAACAATCACAAGAAGATGCAATGCTATGCATGAGCTTAGACTCTACTTCACAATGTGGTACCATTATAACTCTGAAGTACTTGGTTAGGAGACTTGATACTAACACCATCCCAGTGGGCGAACAATTCAAATTGGCCCTGTCCTCATAGATCCGCTCAACTCAACCCGAGACACATATACGCGACAGTCGAGGTAAACGTGTGTTGCGTGGTAGCTCCCGACATTTGGAGTGCTACCTCCAAGTCACCTAGGAATTCCCCACCCGAATACCTCCAAGGTCTAACAATCTTGCCTTAAGGCTCAATAGTAGACCGCCACGATCAGGCTCAATTCAGTTGTACTTCCCCGGAATCACTAGGCTTGTCAGGCCCTACCTATATGGTGACAAAATAATCTCCACTTCAAAAATTCTCAATATTTATTTTCTCCCCTCGTTGGTCTATGATACTCCATTAAGACCATAGTCTCAAACACAAATTGGAATCATCACCACTCCATCAATTATGGGGTTACTTCAATATACTCATCACAAATTTATAACATCACAATTATTAATCGCACATCATTATCATCACATAAACTCATCACAATGCATCCATATTTTATTATCACATCACAAAATTCATCTAATCAAACATACATAAAATTCATTCGACATCCAATATCACAATAATATCAAATATCACACATTTAACGAAAATAAATCAAATATCACGATAATATCAAATAACACACATTTAACAAAATTAAATCAATCAGCACCTTATAAATATTTCTATTCCAAATTTTAATCTCACAATTTCCATATTTTCACATTAATCAATTTATCACTCAGAGCGCTACTGCTGTACGTAGAAAGCCCCGGATGAATCATTGGGAAATATGGTTTTCCCGTTCATCTCAAAATATATTATACTCGTTAATTCAAACGCTCTCTCACCCCTTACCTTAGTTAGACGTGTTCTGTAATAACATATATCAATGGAAGTTTTCAACCGCAACCGTAGATTGACGACGTACAGCGAGCGAATCCAAATAAACGGCGAATTCACAAAATCTCTGAGACGTGACTGATAAATTATGCGGAGCATAAAAATCAATGTTAAATAATTAATAATAATTTTTGGAGCAAAAATAGAGTCAAAACGACGAGAAAAAACTGCAGAAAAAGTCTCACCGAAAAATGCAAATGAGTAGTGCTTCTTGAAGGTTTCGACGAGAGGAATCCAAAAACGATGTCAGTTTTTTTATACGACAAACGTGTTGATCGGAATCGGCCAAAAACAGCTCGCCCAAGAAAGATAGCGCAGCTGTTTCTGATGAAACGGAGCCACAATTGATAAAATTGATGCCAAAAATGGATTCAGTGGCCGATTTTGTGTGGGATAGAAGTTGGGATCAATTCAAATAACAAGGAATTGATGGGATGAATTTGAGAGGAAGAGGGTGTTGATGCTCATGGCTGCGCTGCTGCCTTCTGTTTTATTTTTTTTTTAATTACAGATTGAGGGGTGAAAATAAGGGTGTAAATAGTTGTCTGGTCCAAAGTCCATTATCTAGTATTTCTAAAAGTAAACAAATAATTTATTTTAGTCATCTAAGTTAGAAATTTTTTTTTCCAAAATAATCATTTTGACATAACATTATTTTTCCTTAACATAGATAAATATAATTTTAACCAAAATTCTCATATTCAAAATAATAACTATAATTATTACCATAATTTTTTTTTCATGATCACATAAAAATATATCATCTTTATAGAGTAGTCAAAGTTAAAATAAATAAATATAACATCAACAATTTATATTAATTACTAAATCACAATAAATATGTATAAAATCATCATAATATAGCAACTATATAAAAATAAATAAATTTAATATTGATATTACTATTATTCCAAGATAATTATTTACAAAACAAATAGTTAAAATAAGAGATACTTAGAAATAATTAAACTATAGATATGTGCACACACATAAAGTAAATTAATCACAAAATTTATTAACATATATTCTAAAATAATTTTAACATCAAATTAACTATTTAAAATTCTATTTCATTAATAAAATAATTTATTATAAAAATTGGGGTGTTACAATCACAAACCTTGCCAATATTCTCCAACACTTAGGGTTTATAAAACAATGTTGAAAACTTGGAATTTCTGAAAAACACGAATCTGTATTCGAATACAGCTCCCTTGTATTCGAATACAGAAGCATGAAACTGCAAATTCATCATTCTGTATTCGAATACAGCATGCTTGTAGTCGAATACAGAAGACAAAGCATTGTAAATTCAGCATTTTCTCCCAGGTCATTAAAGGTTTCCAAAATATCATCATCTCCTCTTCAAAATTATTCAAATACTTCATTTTAAATTGTTTCAAACCTTCCCCAACACTTTAAAGTTCACATGGCAGAGTTTAAAACTTGATTTTCTGGAAAACACGAATCTGTATTCGAATACAGCTTCCTTGTATTCGAATACAGAAGCTAAAAACTGAGTTTCTGGAAAAACCCGAATATGTATTCGAATACAGATCCCTTGTATTGAATACACAAGCTGAAACTAGTGAGAATCTGCATTTTGTATTCGAATACAACATGCCTGTAGTTGAATACAGATGCGAATACAGTGTTAAAATTTCACTTATGTATTCGAATACGACATGGTCGTAGTCGAATACAGATGCTAAGTCAGAAGCAAAAATCCTCCCTCTGTATTCGAATACAGGGGCTCGTATTCAAATACAAGTTTGAAAACTTAAGTAAAACATAAGCTTGGCAGGTTGTATTCGAATACACACATGTTGTATTCGAATACACCTTCGAAAACCAGTGAAATTTTTCCTGAGACTTCAACACATTTCAAACTGTTTCTTTTTAAAAAAAAACAACCAAACATCAAAACAGATTCAGCACTTTTCTAGAAAACACTTTCATCATTTAAAATCCCTTTTCTTTTGAAAACATCAACATCACCAGAATCACTCAAAACAGAAACAGAAGCAGAATCATCAACACCAGAACATCCAGAAACAGAATAGTCACCACCAGAATCATCAGAAGCAGAAATAGAAAGATCAACACCAGAATCATCAGAAACAGAAACAGAATGATCAACATCAGAATCATCCAGAACCAGAACATGCACCTCCAAAACAACATGCATGGTATTCTCCAGTATGCTTACACAACCAACACAACATGCAAAGCACATTCCAGCTTTCTCACACAAGCAGAACAACAATGTTGTATCTCAGAGATCATTAAACATCACAGAATGAAATTTTCAGGTTCTAAAACAACATGCAAACAGTTTTCTCAACATGCATTTAGATCAGCTTCAAAATAACATGCAAGACATTTTTCAGCTTTTCCACACAACCAAAACAGACATGTTGTATAAGCAAAACAACAACATCACAGATTATTTAAAACCTCAACAGAATGCATTTTCTTTCATCTTAAAAATGTTATGCAACACAATTTCTTTTTCAAAACAAAAACTCAAATATAACCACACCTCAAACATACATTTACAGTCCTAGAATGCAACGAGAAAGTGGAAGGTGCCCTTACCCTTGTTGCGTTTTCTGCTTCTGCTCACGTTTCTGCTTTCGTTCCCGTTTACGCGTCAAAAACCGGTGAAACTGCCGCTTGCGTTTGTTGCTACGAAACTAGGTTCTCTAGCTCCATAATGATGTGGGAAACAACTTTTGTACTGGGGGTTTTCTGGTTTGGTGCCTAGGTTTCCAATTAATGGCACTTTTGAGGAACTCCCTCTCTTCTCTTTTGAAATCATGAACTGGAAGCAGAACATAATGGGAGGGAAAAGGGGTACTGTTACATGCAGTATGGGCAGTGAGGAAGGAGGAATGGTGTTCTGATTTCACCATCCTTCTGACTCCTTTTTATAGGCTTGTGTGGGTGCCACCTCACCCGACACTTGTCCGATCCTCAACACTTAACCTGTCTCGTCTCAATTAGCCGCTAATCCTTTAATTAACTGTCCATTAATTTAATTACCCGTAATTAAATTAATTTATTCTTCATCCAATAATTTTAATTCATCTTCCAAAATAAATATTTATATATGTATATTCACTCAAAACATACATATATTAAATATTTTACAAATATCCCCAAAATACACTTAAAATTAATTCCATAATTTTAATTAAAAATTAAGGGTCTTACACTACATCCATTACCTTTACTTTAAGGATTTCTTCAAGTAATTTAACCTAAATTTCTATAAACCACTTAACCTCGCCCAGTTAAGTCTACCAACTTTATGGTTGCTCCTACAACATGTTGAGGCAAATACAACGACCATTATCAGACCAATTTACAAGAATTTGTTTTGCAAGACTTTAACTCTCAATGAGAAGATATGTATGTTTCTAACACTCTAGCACTTAAAGGAATATATGTTTGAACATATGCTTAATATTCAAACAGTAATTATGTTTGAATTTATTCGAAGTATTTGATTGTTTTATCAATGTGTTTGATGTTCAAAGTAGGATAAATTTTTTGTGTCAATGTTCTTCAAATTTCCAAGTCCAGACTTTGATTTGAAGTTTGTAAATGTTATTGTCAATTCTATCAAGACTTTGTTGTTTTAGATTTTCTCAATTTTTGCAAAGTAGTTTGATGAGAATTGATATAAGATTTTTCAATATTGTGGTGCTTGCTGAAACAGAATAATTCCTTTTATTAATGCAACTCTAAACGTTTGTCTTGCTTCAACATTAAATTGAAATGTTTCCTTGTTTCAATTATGTTCTTTTCTGAATTGATGCTTTGAACTGATGCGATCAGGTGTTGTTTCATTTTTTTTACTGTTTCTGTAGATTTAAAAATTATTATCGTTTGCACATATCAAGTATGTGCAAACTATTTTTGCCAATTAAAGATACATAGCCAAATATTTCCATTCGGTGTATTTGGTAGGCAATCGCCTAAATATTTTGTCCAGTATCAGGATCAAAGGCAACATTTGCCTATATCAGAATCAAAGTCAACACTTGCTTGTATCATAGTCTAATCTGGAATCCTCCAAATTTTATCAAAGTTACATCTTCAGAACATACACAACTTCCAAAATAATTGATTTTCACTAGGGGCGTTGACTTTTTAAAATACGTTGACTTTTTATCAGAGGCATTGACTTTCTTTAGAGTCAGATTTCAATGTGTGAATATCAAAGACAGAGTCAAAATATCAAAGGAAAAGTTAGAACCTGCTTGTGTTGAATTGCTTCCAGAGGCAGAGGCAACATATCAGAGGTTGAGCACTTCAGGGTTAACATTGGAGTGAGTGCATCAGAGGCAGCGAAGTATGCGCGTTTCCTTTGATCATGTTGCTTTCTCTGGTCGTGTGTTTTCCTCTAATCGTGTTTATTCTTCTGATTTTCACATTTCCTCTAGTCAAATTATGGGTCTGGAATGTACATGTTTGTTCTATTTTTCTCTATACTTAATTCAGAACATTAGTACATTAAATTTTTATCACAAACTTATTTTTGTTAATAACAAAACTAGTAAGGAATTGTTCTTCAAAACCAACTTGGTTTCAACAAACATTGAGAGAAAATCAGTCTTTAAGACATATCGATATATATCTTCATAGTTGATTCAACGTATCTTCAATTAAAAAGACAAATCTCAAAGGATGTCACTATCAAAGGATGCCATGCACTTATTCAGTTAGAGGATAAGTCTACTATGATGAGTAGAGGATGTTGGTGTGTAGACTTCTTATTAGAGCTTTGACTTTATCAAAGTATTCACTTAATATGTTGACCAGACGACGAACTAACTTATTCGAATCAATAGATGTAGAATTACCAAAGCAAGTTTTTATTAACAGATTCATCAAATATGCTTCGAGAACTCGTTTATTTGGGTTAGACACAACTTCAACAGATTCTTCAGAGTCACTGTTAACTTGTTTAGTAGATTCTCTTTTCTTTGTTCATCAGAAAATCTAACTTGTACTAGAACATAGACTTTATCAGATACCTCACTTTGAATTTGTTTGTGTTGAATTTCTTTTATAGGAAGAGGCAACATATTGTAGGCAGAGTTTAAAATCAGACTGAGCGCTTCAAAGTTAACATTTGAGTGAGCGCATTAGAAGCAGCAAAGTGCGCGCATAGTTGAGTGCGTTTCCTCTGATCATGTTGCTTCCTCTGGTCGTGTTTCTTACTCTTATCGTGTTTCTTCCTCTGATTTTCACGTTTTCTCTAGTCAGATTCTGGGTCTGGAATGTACATGTTTGTTTTATTTTTCTCTACACTTAATTTAGAACATTAGTACATTAAATTTTTCTCACAAACTTCTTTTTGTTATCAACAAAACTAGTAAGGAATTGTTCTTCAAAATCATCTTGGTTTCAACAAATATTTAGAGAAAATCAATCTTTAAGACATATCCATATATATCTTCAAGAAAATATATAAACTCTCAAACACATTTTTTTAAGGGTAAAGAGTATCAGGTAATCATTTAACATACCACATTAATCCAAAAAATTTCATCAAACTTAGCAACTTGAAATTATAACATTAGACAACAAAATCCCTTTTGAAGCACACACACATAAGTTTACTGATAATTGTAAATGTAGTCCCAACCCAATGTCACTATCAGAGCGGAAATCAAAGGATGTCACTAGAAGCAGAAATCAGAGGATGACGTCAGCAAAAGATATCACCAGAAGATACAAATCAGAAGCAGAAGATGTCATCAGAAAATGACGTCTCCAAAAGATACATCCAGAGGATACCTGAGGAAACATCCATAGGATACCAGAGGATGTCAGTAGAGGGTACCAGAAGATACCTCCAGAAAATACCAGAGGATATCATCCGAGGATATCACCAGACAATATCATCAAAGGATATCATCGGAGGATATCATCAGAGGATATCACCAGAGGATATCATCAGAGGATATCACTAGAGGATATCGTCAAAGGATATCAGCAGAAGATATCATCAGAGGATACAATCAGAGGATCCCGTTGGAGGATAATTTCAGATGATCTCATTAGAGGCAAAAATCAGAAGCTACATCATTAGAAAATGACGTCTCTAGAAGATACATCCAGAGGATACTAGAGGAAACATCCAGAGGATACCAGAGGATGTCATCAGAGGGTACCAGAAGATAGCTCCAAAAAATACTAGAGGATATCACCAGAGGATATCATTAGAGGATATCATCAGAGGATATCACCAGAGGATATCACCAGAGGATATAATCAGAGGATATCACCAGAGGATATCACCAGAGGATATCATCAGAGGATATCAGCAGAAGATATCATCAGAGGATACAATCAGAGGATCCTGTTGGAGGATAATTTCAGAGGATCTCATTAGAGGCAAAAATCAGAAGCTACATCATTAGAAGCTGAAAGTATGCTCAAAACAGAATCTAAGAAAAATGCTCAAAACAGAATAGGAGAAAAAGACTCTAGAAACATAATCTAGCTAAAAGTATGCTGAAAACAGAATCTGAGTAAAATGCTCAAAACAGAATCGGAGCAAAAGACTCCAGAAATAGAATATGAGCAAAATACTCCAGAATATTCTCAAAACAGAATTAATCGAAATACACTCCAGAAGTAAAGCATCAGATCAAAGTAAAGCCCTAATTTCAACGATAAATAGAGGCTTAATGCTGAAGAATAAAGCATCGAAATATAGAAGAACTCAAGCAAAAAAATTCCTAAGTATTCAAAGAGTTCAAAGGAGAGAAACACTTGTTTAAAAGATAAATATTTTCTAAGTGTTCTTTTCTTAGAGTATGAAGCAGATCGTCATAATAAATTTTCAGAAGCAAACACTCTAGTTCACTTTAAGCGTATTGTGAGTATCAAATTTCGATCCCTTGTATAAAATCCTATAGTGTTGAAGTTTCTTCTAAAATCTGGGGTTGTTAGCTTGTTAGAAAAAGACTTAGCTTGTAGGTTTAAGGTTGTGAAGTTCCTCAAAAGTCCGAGGTTGTCAGACTGTTTGAGAAGACTTCGCTGGTATAGTCAAGGTGTTGTTGTTCCTCAAAAGTATGGGGTTGTTAGATTGTTTGAGAAGACTTGGCTGATATAGTCAAGGTGTTGTTGTTCCTCAAAAGTTTGGGGTTGTCAGACTGTTTGGGAAGACAGGCTTGAAGGGCCAGTGGTGTTGTAATTCAAAGGAGTTTGAATTAGTGAAAAAGGCCTTCTGAAGGAAGGGACTGGACGTAGCCTAGTTAAAAGTGAACCAGGATAAATTGTTGTGTTCTTATGTTATGATTATCCGCTGCTAAATCTGATTATTTATTCATCAAATAATTTGCATCAATTCAACAAAACAACAAAAGAAATTCAAGTTTTGCAAATACAATTCAACCCCCTTCTCTTGTTTTCACCTTGATCCGATACTCTCTACTTCTTCATTATTTGGTACCATTCTACTCTGAAGTACTTGGTTAAAAGGCCTGATACTATGCCACGACAAGAATGGACAGACAGTTCATGAATGGCCAAGTCCTCATAGATCCCCTCAACTCAATCCGAGACACATCTACGCGACAATCGAGGTACTCTTATGCTGCACGGTAGCTCTCGGCCTTAGGGAATAACCCACTAATGCACTTAGGAATTCCCCACCAGAGGTACCCCCAAGGTCTATCAGTCTTACCTTACAGTTCGACTGTAGCCCTCCACGATCAGGCTCATTCAGTTGTACTTCCCCAAATCACTAGGTTTTTCAAACCCTCCCTATATGATGATAAAATAATCCTCACTCCAAAACTACAACATCTATCTCATACTTACTCGATTATCAAAACTCAATAAGTTTCAGTTGGACTTCACAATATTCATCATTTTATATATATATATATATATATATATATATATATATATATATCTGTCAATCACAATAAAATCCCAATATTTGATTTACACTACTCACAATACACAATCCAATCTCATCAATCACATAATAAGAAATCAAACAGGTGGCACATTCAAGTAACATCATAAATTCAATCAAGTAACAAGAACACTCAAGTACATATCATTCATACAATAACAATCAACATAAGGTTTCATAAAACCAGACAACATGCAATCTTGATATAAGTAAATTCACAACAATTCTATAGGTTGCTAAAATATATTTTAGTCCTCACTATTACCATTCATATATTATTAATTAATTATTATCACTCAATAGGGCTCGACCATACGTAGTAAGCCCCAGATGAATATTTGAGAATTTCGGTATTCCCGTTCATTCCACGTTATTTTATACTCATAAAGTCGAGCCTTTTCTCACCCCTTACCTCGATTGAAGATTTCACCAACCAAATCTGATCTGCTAACGTGTTGTGTCCTCTTCGATTGTCGTCTCTAATAGTTTGCGAGAGAATTACAGCAATACAACAACCAAATACAAATAAATTAATTACTAAAAATAAATAAATTATCTAGTATTTTTAATATAACTCAAAAATATATTTAATACTATACATACTTATGATTATATTTACATAAACACATATTTTACTTCAAAAGAAATCATATAATGTTAAATAATTATCATATATATATATATATATATATATATATATATATATATAATTCTGTTATTAAACGAGTAAGCAATATATCATATGTAATGCCACTAAAGTTTTACAACTCAATAACACATTGTACAATTTTAAATTATACTTAAAATTAATTAAAGTCTTTAAATGTTAAACAAATCTATACTTTTTAAAATAAGACAAAATTATAATTATAGGAAAAATAGCTAGAATACATGTTATATTGAGTTAAAATAGAATGAGTTATTGTTGTACAAAGATGTACCGTTGTATTTCATTCTTCCCATTAGTTACTCAATTTGGTAGTTTGCATGACACACTAAATTTCGTTCAAAACGTATTACTCTTGAGATCAAAATTTCATTTTACAAATAGTTGATATTCAAACCGAATATAAATAAATAAAATATTAATTTTAATCATGATATTTTTTATAAAAAAATTAACTAAACAGGAAAAGGCGATAAAAACAAAATTCAAATAACAATGGCATAGGCAGTAGTGTTAGCAAATAATTTAAAAATGGCAAGAAACTAACTGGACGGAATGAAAGATCTTGTAAAAAGATAATATATGCTTGATTCGTTAATCCGATAGTAGTAGCCGACAAAATCACGACCGAGAGACAACGATCGGTGTGCGGGGCTGTGACTATGGCTAGCTTGTTGCAGGAATTGGAAATATAATACAAAAAAACCAAAAAATGTTCGGCGGAGGATATATGTAACAATGCCTTGCTTTTAGCTATATATATATATGTACATCGGGTTACTAGATTTGTATTAATGCCTCGTAAGTTCTCTGAATATGAAAGACACCGTGTAATTAAATCTCAGAATATGAAAGCTACCGTGCAATTGAAAGGTGTTTCATATATTTAATTTATTTTATTTAATTATAATTACTATCTTTATTTAGTTTTAACCAAAAAAAAAATATTTTTATTATTAATAGTTTAGATAAATTATTAAGGCAAACACGAAAAAATTATCATTTATATCAAACACACGTATAATAATAATAATAATATATTATTATATTAACTAAAATATAATAATAAGAAATTGAGGTATTACATTTCTCCCCATGTAAAACAAATTTCGTCCTCGAAATTTACGTGAGGAAAACAACTCTAGATACGAATCAAGCACTTGACTTTCGACTTCGCACGTAGCACTTTCACCAACAGCACATCCCTAGACAACCTTAACAAATGAAATCGTCTTTCCCCATAATTCCTTGACCTTTCAGTCATCAATCAGTAGCGGTAAGGTCTCAAAAGTTAGATTATCTTTTATTTGGACCTTGTCTGACTCAATCACATGTGAGGGATCGAAAATGTACTTGCGGAGTTGAGACATGTGAAAGACACTATGAAGATTAGAAAGAGACGGAGGCAACGTGATATGATATGCTACGTTACCGACACATTTACGAATTTGGTAAGGTCCTATAAAATGAGGAGTAAGCTTTCGCATTTTTAACGCCCGACCAACCCTAGTTTTTGGAGTAACTCTCAGAAATACATGATCACCTTCTTGAAACTTGTGGTATTTCCTTCTTTTATCATGGTAACTCTTCTGCCTACTCTGAGATGCTCACATCTTTTCCTGAATCATTTTTACTTTATTGGTAGTCTGTTGGACAATCTCGGGTCCTAACACAAGGTTATCGCCCGTCTCAAACCAACACATAGGGGTTCTACACCTCCTTCCATACAACGCCTCAAAAAGGGCCATTCCAATGCTAGAGTGGAAACTATTGTTATATATAAACTCTATAAGTGGCAAAAAGCTATCCCAACTTCCACTTTGTTCCAACACACAAGCTCTCAATAAGTCTTCTTGGGATTGATTGGTTCTTTCCGTTTGACCATATGTTTGTGGGTGATAGGCTGAACTCATCCTAAGGTTCGTACCCAAAGTGCCTTGTAAACCTTCCCAAAACTTAGAGGTAAATCTAGGGTCTCTATCTGACACTATACTTGATGGGATTCCATGCAACTTCACAATATCCTTTATGCATAATTGAGCTAAATTTTCCATAGAATAAGTTATGTTTATCGGAATAAAATGAGCAGATTTGGTTAATCTATCCACAATAACCCAAATACTATCATACCTTTTTAGAGTTCGAGGTAAGCCTACAACAAAGTCCATAGTGATGCTATCCCACTTTTATTCAGGAATACTCAAAGGTTGCATCAAGCTTGAAGGTTTCTGGCGTTCTACATCTTTGTGGCTCTAGGGTGAATACTTAGATAAATCTTATGTCCTTCCTCTAAGATCATCTTTCTTAACTCCTCTACATCGGGTACACAAATTATATCCTTAAATCTCAAAATTCCATCCACACCCATTTTAAAATCAGGTTCTCTCCCTTGGTCAATCAACTATAACTTATCTAGAAGGTATAAGTCCAACTTCTGACTCTTTTCAATCTCTTCTAATAGTCCCCTAGTCACCTTAACATTCCTAACTTAACACTTTCTGGTGTCACTTCACAAACTAAGCTAAGGTCTCTAAATTGTTCCAACAACTCACTATGCTTAACCATTAAAGCATCCTACTCAAGGCATCAACCACTACATTGGCCTTTCCTGGGTGATAGTTATGTTCAAAATCAAAATCCTTAAGAATTTCCATCCACCTACGTTGCCTCATATTCAATTCCCTCTGGTCAAAAAAGTACTTAAGGCTCTTATGGTCACTAAAAATCTCAAATCTAGATCCGTACAAATAATGTCTCCACTTCTTAAGTACAAAGACAACTGCTGCTAGGTCTAAGTCGTGGGTAGGATAGTTCCTCTCATGAATCTTTAGTTGTCTAGAAGCATACACTACGACTTTCCCATCCTGCATAAGCATTCCACCTAATCATGAACCGTACGCATCACAATATACTACCAAGGGTTCACTCGGGTTAGGTAACACTAAGATCGGTGCAGAGGTCAATTGTTTCTTAAGCTCTTGGAAACTATTCTCACAATGGGTATCCGACACAAACAATTCCCCTTTTCAGGTCAACTTAGTTAAAGGTAAGGCCAACTTGGAGAATCCTTCTAAGAACCTACGATAATAACCTGCTAGTCCTAGAAAACTCCTAATCTCAATCACTGAATTTGGTGCTTTCCATTCTAAGACACTCTCAACCTTAGCGGGATCAACAAATATTCCTCCTTTTGAAATTATATGTCATAGGAAACTTACTTCCTCTAACAAAAATTCACACATAGACAGCTTGGCAAATAATTGTTTTTCCTTAAATGTTCACCAGAAGAGTATCCTTAAATGTTCACCATGTTCTTCCTTAGTCTTAGAGTATACTAAGATATCATCTATAAACATAACCACAATTGAGTCTAGGTAAGGATGAAAGATTCGGTTCATGTAATCCATAAACACCGCTGGTGCATTAGTAACACCAAAAGGCATGACCAAATACTCATAGTGGCTATAACGAGTCCTAAACACGGTTTTCGAGACATCAAAAGACTTCACCCAAATCTGATGGTAACCTGATCTCAAGTCGATCTTACTACATATGCAAGATCCTCTCAATTGGTCCATAAGGTCATCTATCCTAGGTAGCAGGTACTTATTCTTGATTGTCACTTTATTAAGTTGGCAGTAATCCACACACAACCTCATAGATCCATCCTTCTTTTTAACCAACAACACAAGAGCACCCCATGGTGACACACTAGGTCTTATAAATTGTTTATCTAAAAGCTCTTCCAATTGTTTCTTAAGCTCAGACAATTCTAAGGGAGACATCATATATGGTGCCATGGATATGGGTCCAGTACCTAGTACAAGGTCAATGTTAAACTCAACCTCACGCTCTGGTGGTAAACTATTGAAATCTCCTGGGAATACTTCAGGGAATTCACACAAAATAGGAACATCCTTTACTACCACTTTTTCTTCAAGTTCTAACAAGGCTAAGATCATGTATAACTAGACATCTTCTTTCAAGAGTGCCTGCACTTGGTTGGCGGATATATTGCTAGGCTTCTCTCTCTCTCTTCTGGTTCCATGAATTCAATAGTTTTACTAAAAAATCTATGCGGACTCGGTTAGCAGATATCCAATCCAAATCGAGGACCACATCGACTAGACTTAAAGGTAAACACACTAAGTCAACTCGGAAGTCCTTTCCACACACATGGATAGAAATGTCATGACAAACACTAGAGGTGTCAACAGGGTCACTAGTTGGGGTATTCACAATCAAATCATAATGTAAACAAGACACAGATAGTCCTAAACGTCTAACATAGTCAATAGACACAAAGGAATGAGTGGCACCACAATCAAATAGTACAAATAAAGGAGTATCACTTATGATACACGTACCTTGGATCAAGTTGTCTTTCTCATACGCTCTTGCACCATTGAGGGCAAAGACTCTTCCATTAGTTTTAGGTCGGCTGGCTTGGGAACTCTGGTTTTCAGATTGTGGAGTCGTCTTTGGAAAGGGGCATGTGGTGCTGATGTGGCCCTGTTGTTGACAATTAATACAAGTAATTGCATCACCTCTGCACTCAAATGCCATATGACCTTGCTTACGACACTTGTGACATCAAATGCCATATGACAACTATCCTCATCATAGATCCTACTCTTATTCACTAGGGTAGGGAAGTCACGGATCTCTTGCATTCCAACCTGCTTCTTGATCTCTGGTCTGAGTCCCATTTCAAACTTAATGCACTTAGACTTTTCTCATGCCTCTCCAACATAGAGTGGATAGTACATGAACAACTCTCAAACTTAGCGGCATACTCTGCCACTGACATATTACCTTGTTATAACTTTATAAATGAAGGTGCAAACACGAGAAGGGGGGTTGAATTGTGTTTTCCAAACTTGAATTCTTTTTGTTCTTTTCATGAATGTTGATGTGAATTACTTGATGATTAAATAATCAGATTTAACAACGGATAATAACAGCATAAGAACACATCGATTTATCCTAGTTCACCATTAACTTGGCTACAATCAATTCCTTCATTCTGAAGGCTCTAATCCACTAATTCAAAACACTTTGTATTACAACACCATACCCTCTAAGCCAGTCTTCCCAAACAGTCTGACAAACCCAGAATTTTGATGAACGATAACAACACCTTAACCCTACAAGTCAAGTCTTCTCCTAACAATCTGACAACCCTAGATTGAAGAAGGAACTTCCACACCTTGACTTCTCAAGTCAAGTCTTTTCCTACCAATCGGACAACCCCAGATTGAAGAAGGAATCTACACCACAATCGTGTTTGATTACAAGGGTTTGGAACTTTGCAATGTTGCTTTTGGAAAGCTAATCGCTGTACTGAATTTCTCTCTCGAAAACACTTAGAAAATATTGCTCTTGCATACTTCTGTTTCTCTCTTTTGAACTCTCGAATAACTTTGAATTGAAGCTTGAGTTCTTGTGTTTTTCAATGCCTATTGTTGCGGCCTGAAGACTCTTTTTATAGCTGCAATATGGGCTTTTTCCAAGCTTAAATTCGAGATAAATCTTGCTTAAATTTCCTTTGAAAATTATGTTGGCCAATCCTGTTTCTTTTAATTTTGAACCATATATTCTTTGCTTAGATTTCCTTTGTATTTCCTTTAGGTCTTCTTTGATTTTTGAATCAAATCTTCTTAACCCTACGATCAGATCTCTTTCAAAATTCAGTCAAGTCCTCTTCTAATTTTAATCAAGTCTTCACTTGATTTGCATTATGATTTAAAATCTGGACAGTATGATCTGCTGATCTGGACTATGTGATCTGATCTGTACCATTCTATTTCCTGATCTTGACAGTGTGATCTTCTGATCTGGACTATGTGATCTTCTGATCTGGACCAAATCTGGACCAATTCTTCTGTTTCTGGACCATGCTATCTTTTGGTATGGACCATGTTTGGACCATGTCTTCTATTCTGGACCAAGTTATCTTCTGATCTAGACCATGTTATCTTCTGGATAATGTTTCCTTCTGGTCTGGACCAAGTTTCCTTCTGGTCTGGACCAAGTATCCTTCTGGTCTGGACCACAAATGATATCCTCTAATAATGTCATTGATTATTGCCTCTGATGATATCTTCTGATTTTTTCTTTTGATGACATCTTCTGATTCTTGCTTCTGATGGGATCCTCTAGTGATATCCTCTGGTATCTTCTAGTGATATCTTCTGGTATTCTCTGGTATCCTCTGATGACATCCTCTGGTGATATCTTCTGGCCGTATCTTCTGGTGACATCATCCCCTGATGACATATTTTGCTGACGTTGATATCTTCTGGTTGTATCATCTGATTTGTATCTTCTGGAGGTATCTTCTTGTTGTATCTTCTAGAGGTATCTTCTGGTGAAGTCATCCTCTGGTGATGTCAATCTCTGATGACATCCTCTGGAGACGTCATCCTCTAGTGTATCCTCTGGTGATGTCATCCTCTGATTTTTCATTCTTCTTCTAAGTCAAAATGTGATTTTTCATAAAATACTTTTGTTAACATCAAAACTTTAATTGAAGAACCAACTTCTAGATTCTATTTTATTTGGACCTTGTCTGACTCAATCACATGTGAAGTATCGAAAATGTACTTGCAAAGTTGAAACACATGAAAGACACTATGAAGATTAGAAAGAGACGGAGACAACGCAATCTGATAAGCTACGTTACCGACACATTTATGAATTTGGTAAGGTCTTAAAAACCGAGGAGTAAGCTTTCGCATTTTTAA
This sequence comes from Cicer cuneatum, assembly GCA_037974295.1. NCBI lineage: Eukaryota > Viridiplantae > Streptophyta > Magnoliopsida > Fabales > Fabaceae > Cicer > Cicer cuneatum. The sequence goes on from JBBPBO010001986.1 coordinate 11,613,856, forward strand.
CGCCCGACCAACCCCAGTTGTTGGAGTAACTCTCATAAATACATGATCACCTTCTTGAAACTCGATGTCTTTCCTTCTTTTATCATGGCAACTCTTTTTCCTACTATGAGACGCTCTCATCTTTTTCTGAATCATTTTTACTTTATCGGTAGTCTGTTGGACAATCTCGGGTCCTAACACAAGGTTATCGCCCGTCTCAAACCAACATAGAGGGGTTCTACACCTCCTTCCATACAAAGCCTCAAAAGGGGCCATTCCAATGCTAGAGTGGAACTTATTGTTATATGTAAAAAAAACTAGCTCATTTTTTAGTCAACGTTTTGATCCTAGACTTTGTTAGTATTTATTTTTATACCCAAATGGTTTTTATATTTGTGTGTCTCCATTTGTACTACTTGAATTCTTTTTCTGTTTTTGATGATTATTAGAAATCTGAAATATAATCAAGTAGAGTTAGCAGCGAATAAAGTAAAATAAATAACACAAGGATTTATCCTGGTTCACCATTAACTAGGCTACATCCAGTCCCTTCACCTCGAAGGATTTTTCCACTAATTCAAAACCTTTGAATTACAACAACACTACTGACCCTCCAAGTCAGTCTTCCCAAACAGTCTAACAATCCTTGACTTTTGAGGAACACAGCACCTTGACTTCACAAGTCAAGTCTTCTCCTACCAATCTGACAACCCCATACTGTAGAAGGAATTACAACACCTTGAATCTAATTGCTAAGTCACTTACTACTTCTTCTGACTCTTCAGATTGTAGACTCTACTTCAACAATATAGATTTGACACAAGGGAATGAAAACAAGAGTGCTTGTTTCTGGAAAGCTGATACTCTCAATTAACCTCTATGAAAACTCGAGTGTTTGCTTCTGGAAGTTTATGACTCATTTACTGATTTTTTATGCTAAGTCTTTTGCCTTGAGCCTCCTTTTATAGATGAAAATTAGGGCTTCTTCGATGATTAAATTCGAGCTGTATCTGTTCAGATTCTCTTGCAAAAATAACTTGGCCAATCGGGTTTCACTTAAATAAAAATCGTATCTTTTTAGCTCCATATTGCATTTGAAAATTCTGTTGACCAATCTTATTTCTTTTAATTTCAAACCATATTTTTTAAGCTTCAGATTGCCTTCGAATTTCTTCAAGTCTTCAGTAATTTTTGAATCAAATTCCCTTAAAACTTTGATCAAATTTCTATCAAAATTTAATCAAGTCTTCTTCGAATTTTAATCAAGTTATCACTGATTTTCATCATGATTAAAATATGGACCGTATGATCTTCTGATCTCGACCACATCTGGACCATATAATCTGATCTGCTCCAATTATGTGATCCTTTGATCTCGGCCAACACTGGACCACATGATCTTATCTTCTGATCTCGGCCAACACTGGACCATATGGTATGATCTTCTGATCTCGGCCAACACTGGGCCATATGATCTGATCTTCTGATCTCGGCCAAAACTGGGCCATGATACTTAAATCTAGACCATTGATCTGAACATTTTCCCTCTGATCTAAACAAAGTCTGGACTGAGTCTAGATTGAATCTGAACTAACTCTGGACTTATGATATTTTAATCTGGACATTTATCTTCGGATCTGGATCAAGTATGGATTAAATCTGGACAATCATTTCTTCTTATCTGGATTGAGTTTTATGCTCTAGACCATGCTATCTTCTAGTCTGGACCAAGTCACTTGTTCTGGACCAGTTATCTTCTGCTCTGATTAAGTCTGGACTGATTCTTATAATTACTACCAGGCTATCTTCTGGTCATGATTTAGTTTGGACCAAGTCTGCCTTGTGATTCCTTCTGGTCTGGACCAAGTCTCCCTCTGACAAGTTTCCTTCTAGTCTGGAGCAACTCTCCTTCTGGACTTTGCTTCCTTCTGATCTGGGCCAAGAAAGATATCCTCTGACGATGTTAATTAACCTTTGATGACATCCTCTGATATCCTCTAGAGGTGTATCCTCTGGTGTCATCTGGATGTATCCTCTGGTACCCTATGGATGCATTTGTTGGAACCAAGTTGGTTCTAAGTACTTAGGATTTTGATGCTTACAAATGTACTCTATGTAAACTTATTTTGTACTTTGAATTATTAAGTTAAATGCCCCAGAAACTGAAGGAATCAGAAGCAGTGATCAAAGGATTCCAGAAAAATGAATTCTGGAATGACCAGAAGATACTCCAAGAATGTCAAAACATGACCAGAAGATATCTTTGATGGCCCAGATCAGAAGGATTAAAAATCAGAATGAAACATGGAGCATACCATTGGAAAGTCTGCCAGAAGGAGAGTTGTTCCAAACAAACAGGAATCAAATATCAATTTTTATTCCAGAAGTTAGTCTGACCAAAAAATGGCCTGGCAGTGAAAAATTACTTGTTCCAGACTTGACCAGAAGGTATGTTTATGAGTCCAGAACAAGAGGATCAATCCAGATTTGGCCCAGACCATAAGATAGCATGATTCAGGGCATGGAACTAAGTCCAGACCAGAAGAAATGAATTCCATAATCAATCCAGACCTGGTCCAAAATCAAAGGTAAAATGTCCAAACTGAAATATTTTTTGTTCAAGTTAATTTCAATTTATTCCAGACCAAATTCCAAAATCTGTCTAGATCAGAGTAAAGACTTCCAGATCAATGGTTCAGAAATAATTATTTGGTCCAGTGATGGTCCAGATCAGAAAATCAGACCATGGGTCACTGTTGGCCGAAATTAGAGGAACAGGATGTGCAAGTCCAGAAGATTTCAGCATATCAGGCGCGCATCCAAGCTGGCCGAAATCAAAAGATCAAAGGGTTAGGAAGTGTGGTCCAGGAATGGTCGAAATCAGAGGATCACAGAATACCAAACAAGCTGGTCCAGATGTAGACAATCGCATGAAGATCCAGTGATGCAGATTTGATCATGGGAATTAATGGTGAAGATCTCATGATATTTTTATCAAAGTATTATAAAAGATTTGTTATAAATTAAATTGGAGTAGCATGGAAGTTAGAAGCTGTGGCGGGAAGCAATGCACAGATTTGATTGGCTAGTAAGTTTTTGAAAGAAATCTAAGGATGAAAAAAAGATATGTTTTGCAATTAATTGAAGCCCGATTGGTCAAGATATTTTTGCCAGAAAATCTAGCAAGATCCAGCTCGAATTTAAGCATTGGAAGAGGCTTAATCTGCATCTATAAAAGGAGGCTCAAGGCAGAATGCTCATCATCGAAAATCACAAAAGAGGCATACACTTCCAAAGCAAACACCCAAATTTTCATAGAAATCAATTGTGAGTTCCAGCTTTCAAGAAGCAAGTACTCTTGTTATTTTCTTTCCACTGTGTGAAATCTAAGTTGTTGAAGTAGAGTCTACAATCTGAGGGAGTCAGAAGGGGTAGCAGGTTACTTAGCAATTAGATTCATAGTGTTGTGTGTTAAATCTAAGTTGTTGAAGTAGAGTCTACAATCTGAGGGAGTCAGAAGGGGTAGCAAGTAACTTGGCAATTAGATTTATAGTGTTGTGATTTCTTCTACAATCTGGGATTGTCAGATTGGCTGAAGACAGGAGCTGCATTCCTCAAAGAAGTTTAGGATTGTTAGACTATTTGAGAAGACTGACTTGGAGGGTCAGTAGCAAGGTTGTAATTCAAGGTTTGAATTAGTGAAATCCTTCAAGGTGAAGGGACTGGACGTAGCATCGTTAACGGTGAACCAGTATAAAAACTGTGAGTTTTATTTTTACTTTTTATCCGCTGCTAACTCTGTTTTTAATTATACATCAAGTTTTATTTTAAAAGTATAAAAATAGGAAAAGTATTCAAGTTAAGTCAAACACGATTCAACCCCCCTTCTCGTGTTTGCACCTTCAGCATTCTCTGGCTGAACCTTCTGGTGGCATTTCTATCTTATGGTTGCTTCCTCTGGATGTATCTTCTGGTGGTGTCATCCTCTGATTTTGCATAGCTTCTGATTTGTTCTTCTAAGTCAAAATACTATTTACATAAAATACTTTTGTTAACATCAAAATTCTAAGTATAGAACCAACTTGGTTCCAACAAACTCCCCTTTTTGATGATCACAAAACCTTGTATTTTTTATAACTATTTTTCTTTCCTTTGACTTTGACTCCCCCGAGGACTATACTTTATTTTGACTTTTTCTCCCCCTAAGTCTAATGCCCCAGATTTTCTATCAAATACATCTTCTCCCCTTTTGTCATCAGACAAAAAGGATTGAAGGAAGAGGGATATCTTCTGACCTTTTTTTTTCATCTTCTGGAGTACAAAAAAATATTAAATGACAGGAAATAAATTACAAAAGAAATAAAAACTACTCCTCTAAAAAGACTACTTGATCTAGTTAGATATGGAGATTATGTTGAGATGCTTCTTGATGAACTCAAATCAATCTTCAAGCAATGGTTTGGTAAAGATGTCAGCCCATTGATGATCTGTGACTACAAACTGGATGTTGAGTGTTCTTTTCTGAACATAATCTCTGATGAAGTGATGTTTGATTTCAATGTGCTTGGTTAGGTTTATGGCTAAAGTATTGTCACAGTATAAAGGGATATTGGTTTCCAAGATGTTGTAGTCTTCCAACTGATGTTTCATCCAGGATAATTGTGAACTGCATCCTGCTGCAGATATCTACTCAGCTTCTGCTGCAAACATGGCAATGGTGTTTTGTCTCTTGCTTGACCAGGATATTAAATTTTCTCCTAAGAATTTGCAGTTTCCACTTGTACTCTTTCTTTCGAGTTTATCTCCAACATAATCATAATCACAGTATCCACTCAGTTTGTATGCGGGAGTTTTCTTGTAGAGCAAGGTAAGATGTGTGGTTCCTTTTAGGTATCAAAGGATTCTTTTTACAGCAGTTAAGTGGGATTCCCTAGGGTCAGCTTGAAAACGAGCACAGACACAAACACTAAACAAAATGTCAGGTCTAGAAGTGAAGGTGCAAACACGAGAAATGGGGGTTGAATTGTGTTTGACTAACTTGAATACTTTTTAGTTTTAAAACAAAACCTGTTATGTATGAATTAAAACAGAGTTAGCAGCGGATATAAAGTAAATAAAAACTCAAAATTTTATACTGGTTCACCGTTAACTAGGCTACGTCCAGTCCCTTCACTTTGAAGGATTTCACTAATTCAAAAACCTTGAATTACAAAGTACCACTGACCCTCCAAATCAATCTTCTCAAAAAGTCTAAAAACCCTAGACATTTGAGGAAAAGAACCTTGAATCTAATTGCTAAGTAATCTGCTACTCCTTCTATCTGCCTCAGATTGTAGACTCTACCTCAACAACTTAGGCCTAACATAAGGGAAAGAAAAACTTAGAGTACTTGCTTCTGGAAAGCGGATACTCACAATTGACCTCACTGAAAACTCAAGTATTTTTCTTTTTGAAGTGTATGACTCTCAAGTATTTTCGATGCTTAGTCTTCTGCCTTGAGCCTCCTTTTATAGATGAATAATTAGGGTCTCTTCCAAGCTTAAATTCGAGCTGTATCTTGTTGGATTCTCTTGCAAAAATAACTTGGCCAATCGGGTTTCTCTTAAATAAAAAACATATCTTTTTAGCTCCAAATATGCATTCGAAAATAACTTTGGCCAATCCTGTTCTTAATTAATTTTGGATCAAATCTTTCTTCCCGCCAATAGCTTTTGAATTCCACAAGACTTGAATTTATTTTTGTATCAAATCATTTTCATACTTTGATCAAATTTAATCAAGTCTCCACTGATTATCATCATTATTAAATCTGGACCGTTTGATCTTCTGCTCTCGTCCACATCTGGACCATACACACTGATCTGCTGTGATCCTCTGATCTTGGCCAACACTGGACCACACGTTCTGATCTTCTGATCTTGGCCAATCACTGGAACATATAATCTAATCTGTTGTGATCCTCTAATTTAGGCCAACACTGGACCACATATTATGATCTTCTGATCTCGGCTAACACTAGGCCATGAAGGTGCAAACACGAGAAGGGGGGTTGAATTGTGTTTGACTAACTTGAATACTTTTTCTGTTTTTGCAGTTTTAAAACAAAACTTGATGTATAAATAAAACAGAGTTAGCAGCGGATATAAAGTAAAAATAAAAACACAATTTTATACTGGTTCACCATTAATGAGGCTACATCCAGTCCCTTCACCTTGAAGGATTTCACTAATTCAAAACCTTGAATTACAATAGTTCCACTGACCCTCCAAGTCGGTCTTCTCAAACAGTCTAACAATCCTAGACTCTTGAGGAATACAGCACCTTGACTTCCTAAGTCAAGTCTTGTCCTACCAATCTAACAACCCCAGATTGTAGAAGGAACTACAACACCTGGAATCTAATTGCCAAGTAATCTGCTACCCCTTCTGACTCCCTCAGATTGTAGACTCTACTTCAACAACTTAGATCTAACACAACGGAAAGAAAATAACACGAGTGCTTGCTTCTAGAAAGCTGGAACTCACAATTAACCTCACTAAAAACTTGAGTGTTTGCTTTGGAAGTGTATGGCTCTTTTGTGATTTTCGATGCTAAGTATTCTGCCTTGAGCCTTCTTTTATAGATGTGAATTAGGGTATCTTCCAAGCTTAATTACGAGTTGTATCTTGCGGGATTCTCTTGAAAAAATATCTTGACCAATCGGGCTTCACTTAAATAAAAAACATATCTTTTTAAGCTTTAGATTTGCTTTCAAAAATAACTGGCCAATCATGTCTTTAGTTTCTTCCCGCCAACAGCTTCTGAATTCCACAAGACTTCACTTTATTTTTGTAACAAATCCTTTTAATACTTTGATCAAATTTAATTAAATCTCCACCGTTAATCCTCATGATTAAATCTGGACCGTTTGATCTTCTGCGCTTGTCCATATCTGGACCATAATAAGTGATCTGCTGTGATCCTTTGATTTCGGCCAACCCTGGACCATACTTTCTGATCTTCTGATCTCGGCCAACCTGGTCTACAAACTGATCTGTTGTGATCCTCTGATCTCAGCCAATGCTGGACCACACATTCTGACCGTCTGATTTCGGCCAACACTAGGCCATGGTCTGATCTTCTGATCTCAGCCAACACTGGGCCATATACTTAAATCTTGACCATTGATCTGAACCTTTTCCCTCTGATCTGGACCAATTCTGAATTGGGTCTGGATTGAACTGAAATTAAACCTGGACAAATAATATTTCAATCTGGACATTTTACCTTCTGATTTGGATCAAGTCTGGATCAAATCTGGAGATCATTTCTTCTGGTCTGGACTTAGTTTCATACCTTGAACCACGCTATCTTCTGGTCTTGGTCAAATCTTGATTGATTCTCTTGTTCTGGACCTATTAACTTATCCTCTTATTAAGTCTGGATCAAGTCTGGGTTGTTTATCATTTCACTGCCAGGCCATCTTCTGGTCAGAATAATTTGTGGACTAAGTCTGAATTATGATTCCTTCTGGTCTGGATCAAGTCTCCCTCTGGTAGGCTTCCTTTTGGTCTAGTTCAGGTCTCCTTCTAACTTTGTTTCCTTCTGATCTGGGCCAGCAAAGATATCCTCTGATAATTCCAGGATGCATCCTCTAGTACCTTCTGGATGCATTTTCTGGTGTCTTCATCTTCTGCCTCTGGAAACTTCATTTTCTGGTGGCATTTAATGTAATAATTCAAGGTTCAAAATAAGATTACATGGAGTGCTTTTGTAAACATCAAAATCCTAAGTACTTAGAACCAACATGGTTCCAACAACCTCCCCCTTTTTGATGATGACAAAACCATAACTTATTTTGCTAGCTTATAACTCGAAGACTTGAATTACTCCCCCTCAGACCAATCTCTCCCCCTAAGTCTGATACTGACTTTTTCTTCTCCTTTTCAACTCCTTCTCTTTTCACTCTTTCTTTTCTTCTCTTCTCCTCTCCTTTTCAACTTCTTCTTTATTCGTTCTTTCTTTTCTCTCTTCACATTGTCTTTCCTTTTCAACTCCTTCTCTTTTCACTCTTTCTTTTTTTTCTCTCCCTGTTTCCTCTCCTTTTCAACTTCTTCTCTTTTTCACTCTTTCTTTTTCTCTCTTTATCTTTCTCTCTCCCTGTTTATTCTCCTTTTCAACTCCTTCTCTATTCATCTCTTTCTTTTTCGCTCCTCCTTTCTTTTTATCTCTCCTTTTCTACTTATTTCTCCTTTTTCTCTCTCTCCCACTTTTTGTCATCAGCCAAAAAGAGGTCCTACTATTTTTGAATTTTTTTTGTTTTTCTCTTTACAAATTGCAGAAAGTAAAAACAGAAAATTAAAAAGCATAAAATAAAATTACAAGAAAATTAAAAAAAACTCCTAAGATGACTACTTGAGCTAGTCAGATAAGGAGGTAATGCTAAGATGCTTCTTGATGAACTCGAACCTATCTTCAGGTAGTGCTTTGGTGAAGATGTCAGTCCATTGATGATTAGTGTCCACAAACTTGATGCTTAAAGTCCCTTTTTGAACATGGTCCCTAATTAAATGGTTTTTATTTCAATGTGTTTGGCTCTAAAGTGTAAGATAGCGTTCTTGGTTAGGTTTATGGCTGAAGTGTTATCACAAAACAAAGGGATATCGGTTTCAAAGATGTTGTAATCTTCAAGTTGGTCTTTCATCCAGATTAACTATGAGCTGCATCCTGCTGCTGATATATACTCAGCTTCGGCTGTTGACATAGCAATGGTGCTTTGTCTTTTGCTTGACCAAGAGATCAAATTATCACCTAAGAAGGTGCAGTTGCCGCTTGTACTTTTCCTTTCCAGCTTGTCTCCAGCATAGTCGGAATCACAAAAACCTCTGAGTTTGTAGGTGAGGGTTTTCTTGTATAACAGGGTAAGGTTGGTGGTTCCTTTAAGGTATCTCAAAATTCATTTGCCAACAGTTAAATGGGATCCAATCATACCTCTGTATGTTTTCTGGTCTACCTTTTGGATGGTTTCATCTTTCTCAAGTGAGCAGGTTGGGTGCATGGGGGTGGCCATAGGCTTACATTCACTCATTTTGAACTTTTTAAGAAGTTCTTTAGTGTATTTAGATTGGTGAATGAGTATACCTGATTTTCCTTGGTGAATCTGAATTCCCAGGAAGAACTTGAGTTCTCCCATCATGCTCATTTGAAACTCTTTCTGCATTAGGTCAGAAAACTCCTTGCACAAAGTGCCATTAGTAGATCCAAAGATGATATCATCAACATAAACTTGAATAATTAAAATATCATTTTTAATGGATTTCCTAAATAGAGTATTATCAATCTGGCCTCTATCAAATTCATTCTTAAGCAGAAAGTTACTAAGTCTGTCATACCATGCCCTTGGTGCTTGTTTTAAACTATATAAAGATTTCTTAAGTTTAAAAACATCGTCTGGAAAATCAGAATTTTCAAATCCAGGGGGCTGTTTGACATAGACTTCCTCACTCATATAACCATTTAAGAATGCACTTTTAACATCCATTTGATACAGCATTATATCATGATTAGTAGCAAATGATAAAAGAATTCTAATTGCTTCTAACCTGGCCACTGGAGCAAATGTCTCAGTGTAATCGATACCTTCCTGTTGATTGTATCCTTGAGCTACTAGTCTGGCTTTGTTCCTTACCACTTCACCTTTTTCATTGAGTTTATTCCTGAACACCCACTTGGTTCAAATAATGTTTTTGTTTGGACTGGATACCAGATCCCAAACATCATTCCTTTGAAATTCATTCATATCTAAGTGAAGTAGTTCAAGTGGTTGAGAGGTAGAAACACATTTTTTAGTTTTAAAAGAGCTTTTAGTTTGTTTTCCTCTTTGACATGCTTCACACAGAATCTCAATTTTGGAACTTACCTTGGGAAGCCCTCTTACCAACTGGAGTTTGCTCAACTCAGATATAAGTCTAGGGTTTGCATGCCCTAGCCTCTTGTGCCAAATCGGATTCTGCTCACTTACAGATAATAAGCATTTAACCTGTTGCTTAGCAAGACTAAACAGATCAATTTTATAAACATTATCCTCTCTAATGCCAGTAAATAAAACAGACCCATCAAGTTGACTAACAGCTTTGCAAGTTTTCTAATTAAAGATAACATCATATTTGCAATCACTTAATTGACTTATGCTAAACAGATTATGTTTCAGCCCTTTAACTAACAGAACATTTTTAATAGAAAGGGAAGAAGATTTGTTACCAACTGTTCTTGTACCAATAATCTGACCTTTCTGGCTTCCTCCAAAGGGAAACTTTGCCTCCATTTTTCATGGTCAGATCTAGAAACATAGATTTGTCTCCTGTCATGTGTTTGGAGCATCCACTGTCAACATACCAAGCTTTGTATTGCTGATCAGACCTTGCTTTTTCTCTGTCAAAATCAGAGTCAGACTCAGACTCAGATTCAGATTTTACCATTGGACAAGATAATTCAGAGTGACCTTTCTTAGCACAAACAATGCATAAAACATCAAAATGAACAGTTTTAGTTTCAGCAATAGTTTCTGTAAAACCAAGACCTCTCTTTCCAGTGTTATTGTTTCCATAAATCATAGATGGATATGCATATCAGATTAACAAACAGTTTTGGAAGTGGAACAAATATTACTTTTGAGAGTTTGGTTTTCAGATTTGAGTCTTGCAATTTCAGTTTTAAAATCCTTGTTTTCAGTTGCATATTCAGAATTTCGATTCTTTAAAACTTGGACTTCTTTGGTCAGATTTTTCTTATCTTCCCTAAGAGTTTTCAGTTTTAAAGACATTTCATTTTTTGCATTTAAAAAATCTTTTAAAGCCTCAATTCATTTAGATTTAGTGAGATCAGAAAATACCTGACTGTCTTCGTCTTCTGAATCTGTTCCAGAGCCTGAGCTGTATCCAGAACTTGAGTTGGTATGAGCCATTAGAGCCAGAATTGCTTCCTCTGATGTGCTTCGAGGCTTGCCTGAATGATTGCTTTGATCATTCTTCCTTCTGCCTACTTTCCTTCCTGAAACTGTGCCTTTATGAAGTCCAGAGGCAGACCTGATGTGTGCCATCAATGCTATTTCTGCCTCTTCTTCATCAGACGATTCTTCTTCTGATTCTGATGCATCCCAGGCTACCAATAGACCCTTCTTTTTGAATCTGGAACTCTTCTTGTGTTGTTTGCCTTTATCCAAGTTTGGACATTCTAACTTGATATGTCCAGGTTCATTGCATCCATAACAGATGATGCTCTTCTTGTCAGATTTTTCCTTTCCTTTGCTGTTATATTTCTTCTTGGAGCCTATCCTCTTCCTATTTTCCCAGATCTTAACCATCTGTTTGGTTAAGTAAGCCATATCATCACAATCGTTGTCGTTATCCTCTGATTCTGGTGATGCCCTTGCAGCTTTCTTCTGTTTCGACTTCAGGGCCAGATTCTTCTTCTTCTTTGGTTCATCTGCTTCCAGTTCTATTTCATGAGACTTGAGTGAGCTGACCAAATCTTTAAGTCTTAAGTTATTCAGATCTCTGGCTTGCTGAACTGTAGTAACCATTGGTCTCCACTTGGTTGGTAAGCTTCTTAGAATCTTCTTGACATGATCTGTAGCTGTGTAGCTTTTCTTCAAGACCTTCAGTCCAGATATCAGAGTCTGGAATCTACAGAGCATTCCATCAATGTCTTCATTGTCTTCCATCTTGAACATCTCATACTATTTGACCAGTATGTTAGCCCTTACTTCTTGAACCTGCTGACTTCCTTCATAGGTCAAAACCAGACTGTCCAATATGCTCTTTGCTGTTTCTTTATCTGTGCATCTGTCAAATTCCTTGAATGTGATGGCACTGATCATGATGGTTCTTGACTTGTGATGTTGTTTGTATAATTTGCTCTGGTCTGGTTTCATATCTTCGATGTCCAGTTCTTTAGTTGGATCTTCTGGAACAGTAGGTGCAGTGTACCCTTTGACTACCAGCTTCCATAATTTATGATCTTGAGATATGAAGAAACTTCTCATTATGTCCTTCCAATACTCAAACATGTCTCCATCAAACAGTGGTGGTCTGTTCATGTTGCCTCCAAAATCATCTTTGGATTCTGCCATGTTGTTGATCCCCTTGGACCTTTCCTCAAACACTAGTTAAATGCTCAGCCTTGAGACCGAGCTCTGATGCCAATTCAAGGTGCAAACACGAGAAGGGGGGTTGAATTGTGTTTGACTAACTTGAATACTTTTTAGTTTTAAAACAAAACCTGTTATGTATGAATTAAAATAGAGTTAACATTGGATATAAAGTAAATAAAAACTCATAATTTTATACTAGTTCACCGTTAACTAGGCTAGTTCACAAAGTACCACTGACCCTCCAAGTCAGTCTTCTCAAAAAGTCTAACAACCCTAGACTTTTGAGGAAAAGAACCTTGAATTTAATTGCTAAGTAATCTGCTACTCCTTCTGACTCCCTCAGATTGTAGACTCTACTTCAACAACTTAGACCTAACACAAGGGAAAGAAAAACTCAGAGTACTTGCTTCTGGAAAGCGGATACTCACAATTGACCTCATTCAAAACTCAAGTATTTTGCTTTTGGAAGTGTATGACTCTCAAGTATTTTCAATGCTGAGTCTTCTGCCTTGAGGCTCCTTTTATAGATGAATAATTAGGGTCTCTTCCAAGCTTAAATTCGAGTTGTATCTTGTTGGATTCTCTTGCAAAAATAACTTGGCCAATCGGGTTTCTCTTAAATAAAAAACATATCTTTTTAACTCCAGATATGCATTCAAAAATAACTTTGGCCAATCATGTTCTTAATTAATTCTGGATCAAATCTTTCTTCCTGCCAATAGCTTCTGAATTCCACAAGACTTCAATTTATTTTTGTATCAAATCCTTTTCATACTTTGATCAAATTTAATTAAGTCTCCACTTATTATCATCGTGATTAAATCTGGACCGTTTGATCTTCTGCTCTCGTCCACATCTGGACCATACACACTGATCTGCTGTGATCCTCTGATCTCGGCCAACACTGGACGACACGTTCTAATTTTCTGATTTTGGCCAATCACTGGAACATATAATCTGATCTGTTGTGATCCTTTGATTTCGGCCAACACTAGACCACATATTCTAATCTTCTGATCTCGGCCAACACTGGGTCATGATGCTTAAATCTGGACCATTGATCTGAATATCTTCCTTCTGATCTGAACCAATTCTGGACTGGGTCTAGATTGAATTGAAATTAAATCTGGACTTATGATATTTTAGTTTGGATAATTACCTTCTGTTCTGGATCAGGTCTGGATTATATCTGGACATCATTTCTTCTGGTCTGGACTTAGTTTCATACTCTGAACCATGTTATCTTCTAGTCTGGGCCAAATCTGGATTAAATCTCTTGTTCTGGACCAATTAATTTATGCTCTAATTAAGTCTGGATCAAGTTTGGACTGATTATCATTTCACTGAATAAATTCTAGACCAAGTCTGACTTATGATATCTTCTGGTCTAGAACAAGTCTCCCTCTAGCAGGCTTCCTTCTGGTCTGGTCCAAGTCTCCTTCTGGACTCTGCTTCCTTCTTATCTGGGCCAGGAAAGATATCCTCTGATGATGTTTTGACATCCTGGTGTATCCTCTGGTGCCTTCAGGATGCATCCTCTGGTACCTTCTAGATGCATTATTTGGTGTCTTCTGGAGGTGTATCCTCTGGTCTGATTTTATCCTCTGGTAACTCATCTTTTGCTTCTGGTGACTTCATCTTCTTCCTTTGGTAACTTTATCTTCTGGTGGCATTTAATATAATAATTCTAAGTACAAAATAAGATTGCATGGAGTGCTTTTGTAAACATCAAAATCCTATGTACTTAGAACCAACTTGGTTCCAACAAGAAGCAGTTAGGTAAAGAAGGGATCCAATCATACCTCTGTATGTTTTCTGGTATACCTTTTGTCCGAATTCATCTTTTTCAAGTGAGCAGGTGGGGTGCATGAAGGTGGCCATATGCTTACAATCACTCATCTTGAACTTTTTGAGAAGTTCTTTAGTGTACTTAGATTGGTGAATGAGTATACCTGTTTTGCCTTGCTGAATCTGATTTCCTAGAAAAAACTTAAGTTCTCCCATCATGCTCATCTGAAACTCTTGTTGCATCAAATCAGAAAACTCTTGGCAGAGAGTGCCATTAGTGAATCCAAAGATAATATCATCAACATAAACTTGAATGATCAGAATATCATCTTAATGGATTTTGTAAACAAAGTGTTATCTATTTGGCCTCTATCAAACTAATTTTTAAGTAAGAAATTGCTAAGTCTGTCATACCTTGCCCTAGGTGCTTGTTTTAAACCATATAAAGTTTTTTTAAGTTTAAAAACATGGTTTGGAAAATCAGAATTTCCAAAACCTGGGGGTTGTTTGACATAGACTTCCTCACTTATATAACCATTTAGGAAAGCACTTTTGACATCCATTTGATACAAAGTAATATCATTATTTGCAGCAAAAGAGAGTAGGATACGAATTGCTTCTAACCTTTGCACTGGAGCATAAGTCTCAGTGTAATCAATGCCTTCTTGCTGACTGAATCCTTGTGCCACAAGCCTAGCTTTATTCCTGACTACTTCACCTTTTTCATTGAGTTTCTTCCTGAACATCCACTTGGTTCCAATGATATTTTTGTGTGGTCTGGACACCAGATCCCAAACATCATTCCTTTCAAAATCATTCAGCTCTTCTTGCATTGCAAGAATCCATGCTTCTTCTACCAGTGCTTCATCAATAGTAGTTGGTTCAATGGTAGACAGTAAACCAAATAGACTTGTTTCTTTAAATGATGATTTGGTTTTTAATGGTTCAGCTGCGCTTCCAATAATTAGTGTTTCTGGATGTGAAGACTTGTACTTCCACCAATTCTTTCCTTCTGACTTGTCTTCAGGTTCAGCATTATCTTCGGATTTGCTTTCATCCTTTTCTTTCTCTGGTTCTGTTGTTTGATTTGCTCCTGCTTCCTGTGCTTCTGGTAAACCTGCAATTTCCTCATCTTGCTTTGACTTTTCAGAGTCAAGCTGTTTGTCATCAAACTTAATGTGTATGGATTCCTCCAAAGTGTTAGTTTATTTATTAAACACTCTATAAGCTTTTGATCTCTCAGAGTAACCAATGAAGGTACACTTTTGAGATCTGGAATCACATTTTGCAAGATTATCTTTAGTGTTTAACATATAACAAATGCAGCCAAACTATTTGAAATAGGAAATATTAGGTTTTTTACCTTTCTACAGTTCATATGGAGTTTTGTTTAGAATAGACCTAATGTAAACTCTGTTCTGGATGTAGCATGCAGTGTTGACAGCTTCTGCCCATAGGTAAGTAGCAACATTCATGTCATTCAGCATGGTTATGGCCATCTCCTGCAGTAACCTATTCTTCCTTTCAACAACTCTATTCTGTTGAGGTGTTCTGGGGGATGAGAAGTTGTGAGAAATGTCATTCTCATCACAAAATTCTTCAAAAGTACCTGTTCTCAAACTCACCTCCATGATCACTTCTAATAGTTATGATTTTAAAACCTTTTTCATTCATAACTTGCTTGTAGAAAGAAATAAATACCTTATGGGATTCATCTTTGTTTCTCAGAAACTTTACCCAAGTCCACCTTGAGTAATCATCAACTATGACAAACCCATACTTCTTACCACTAAGGGATGCAGTTTGAACAGGACCAAACAGATCTAAGTGAAGCAATCAAGAGGTTGTGAAGTAGAAATACAGTTTTTTAGGTTTAAAAGAGCTTTTGGTCTGTTTACCCTTTTGACATGCTTCACACAGAATCTCAGATTTGGTAATTAGTTTGGGGAGACCTCTCACTAGCTGAAGTTTACTTATCTCAGAAACCAGCCTACGGTTTGCATGGCCTAACCTTTTGTGCCAAATCAGATTTTCCTCCCTAACAGATAAAAGACATTTCACTTTCTGCTTAACTAGACTAAACAGATTTATCTTATAGACATTATTCTACCTAACACCAGTGAACAAAATAGATCCATCTTTTTGACTTATAGCCTTGCAGGTTTTCTGATTAAACACAACATCATACTTGCAGTCACTTAGCTGACTAATGCTTAACAGATTGTGATTCAGACCTTTAACTAATAAAAAATTTTCAATAGATAAGGAAGAAGAACTGTTACCAATTGTGCATGTACCAATGATCTGAACTTTCTGGTTTCCTCCAAAGGCAACCTTGCCTCCTTTCTTCAGAGTCAGCTTCTGGAACATTGATCTGTCTCCAGTCATATGCCTAGAGCATCCATTGTCCAGATACCATACTTTTTGTTGCAGATCAGACCTTTCTTCTTCTGATACTTCACCATCAAAGTCAGAGTCAGACGTAGTGCTGTAATCAGATTTTGTACGAGCCATCAGAGCCAATTATGTTTCTGGCTTGTTTAGACTAGTTGAACTGTTCTCTTGATTCTGCTTCGGTTGATACACCATGTTCCAAGTTGAATCTTGACATGCAAGGTTTATGAAATTATGATTACAAACAATGTAGACATTACTAACAGATGCAATTGTTGTTGTATCTTTATCATTTTTCTTCTCTTTGTTTTCATATGTTTCTCTTGATTGATCTCTCTTAACGAACTTGAAATTTCTTTTTATGTGACCTATTTTGCCACAATGATAACATATCACTTCATTCTAGTCCTTGACTTGCTTCTTGACTTGCTATGACTTTCAGAGTTGTCTCATCTATGGAATGACTAGATTGACTTCTCCCTCGTGACTCTCTAACTAGTGCTTCTGACTTTGAGAAAGAACCAATTAAACCATGTTCACTTCTTAGAGTTTCTTCATTCAACATACTCTCTTTAACTATTGACATTTTCAACTTTCCACTTGAAGTTGAATTGGTCAATGTCACAACAAAGACTTCCTAATTATCAGGCAAGGAACTCAACAATAACAACACTTGCAACTCATCATCTAATTTAATGTATATTGTTATCAACTGATTCAACATATTATAGAATATACTCATATGTTCTGCCATTGAATTCTCATAATTGTATTTCATATTTACCAGCTTCCGAATAAAAAATGTTTTATTTTGCACATTCTTTCGTTCATACAACTCTTCATTTTTCCCACATCTTTTTAGCATCTATTTCAATTTCAATATGTGGATATACACTTAGATTTAACCATTGTCTGATCAAGGCCATTGGCTTTCTATTTTTCTTCTTCCAGACAACGTCAGATTTATCTTTGGGTTTAGCAGTGTCACCCTCAATAGGATCATACAAATCTTTACTGTATAACATGTCTTCTATGAGAGTCTTCCAAAGTGTGTACTTAGAAGAGTTGAGTTTAATCATATTCAGACTTTTATTTTTCTCCTCCATTTAAATGCACAAACTAAATCAACTTACCTCTGATACCACTTTGTTGGAAAAAGCCATAGATAATTATCTCAATAATGTAGAATATTTTTCTCCCACATGTGCAAATAAATGGGCAAAAAGAAAATACAATTCCACATAACAAAAATAATTGACAGAAAATTAAATGACACATACACAATTTTTAACGTGGAAAACTTTCCTCAAATTGAGAGAATAAAAACCACGGGACCAATTCCAGTAAAAACTTCCACTATAATAATTAATGGGTACACGAGTCTTTCTAATAAGACTAGGAAATATCAATCAACAATAGCCATCACAAAAGGGTGGAAACCAAACAAATAACAAACAATCTTCCACTAAAGTGGGTATTACAAAGTAACTATTAGAGAAGGTAAAACTACTAATATTGTATATTAAAAAAACAAACTTAGTGGTAGAAATAAGATACTAAAATTGTAGACCAAACGGATCAAATTTGCCACACACCTGTTACCACCGAAATCCAATTTTCTTCTTATCCTTTTTGGTTGCCGTCATATCTCTTTTTCGTTTTCCTTCTCAGTACTGTTCACTTTTGTTTTATTAGAGATTTCAAAATCCTTTTTTTTTCTTTCACATGGACTGAGCCCATTAAATCATTTTGTTCCCTTTTTTTTTTCTTTTCTTTTTTTTCTTTAATAATAATAATAATAGTAAAAATTGTCAATTCCACTTAAGGTGTGAGCCCATTCAACAATAAAAGATAAGAAATCAAAAGAAATTGTTCTTTTGTTTGAAGATTGTCTAATAATCTAAAATTATTTATTTCTTATTTTTTATCTCTTTGTTTTTAGTACACAACCAACAAGAACCACAATCAAAATAGAATAAGAATAAATAAGAGATTTCCTTAATCCTCTATTTTTATGTTTAATTAACAAAATCAATTAAATATTGGCCCAAATACCACAAGTCTATTTTATATAAACTATTACGCATAAGAAATTTAAATTATTTTATAAAAAAAATTATTCAATTTTTTTTGTTAATCTCTGTTTGATATATTGGACCAATACAAAATTAAAGTTAATATATGACATCAAAAGTGTGTCCACATCAAATTCGGGTAAACCCGCAAATTTGATGATCCAAATTAATCCAACCTATATTTTGATCCAAACCATTCAAATTCGGGTTTAATCAAAACCAAACCATTGAAACTCAATTATGTTCGGTTCGGATAACAAATTTAACATTTTGAACTCACAAACTCAATCCATTGACGTGGTGTGTATCTATAATATTATATATATATATATATTGGTTATTGTTAAAATTTAGTTTTTGCACTATATTTGAGAATTTGTTGTTAATTTAATTAATTTAAGTGTTTTATTGTATTTGTGGATGTATTTGAAGTATTGAAAAATTTGTTGCGATATAGTTTAGTTCCTTCTTCAATATGGAGTTGTCAGGTTGTTAGGAGAAGACTTGGTTTGTAGGGTCAAGGTGGTGTTGTTCCTCATAAGTCTGTGGTTGTCAGGCTGTTTGGGAAGACTAGCTTGGAGGATCAGGTGATTTGTAAGTCAAGGTATTTGAATTAGTGAATGAAAGCCTTCTGAATGAGGGGATTGGATGTAGCCAAGTTAGTGGTGAACTAGGATAAATTTATCTGTCCAAATATTTATGCTTTCATTATTTACTGCCTCTGAATTCAATTGCTTCTTATCAAAATAATTCATAAAAATTAACTATCCTTCATCAAATTAGCAAAAAGTTTTCAACTTAGGCAAACACAATTCAACTCCCTTCTCGTGTTTGCACCTTCAATTGGCATCAGAGCTTGGTCTCAAGGCTAAGGACTTTACAGTGTTTGAGAAAAGATCTAAGGTTTCAATATGTCTGGATTCAGTGAATCAACAGATGAAGAAATTGAGGTATTTTCTGAATTTACTCGATCTGATTTAATTACTGCTATAAATGATTTTTTAAATATTAATCATAAATTTTCTTTAAAACTGAAAACACTTAGGAAAGAAAATACAAATCTAACTGAAAAAGTTAATGTTTTAAAGAATCAAATTGCTGATTTTAAAACAGAAAATGCAATTTTGAAAATTAATATTACTCAACATAAGACAGATAATGTAACTCTAAAAGTTGATATTACTGAACTTAAAACGGAGAATACAAATTTGAAAACTGATATTACTGAACTAAAGACAGATAATGCAACTCTGAAAACTGATATTACAGAACCTAAAATGGAGAATGCAAATTTGAAAACTGATATTGCTGAACTTAAGGGTGAAAATCTAACTCTGAAAAGTAATTATAGTTCAACATCAATTTGTAACTCTGATAAGCATGAAGGAGTATTTCAAGATTTTCTTTATAACGGTATGGAAAGAAACAAGTATGCATCTATGATTTATGGTGTTAGTAGGAATGGTAAAAGACGAATAGAATTTCAAGAAAAAGTAATTAAACCTAAATTTGTTCTCTCTAATAGTTTATGTACTATTTGCTATAAGAAAATTCATACTTAAATATCGTATCCTATGCTAACAACATGGAAAGGCAAGAAACCTTTAAGAACTAACAAACCAAGACCCAACCAGATTTGGGTACCAAAAGATAAAATTGTTTATGTTGCAGATGTTCTCAGCAACCAAATTGAAATACCAGTCATAGTGCCTTGTCAATGGATGCTTGCAATATATGAAGGGAAAAAGGTCTATGTACCAACACCTACCAAATAGAAGCCAATTGACTCTGGTGGAAGAAGGACAGGTCAACACAATACCTACAAGAAGAATCAGAATTACCATCAGTTCCAAAATTACCAGAGGAACCTAATACATCAGCAGAAAGAGAAGTGTCAGATTAACAATCAGAATCAGAAGACTTCTTTGAACACTCCAACCAAATTCATCAAGACTACAAACCTGGATGGGAATACAAATCCTTTCATCCAGACCCTCTAATAATAGAATATGCAAATTCAGAGTCTAAAAACCAGAAAAGAAGAAATAAGATGGTTTTTAGAGTGAAACTAAAATTGTTGACATATAGGTTATATCTTTCTTTAAATATTATTATTGTGTTGATATTATGTTTACTGTCATAACAAGAAGCTTGATCTTAAAAATCAAATCTAGATAAGTATTATACAGGTTCTCAAAAATTTAGAGGAACTAGGTGAATCACAAAATTTGAACATTTCAGCAAAAGCAGAATACAACTTGACCTTGAAAAGTCAAAGCAAGATGATTGATGGATTCTTGCAATGAAAGAAGAGTTAGATGAATTTAAGAGGAATGATGTTTGGGATCTAGTACCTAGACCAAAGAAGAACATTATTGGAACCAAGTGGGTTTTCAAATGAAAAAGGTGAAGTGGTTATCAACAAGGCAAGACTTGTCGCACAAGGCAAAAATAAGCAAAAGGGCATTGATTACAGTGAGACATTTGCTCCAATGGCCAAGTTAGAAGCTATTCGTATCCTACTTTCTTTTGCTGCAAATAATAACATTACATTATTTCAAATTGATGTTTAAAAGTGTTTTTCTAAATGTTTATATAAGTGAAGAAGTCTATGTTAAACAACCCTCAGGTTTTGAAATTTCTGAATTTCCAAATCATGTTTTTAAACTTAGGAAATCTCTGTATGGCCTAAAACAAGCACCTAGGTCGTGGTATAATAGATTGAACAATTTATTGCTTAAAAATAACTTTGAAAGAGGACAAGTAGATAATAATTTTATTTTAAAATCAATAGGAGTTAACATTCTTATTATTCAAATTTATGTTGATGACATTATTTTTGGAGCTACTAATGGCACTGTTTGCCAATAAATTTCTAAATTGATGCAGCTTGAATTTAAAATGAGTAAGAAGGGACAACTTAAGTTCTTATTAGGGATACAAATTCAACAAAGTTAAATATACAAAAAAGGCTTCTCGGGAAGTGTAAGATGAGTGATTGCAAACCTATGGCTACACAAATGCACCTTACCTATTCACTTGAAAAAAAGATTCAGGCCAAAAAGTTGACCGGAAAACCTATAGGGGAATGATAGGAATCCTCTTTTACCTTACCGCTTCCAAACCTGACATCGTGTTTAGTGTATGCGTATGTGCAAGATTTCAAGCTAACCCTATGGAATCAAATTTAACTGATGTTAAGACAATCCTCATATATATAAAAGGCACTACCAACTTTACCTTGTTCAACAAGAAATCTCCTAAGTACAAACTGAGTGGATACTGTGATTCTGATTATGTTATAAATAAACTTGAGAGAAAGAGCACTAGTGGCAATCGCAGTTCTCAACTACTTTGGATGAAACATCAACTAGAAGACTACAAATTCCTAGAGCTAAACACATAGAGATCAAACACCACTTCATTAGAGACCTTGTTCAAAAAGGGGGAGATTGTTGGAACCAAGTTAGTTTTACATTTAGAGTTTTGATGTTAACAAAAGTATGTTAACAAAAGTATATATTTAACTTCAAAGAGTATGAAAGAAGATTCATGTTTTTGAAGAAAATCTAAAATAAGATTTGATTCAAATTTATAATTGAAGAAAAACTAAAATAAGATTTGATTCAAAATTATAATTGATGAAAATCTAAAATATGATTTGATTCAAATTTATAATTCAAGAAATTTTTTGACCAATTTGAAAAGAAAATATGGTCAAGATTTGAAGAAAAATTAATTATGATTTGATCAATATTTGAAGAAGATTTAATTAAGATTTGAAGAACATTTGATCAAGATTTGAAGAAGATTTAATTAAGATTTGAAGAAGCTTTGATCAAAATTTGAAGAAAATTTGATCAAGATTTGAAGAATACTTGTTGAAGATTTGATCAAGATTTATCTACAACAAAATATGAATAGAATCAATCTGAAGAATTTACAAACTCAATCTGAAAAAAATACAAACAGAATCAGTCTGAAGAATTTATAAACTCAATCTAAAGAAGATACAATTCAGAATTAAACAAGGACTACATTGAAGCCCAAATTTTAACTATAAATAGATACTCAGAGCTGAAGAAGAAGAGCATCAAAAATCGGAAGAGAGTAGAAGAACTCAAGCTCAAATTCCAAATTCATCTTAGAGTTCAAAGAGAGAAACACTTGTTCCAAGGAGAAATATTTTCTGAGTACTTCGTGTGCTCTTAGAGTTCCAATGAGCTCTTCTAATCCTAGTACTTCAAGGTTTTTGGCTTGGCTTATGGTTGTTACCATTGGTCTCCATATGATTGGAAGACATCTCATGATATTTCTTACTCTATCTTGTACTGAGTATGCTTTGCCAAGAGAACGCATCTCATTCACAATGGTTGTGAATCTTGAGTAAATTTCATCAATGATTTCTCCTTCACCCTTTTCAAACAGCTCGAACTTCCGTATACCAATGTCTATTCTTGTTTCTTTGACATGGCTTGTTCCTTCATGGTGCGTTTGCAATGTACCCCATACCTTTTTTGCTGTATCGCATTCGTTTACTCTTTCACTCTCTTCCCTGCTTAAGGCACAAGATAAAAACAATTGAACTTTAGAGGTTAGAAGTACCTTGACTTTTTCTTCAGCTGTCCAATATGCTTCTTTCTTTTCAGCAGATGTTGGATCGTGTTGGTTGACTCTTGGAATGAGGTTTCCATCTGTTATGATACGTCACATTCATGTGTCTTGTGATTTTTGGAATAGCTGCATTTTACTCTTCTAGAAGTAGTAATATGTACCATCAAAGTAAGGTGGTTTATTTGAAGATCCTCCTTCAACGATGTATTTAGCTTTTGACATTGTCTTCTAGATCTTTTTCTCTAGCACTTTTTAGGTCTTGATTCTTAGAGACGGGGCTCTGATGTCAATTGAAGTGATAATGTTGATCACAAGAAAATGGGGGTTTGAATTGTGATTACTTTGTAAAATTTCTGCATTAAAATTATAACTCAAGATTGATCTTGGTTTGATAAATGATAAAGGCAGAACATTCTCCATTAGAGTATATAAAAAAAACTTCACAAAGTGATTAGTGATGTGCAGGTGAAAACTAAAATGAAGATAAGGGAAAGAAAATTCACACGGAAATATATCCTGGTTCACCCAATGTGGGTACGTCCAGTCATCACAATTTGTGAGCTTTTCCACTAACGTGTTCAAACAAGATTATTCTTGCTTTTCCCACCAATGTTTAAGATCAGCCTTGACCTATTCTCAACTATATTCACACTATTTCTAATTCTATAGTGTTTGAGTTTTGTAAGTGATTTGAGAGGAGTTTGAATGATCAGCCTTTACTTAACACTTGTTTGAGTTTTCAGTTTAGCAATCAGACTCGAAAAATGGATCTTTGAATTTAATAAAAGAAAGTTGGAGCCTTGCTTTATATTAGAGCTTATATTTCTCAAGAATGATGCTTTTAATGAATGATTGTTTACACTTTGAGTTGATGATGTTTCCTTTTCCTTGGAGATCCTTTTATAGGCATTTTGAAGGGTTGTTCCAACTCATATAGCTGTTTGAAAACAGGTTGTAAAGTCTATGAGTTAATAGGCATGTGATTCAAATAAATGAAGATTGTTCCTGCTGATCTTCAAAACATTTTTCGTTTTTCTGTTTTGGGCAATTTTTTGGTTTATGTCCTTCTTGAAGTCTGTTTGTGATCCAACATTCTTGCATGTGTATTAGTGATATAGTGCCTCTTTTGTTCAGACTGTGCTTGCTTTATCTAAGTCATCACTCTTGAAGATTAATCTTGTAATCTTATATGTTATGTATTGCTTGATGTTCTGAGTGTGTATGATGAATCTGTCCATAGTTTTCTGGCACGTTCAGTTCTAATTATTCTAATAGTTGCTTGTGATTTATCATGCATCTCGATGAATTGTTGCAGTTGAAACAAACTTGTTTTCCAAAAAAACTTGTTCTTTAATAATCATGAACGTTTTTGGTTTAATGTTGAGAAAATCATACCGTTCTTGGTTTTTTCTGTTTCTGTTAACAAGGCAGTTTTAATTCTGTTTTTCTTCTGCTTTGGTCTTTGTTATATTTGAAACATATCTTTGAAAAACATCCAAGAACACATATTAAAAAAATAATGATTTTAGAATCACAATTTAAAAACTAATTAAATTGATTTCTTTATCATCAAAATATTTAATTTGAGATTTTGTCTTAACAATATCCAAATGTTGTAGAATGTTAACATATTTTTTACTCATAAATGACTCTATTTTTAAATGAAATTATAATTATTTTCTTTTTGGTATCGCCTTTTTCCGCTGCTACAATATTTTAGTGTTACTACTATATTAACTTTTTGTAATATATTTGTAAGAAAATAAAACATCTCATATAATTGTATGTTGTTCAAATTTTTGTTACAAACTTCGAGTCAGTTTACTTTATTCATTTTATCTTTATGTGAAACTTTAAAATAAAACATTATTATGGATATATATATATATATATATATATATATATATAAATAAATAAAGATGTATTTATAAAAATAACAAAACTTTTTTTGATATTTTTATTATTTTTAGAAATGTAGATAGTTGTTCACTTCAATTTATTTTTACCTTCTTATTAACCCATAAAATTAATACAAATTCTAATTAGACTCGTTAACTTGTTTAATTGATGTTTCTAAACCCAATTTCATATATTGTAACAAAAACTCCCAAGACAAAATTAATTGTGAATCGTGTATATAGTAATGCATCCACTAAACTATTATATCAAAATGGGTGACTATATTTTTATGTTCTACTTTTCAGTGCAGTAACAATATATTATCTTTTTCAAAGACATAAATAAACACAAACATTTATGATCACATAATAAAACATCTCAATTACAATACTGAGTGAAAGTTCTCTCATTTATTAATCAAAGTGTAAGATGAAAAAAGTTCTCTCATTTATTAATTAAAGTGTAAGATGAAAAAAATATCATATTTTATATATTTGATAATATAAAACAAATTTAAAAAACAATATGACCAATATTATAGATTCATGTATCATATTGTTCTTTTTATATTTTTAAAATATCAAATATATATTAAAATATAAATTCAATCATCCAACACTTTATAAATGCAACTCGCAAACATGCACTATATCAAAGCATATTATTATGTGATTTTTGTAAGGATTTTATTAATTTCACACATCACCTCTGTTCCACTCTACATGTGAGGGAAAAGGTATGTTTGAGACATTAATAGTTGTCACTCCATCAGGAAGAACTGGATCATATGGTGAGTCTTCTCCAAATTCAACAGGCATTACCCTCCAATATAGACTTGGTATCCACTCAGCTTCTTTGAGTACCTTCAATATCTCATCCGACACCATTTTGCTTCCCTCTATTGACAGATGAACTCCATCACTAAAAAATGACAAAACCACCTAATTAAATTATTGAAATACATGTTTGGACAATTTTTGTTTAGTGATATACTACTCTTGACGAAATATAAACAAAAATAGTAATTGAAAAGTTAATGTATGTAATTTTAATTTATAGTTAGATCTATAATATTTTCAGTTTTTACATTTACTTATATTTCATTTCGGAGGAGTCCATATGAAAACATAGTACTTACATGAAACAAATATCTTTCCGGTCATCTCTTGTCTGAATTAAAGACCACATATCAATGGCTTTGATTTTCTCCTCGTGACACATCTGTAAACAAGCTTCTGAATATATTCGACATGCTTCGTTTGTCCTTAATGGTTGCCCAAATTCATCACTGGATTCATTCCAATAATTTATTTATATATATCACAAAAAATTGAGAAATTGTCATGTCAATGTAGGGTCATCTTAATGTTTTTGAAGGCCTTATACGAATCTCAAATATTGGGGCCCTAATAAAAAATGCAATTTTAAAAATTATAAGTTATTTCAAAATATTATATTTTTACCGAATGAAATACCAAAAACTGAAACTATTTTATTTAAATTCATCAAAATAAATAAATTGTAAATAACATCTAAATGCAACTTTAAGCTAATATTAACATTCTTTTTATTTAATAATATTCATCTTTCTAACACTTTTTGAAGCAAATCAGTAATAAATCTAATAAATGAGTAATGAGTTTCATTGTAAATTTAATAGATCCAATAATACTTATCAATAAGCGACTAATAGATACCAAACGATCTATAGTACTATTGTAAATCACAAAATCAATAATGAGTTTAGTCTTTGTTTAGAGAGAAAATAGTATTTGTTCAAGGTGCAAATATAAAATTGTAAAGTGATCCGTGTACAAAATTAAGAATATCAATACAATTTTTAAAATTAAGGTATATTATAAAAAAAAAAAATACTCCCTATATTGGAGACTTTGTACCAATTGCATAGGTTGATTTTCGGCTCTTTGTCTTGAGCTTAAAGCTAAGGAATAATATTATACCAAACAACAATGGTTTTAGGTTCATATTTTTATATATGCATAAACAAACTTGGAGGTCATGGTATATATACCCCTATGTCCCTAAACATAAATAAGAACATTTTGGAAAATAAATTATCACTAAATCGCAAACTCCATTTCAAAACTAGATACTCTTAATTAAAACTATTAATTGTCTTGAAAGATAAAAAATAAAATTAAATGCTTCTATATATAAAATTGTATTTAGGAACAATAATATTAAATGCTACTATATATAAAATTGTATTTAGGAATATTCATATATAAAATAAAAATATTAAATACTATAAAATTCTTAATATGTTTGAAAAATTCTATAAAAACTTATAAATAGGACAATTATAGTAAATTTGAGGGGGGATTATTAGGAAATCGTGTTGGCGGTTTATCTTAATCCAAAGTCATTTGTCTTACAATGTTCCTTTAGTAAGAAAATTTTGTATTAAAATAAATATTAGTCAATTTTTACTGTAACTTTAATTTTTTTTTTTCACTTTCAAATTATACCTTTCAATTATTATATGTATACTACTTTCAAAGTATAAATTCAACTTTATATTTATAATAGTGCACAACTACCAATAATTAAAAACGATAATTTAATAAAATAAATATTTTTTTAGATACGTGAAATTAATAAAAATGACACTAATGTTAAGGAAGAAGAATTAACTAATTTTATTAGACTTAGGATTAATTAATAAGCAAAATAGCAAATGAAACATGGTATTTACCTGTTGTGTTCGATTTGTTCTTCATTGACAGGAGGAGTACTGAGAAATAGAATGCGGATATTTTCCGACAGGCTCTATAAATTATTAGGAATTGTGTCAAACTCAACATTTAAAAATATATTTCCCCAAAAAAAAATCCCAAAAACATTTAAAAGTTTATATTTATATTAACAGCAATTTAAATTATTTTACTAGTTTACCACTTTTAAATAATGAGAAAAAAATTCTATTTTTAGAATAGTATTTATTATTAATTGTAAAAAAAGATATAACATATTTAAAAATGAATTAATAAAAAAATAATTAATAATTTAAAAACTTAAAATAGATCTTATATAAAGAGGAGAAAATTCAAGAAGTTTTTATATTTATGGACGAAGTAAATATGAGATATATACTGAATAAATTATATTACTTGGAACTCTAGTATGAAAAATTTTACCTTTATATGAATAGCAATCTTCCTCATATTTTCTTTGTATTCCTCTAATGGTACATGAGGACCAAGGCCACTTTGGCGTGCACGAGTAGAATCATTACCACCAAAGTACACAATCACCAATGTTGGTTGTGATTGTATAATGGTATACTGTATTTGAGATAACCAATACGATAGTGGTAAGTCTTTTGACATATGCATTAAGCTCAAAATTATAGTCAAGTATAATCACATTGTGCACAACCAAATTTAAGTATAATTAATAAAATACATTTGTGTATATGATGATGAAAATCAGTAGCATATTATGTGCAAGATGTTTTTCAAACTAATAAGTAACATATAGTTTTGGAGGGTTGATATTTATTAACATTGATGTAAAGGTTGATACTTATTAACATTGAATCCATTTTTATAGAATACCAGTAAAAAATACCCACAAAATACCCATAACGGTTAGAGTAAAATTTATATTATAATTATAGATTTGAGCACATATAATTACTCGCAAAAATAAGTTAGTATGAATTCGGACACGGATACTTTACTACTCACCTCGCTCTACACCCACATATCTCACACACACATATATATATATATTAAATGTCTAATAAATATATAGATTTACCTTGATTAATATATTTAGGCTGCCAATTTAAATATACAAATAAAATCATAACAAAATTTGTTAAATTCCTCTTAATTAATTTGGGTGACAAAAAATTTCATAACTACAATATAAAATTAACAATTAATTTTATAAAACATGTTAATTATTTTCTAATTTTTCTTTTGTACGGGTACAAAGATTAAGATTGATATTCATGTTAGTCCAAGCCCAAATAAGAGCATAGGGAGGGGGACATACATGTGCCCCGGTCCTCCAAGTTATACATGTTCCTTTAATTTATATATAGTCAACTATTTTATGGATCCATAATAAGTTAATTATTAAACAATTTTTACATAAAAATATAGTTAAATATATATTTTGTTAATTATATTGATATTTGAATGTCTTTTATTAGTTAGTTTAGATCTCAAATGTGTCTTTTATTAGTCAATTTGATCTATAAAATTACTCACAAAAGAAAAGGTTTGGCGATGTGTTAAATTTCAATATATTCAGAATTACAATAGTCGTACTTCACACATTTAAAAAACTAAAATGACTTTTACTTTTATATAAATATTAGAGTTTTAGTCAAAATCCTTTAAATATGAATTTATGACTCTATAAATGAGACACGATACGAATATTTTTCAAACTACACATACAGATGTAGGTACTATAGTACTCTACCAAAATGCTACTCATTATCATCTGTATTTAAATTCAACATATATACTCTCTCAAATATGAATTTTTTATGCCCATTTTGTTGTTAAAAAGAGTTGGATCCCTTCTAGAGAAAATGGAAAATAAAGAAGATCAAAATTAGTTATAAAAAAATTGAGATCATAATTGCACAATCACGAAACTAGTAGATTTAAAAGTGAAATTAAACTGGTTCTAAAATACTCTTGTAGAGGGAAAGATGTGAAAATTTTAAATAAAAAGTGGCATTCAATAATTAGACACTCAATTCAATATACCTAAGGAAGAATTTTATAATATACCGTAGGAAGAATTTTATCAACAATTTGCAGAGCACGCCTTGAATTCCAAGCGCCGTATCCGCGCAAAACTATATCTGCGTACATCAATTTAATGTAGGTTGTAAGGTAAGAAAAAAGTAATTGACCAATGTATTTTACCATCACAAAGTCTAAATTGGAAAAAGAACAATCAAACACAATAATATAATGTGAAACTTTGTAACATGAAAAAAAATTACTATTAGCATCTAAAGACAACCAAAGAATAATAATATGTGAAATTTTTTACAACACATAGTTAAACCCTCTAGGGGCTTCACTACACCTACACCATCTAAATCAAATATTTAAAATACATCTCACCATACTCTAGACAAGAATAAAGAGAGACAAAAAATTAAATACAAACTTAAATGTTCCCAACATAAGCATCTTGTAACGAAGAACAAAAGTTATATATATAGTCTTAATCTCTCTTGTGATTGTAATTCACATAAGTTATATATATAGTTTTAATCTCTCTTGCATCTTGTGATTGTTTCATCATATATTATTTTGATCAACACCAATAGTCACATAAATATATATATATATATATATAATATATGTATCTTAACTCTTTTTTTTTTTTGGGCAAATATCTCCTTTGTACCTTTCAAAAGATTAGCATATTTAGTAGAAAAAAGATGAAAAAAAAAATTAAATTCAATGCATTTATAAACATTGACAAAATTTAACATGTTAGTTATATATATATATATATATATATTAAGACTTGTGGTATTGTAAAACTTGTGCTAGTTTTTTTATATATGATTTGATATTTAACGTGCTAGTTTTATAATATACTTTTTATGTTCTGATATTGTAAGACTTGTGGGACTTACTTATTCATAAAAAACAGTATTGTAAGACTTGTTACATATACAACCAACAAATTTTTTGGATAATCTATCATAACTTTAGTTGTTATGTTAGGTCTAAAAATGATAATATAAGATGTGATTTAAATACATATGTACAAAAATGTACACCGCCATTTCATATAAATATTTTAGATAATTTTGTGGATGGCATATGACGCATATACGGTTGCTTTTATTTTATTTACATTCATCTTGACCAAGTAAGCAAGTACCAATCTCGTACATGCAATATGTATGTATTTTGTTTTGTTATAAAAAAACATATGGAGAGGACAAATTATTTTAACGTGTTCAACGTTGTAACTTTAAATGTATAAATATTTTAAATATTTTAATTTTGTCAAATTTTTAAATCATAACCAAAATAGTAAACAAAATTACATTCAATTATAAAATATAAGAGTAAAACATAATTAATAATTAATAACTAATTTGGTTATGATTGATTTTTTTTAACTATAAAACTCTTTGGTAATGATTGATTGTTGAATCACAAACATATCTTATATATATCTGTATATGAAACGAATATCGATACTCGAAGGTAATTAAATTAATTTGGTAATCAGAATATCTCTATATTTTTTTCAATAATTGATCACTAACATCAAACAAATTGACCAATTGTTTTCGAAATGTATAGGACCCAAAATTTCCATGTATCCGGATCATTGAGTTATACCAAGGTTTTAAAAAACTTTTCTCACAAGTTTCCAACTTACAAATCACTTAAAATTTCAAAAATATACTATTATTTTATATTAATTAATTAAATGTTAAATATAGCCATACCACTACTAATATATTAATTATTATAAATTGCAATATGGCAAATAACTAGTCTTTATTACAAGTGAATCATAAAAACTTCAAAATATTTGCGATGTTATATCTGCCATTATTGTCTTTTTTCTCATCTTTCAATCTTCTATTTTTTTTCATATAACTCTCTCTTTATCTTTCCAATCTCCAGCACTATATCAAAGAAGGTAATGGCCAGAAGTTGAACAAACAGCCTTCACTCTTTATCTTTACATATGCGAGTGAATTTGCATTGGTTTCTCATCTTCTGTATTTTTGTTTTATAATTCTTTGAATTTATAATTTTGATTTTAAAATGTAGATAATGAGCGGTTGCTTCAAGAAATGATGACTCTTGAGTTTTATTTTCATACTTAGGTAATTATGTTTATTTTCTTCTTTCTTTCTATTATTGATTTTTATCTTGGTTTGTCTGCTTCTAATAATTTTGTGGGTATATTGTTGTGATTATTTTGTTATTGGAATTAACATTAATAGTGATTTTAGGTTTCATACCACATATATTTGTTGTTTTATTCTGATTTTGAAATTATTAGTTTTCATTTGTCCATAAATTGGTTCTGTTTTTACTCATCTATAATGTAATTTTATAACATTTTTCTGTCTTATTTCCCATTTAAACTTTGGGCGCAAATTATAAGAATGACGATGAAAAATATAATTTGTTTGACATGACATTATAGAGAATTTTATCACAAACATATGAAGTTTTCATTTGTAATTTCAATTTTTACTCTCATACGATCGTCAAATTTAAAGTTTTAAATTGGAGCTTTAAATATCAAAGACTTTCGGATAATTGTAATTTCAAAATATTTTTTAGTTAGTTTTTGAATATTCTCTTTAATTTAAAATATATTTATTGGTGCACATATATGTAAATCGAGTTTGTACTCATCCTTTTTGTAAACAAAATGTACTTAGATGAATTATAATTTTTGTCTTGAATTCACTTATAATTTTTGTCTTGAATTCACATTTTTTAGTTAACGTTTTGATCCTAGGCTTTATTATTATTTATTTTTATATGCATATGGTTTTTATCTTTTGTGTGTTTCCATTCCATATTTTTATATGAATTTGTTATCCCTTTATTAAATTCTTTGGCAGAGTCATTCCCGAAGACCATTCAACTTGTTCTATTAATTATATTTTTTTTAATGATTAAATGTTAAAATTTTATAATTTACGTTTTAATAATTTTTTTTTCTAATTCAATGCATATACTAAACAACACTAATTAAATATATATATATATATATATATATATATATATATATATATATATAAATGAGTAGCATAGAAGCAAACAACTTTTGGAAAAAAAATCCCATGAAGGGCTATGATCACCGTAGACATATACGTAGGAGTATTCATGGGTATGATTAAATCTGCAAATTTGATCTTCCAAATTAATCTAACCTGCATTTTGATCCAAACTATTTAAACTCGGGTCTAACCGGACCAACCTATTAAAATCGAATGATGTTAGGTTCGGATAACGGATTTAACATTTTGAACCCACGAACTCAATCTATTTACCTAATATATATATATATATATACATATATATATATATATTTAAGTGTTTTGTTGTATTTGTGGATGTATTTTTAAGTATTGAAAAATATGTTGCGATATAATTTTATTATCTTTTTAAAATAAAAATAAAAAATTTACTATCTGTAAACACAACCCACTCATAATCGGATTGGTTTGGTTCAAGTTTGATAGAAAAATCATGGGTTGAGATCTCAACCCAACCTAAATAAAATTGATTTAATCGAGTAATAAATTTGGTCAAAAATGACCCAACCCAATTCATGTATACTTCTAGCGGCGACTATTAAACTATAGATACTTTTAAAACGATAGAGTATAATAATACTCGTAAAATGTTTATTTTTTTTCTTTTTTGTTATTCTTTTATTGGGAGTTTGAACTTTTTTGGGATATCAATTTTTATATTGTTGTAAGAGTTGAATATTTTCAATTTTTTAAAAGAAATGAAAAGTTTTAAAAAAACAATTTTATGTGTATAAAATCAATTAATATTTAATTTAAATTATCTCTAGTCTTTTATATAAGAAAATTTTTGGAGAAAATTTTATTCTCTTTAATATATAAAAAAGTTAAGATGTATTTGTTACTTAAATGTCTTTTATACCCTTTCACTTTTATTAGAAATGCAATTAATGTTTCATATTAGAATATGTAAAAGCATTTAATGCCAAAATTGTTTTAGTAAAAGATTAAAAACTAACACATTAAATGAATTTTTATTGTCTTAATAATTTCTATTTTTTTTCTTATATATAAGACTATAGTATCATATATTTTTAAAATGCGTGTTAATATACATACGAAATAATGAAAAATAGAATTTTCCATTTTTTGAAGAAAAGAAAAGAATCAACAAAACACTAATCCCTTTCGTAGAATAAATAAAAATGATACGAGGATGACAACTTTTTTTTAGAGTATCAATATATCCTCTTTTATTATAAATATTAGTAAAAGATATTGATTTGTGAGTGATACAAATAATATTAATTAGATAATATAATTAAAAAAATTAATATTTAATATTACAATAAAAATTGAAAAATAATCGTACAATTTGAGACAATCTTTTTATCAAATAGATTACTGTTATGTGATAAAGGAAATCCAATAACTTTAGAGTTTACTTAAAGTCAACACTATTATCATGGTCTCTTAATTAAAACTAATTATGTGATTTTTATATATCAAATTATTGTTATTAATAATTAAATCATCAAAGGAAGTAACATGGGTACAAAAGTCAAGAAGCGCCAACTCATCGACTTCAAACTGTTTTTTGGGTATCAATTTTTATATTGTTATAAGAGTTGAATATTTTCAATTTTTTTAAAAGAAATGAAAAGTTTTAAAAAACAATTTTATGTGTATAAAATCAATTAATATTTAATTTAAATTATCTCTAGCCTCTTATATAAAAAA
This sequence comes from Cicer cuneatum, assembly GCA_037974295.1. Classification (NCBI taxonomy): domain Eukaryota; kingdom Viridiplantae; phylum Streptophyta; class Magnoliopsida; order Fabales; family Fabaceae; genus Cicer; species Cicer cuneatum. The sequence goes on from JBBPBO010001986.1 coordinate 11,648,222, forward strand.
ATTTTTGGAGAAAATTTTGTTCTCTTTAATGTATAAAAATGTTAAGATGTATGTGTTACTTAAATGTCTTTTATACCCTTTTACTTTTATTAGAAATGCAATTAATGTTTCATATTATGGTATGTAAAAGCATTTAATGCCAAAATTGTTTTAGTAAAAGATTAATAACTAACACATTAAATGAATTTTTTTTGTCTTAATAATTTTTATTTTTTTCTTATATATAAGACTATAGTATCATATATTTTTAAAATGCGTGTTAATATACATACGAAATAATAAAAATAGAATTTCTCATTTTTTGAAGAAAAGAAAAGAATCAACAAAACACTAATCCCTTTCGTAGAATAAATAAAAATGATACGAGAATGATAACATTTTTTTTAGAGTATTGATATATCCTCTTTTATCATAAATATAAGTAAAAGATATTGATTTGAGAGTGATGTAAATAATATTAATTAAATAGTATAATTCAAAAAAAATAATATTTAATATTACAATAAAAGTTGAAAAATAATTGTACAATTTGAGAGAATCTTTTTTAACAAATAGATCACTGTTATGTGATAAAGGGAATCCAATAATTTTAGAGTTTACTTAAAGTCAACACTACTATCTTGGTCTCTTAATTAAAACTAATTATGTGATTTTTATATATCAAATTATTGTTATTAATAATTAAATCATCAAAGGAAGTAACATGGGTACAAAAGTCAAGAAGCGCCAACTCATCGACTTCAAACTGTTTTTTGGGTATAAATTTTATATTGTTATAAGAGTTGAGATTTTTCAATTATTTAAAAGAAATGATGAGTTTTATAACTATAATTTAATGTGTATAAAGTTAATAAATATTTAACTTAAATAACCTTGGGTCCCTTCCCTTTTATAAGAAAATTTTTGAAGAAAATTTTGGTGTTTAATATAAGAAAAAGTCATAAGTTTTAAGATATATTTATTACTTAAATGTTTTTTTATAGGTTTTTACTTTTATTAAAAAACAATTAAAGTTCATATTAAAGTGCGTGTGAAAACATTTAATATCAAAGTTATTTTAATAAAAACAAAATTGAAACTAACATATTAAATAAGTATTTTTGGTCGTAATAATTTTTATTTTTCTTTTTATATATAGGAGTAAAGACTATATAGAGTATCATATATATTTGAAATAAGTGTTAATATACATAAGAAATTATAAAAATAGAATTCCCATTTTTTTTTTTAAGAAAAGGAGAGAATCCACAAAATACAAATCTTATATGTAGAATAAATATAAATGATATAAGGATGCAACTTTTTTAGAGTACTGATATTCCCCTTTATCATAAATACAGATTGAAATATATTATTTGAGTATTTGAGTGTGATGTAAATAATATTAATTAAATAGTATTATAATTCAAAAAATAAATATTTAATATTGCATAGAAAATTGAAAAAGAATAGTACTATTTGAGATAATCTTTTTAACAAATGGACACTATTGTATAATAAAGGGAGTACAATAGTTTTAGAGTTTATTTGAAATATCATGGTCTGTTAATTAAAGCTAATTATGTGATTTTTATATATCAAATTATTGTTATTAATAATTAATTCATCAAAGGAAGTAACATAACTAGAAAAGTCAAGGAGCGCCAACTCGGATTTCAAACTTTGGTTTGCATATATATTTTATATTGTTATAAGAATTGAGATCCATTTCAATTTTTTAAAAGGAACGAAGAGTTTTATAACTATAATTTATGTGTATAAAGTCAAAAAATACTTGATTTACTATCATGTATTATAAAAATAATGTCATTATATACACAAAACTACATGAACGATATTCACATCATTATAAATACAAAGTTGAACATCTTGATTAAAGAGTAATTCAAATAATATTTATTAGATGATACAATTTAAAAAATTAATTAATATTGCATTAAAAATAAAAAAAAATTAATTTATTTTGGACAAATTTTTAAATAAATGGACTACTCGTTGATTTTTTTAATGAAAAGTGTTAGTGCATAAATGATTTTAGTTATTCCTCTAGTTGACATTTTGATGATAACAAAAAGTATACTGATAATTGTTTATTTAAGGTATCAAGAATTATGAGTAAGTTAGAAATAAAAATGTAAGTATTTCTAACACAAAGAATACTATCATCAAATAAAGAAGTAATTATGATCACTAGTAAGGAGCATTGTAACCAACATATGATAATCCTTAATCCGAGTCAAAACATTAAAGACAAAGGAAATACAAGTAAATAATTGTATTTCTAAAGATTAAGGAAAAGAACACTACAATGATTATTTGCCTCTGACAAATAACTCATCTTGACCCTCTAACTTAAAGATCACAAAAAGAAAGCTCTAAGTGAGTATCTGATAAAGTCTATGTTCTAGTACAAGTTAGATTTTCTGTTGAACAAAGAAAAGAAAACCTACTAAACAAGTTCACAATGACTCTGAAGAATTTGTTGAAGCTGTGTCTAACTCTGATAAACAAGTTCTAAACGCACCTCTGATGAATCCATTAATACAAGTTTGCGCTGGTAATCCTACATCTATTGATTTTGGTAAGTTAGTTCATCGTATGGCCAACATATTAAGTCAACACTATGGTAAAGTCAATGTTCTCATACAGTCAACTCTTTAATAAAGTCAACACTATAATAAGAAGTCTACGCGCCAACATCCTCTACTCATCACAATAGACTTGTCCTTTGACTGAAGAAGCACATGGCATCTTTTGATATTCACATCCTTTGAGATTTGTCTTCTTAATTGAAGATTCGTTGAATCAATTATGAAGATATATATGAATATGTCTTAAAGATTGATTTGCTCTAAATGTTTGTTTAAACCAAGATAGTTTTGAAGAACAGTTCCTTACTAGTTTTGTTGATAACAAAAAGAAGTTTGTGAAAAAAATTGAATGTAAATTATGTGTAGAAAAATATAGAACAAACATATACATTCCAGAATCAGACTAGAAGAAACACGAAAATCAGAGGAAGAAACATGATCAGAGGAAGAAACAATACCAAAGGAAGCAACCGGATAAGAAGAAATACGCCCAGTTGTGCCCACACTTCCTTGCCTCTAATGTGCTCACTCCAATGTTAACTCTGAAGCGCTCAGTCTGATTTTAAACTGTACCTTCGATATGTTGCCTCTGCCTTTGATAAATGAGTTCTCGAAACACATATGATGAATCCTTTAATATAGACTTGCTTGAATAATTCTAAATCTATTGATTCTGGTAAGTTTGTTCATGGTCTGGTCAACATATTAAGTTAACACTATGATAAAGTCAACACTATAATAAGAAGTCTACGTGCCAACATCCTCTACTTATTGTAGTAGACTTATCCTTCGACTGAATAAGGGCATGGCATCCTCTGATAGTAACATCCTTTGACATTTGTCTTCTTAATTGAAGATATGTATGAACAACCAGCTTCATCCAACATTCCTAGAGAGATTAAGTTCCTTTTCAACTCTAGAACATGTCTGACTTTTGATAAAATCTTCATAGTTCCATCTTCCAGTTTCAGCTTGATTGAGCCAATCCCAACTACCTTTCAGACTGATTTGTTACCCATGATAACCTTGCCCCCATCAATTTCTTTGTAGTCAAGGAACCAATCTCTGTTTGAAGTCATGTGAAATGAACACCCTGAGCAAGAACCCAATCATCCTCCATGAATTCAGTTGAATTTGCCATAAGAACTTATGTGCTTTCATATCCTTCAGATACTATTGAAGCATTTCCATAATCATCATCACTATTTGATCCTTTCTTTCTTTTCCAATCTGGGTATTCTTTCTTGAAATGCCCCTCTTTCTTGCATACAAAACACTTCATTTTAGACTTGTCCTTTTCTTTATTCTTGGATTTATTCTTCTGTTTCTGATTCTTCTGCCCTGCTTTGTCCTTGACAAATAGTCCCTCACCACTGCTCACTTCTTTCCCATCTGACTTCTTGTTTAATTCTTTGCAGATTAGTGCAGCTTGTACTTCTTCTAATGACAAAGAATCTCTACCATAAAGAAGTATATCACACAGATTTTCAAGAGAACTTGGTAATGAATTTATCAATAGTAGGGTCTGATCCTCATCATCCAATTTTACATCAATATTTCAAGATCTAACACAATCTTATTAAACTCATCCATATGATCTTCAATTGACCTCCCAGATTTCATCTTGAAAATATATATCTTTTGTTTTAGGTATAAACAATTTGCTAATGGTTTTGTCATGTATAAAGATTCCAACTTGAACCAAATACCTGCAACAAGGTCTCCTTTGACACTTCCCTTAGAACCTTGTCTCCAAGACTCAAGATTAGAGCACTATGAGCCTTGGTCATGATATCCTTCTTCTCCTTTTCTGAAAGTGTGGATGCTGTTGGAACCAAGTTGGTTCTATACTTAGAATTTTGATGTTTACAAAAGTATTTTTATGTAATCTTATTTTTGACTTAGAATAATAATGAAAAATGCCACTAGAAGATGACGTCACCAGAGGCAGAAGATGACGTCACCATAAAATAAAATCTAGCTCTGGAAGAAAAGCAGAAGGTAAGAAGAATGGACAAATCATTCATTCCGGCAAGTCTGGAAGCACATAAGAGGAAGCAGTATTGGCTTTGATGGCACATACCAACTCAAGTTCTGGATCCAGCACAGACTCTAGAACTGATTCAGAAGATGAAAACAAAGAGGTATTCTCTTATCTTACTAAATCTGAATTAATTACTGTTGGAACCAAGTTGGTTCTATACTTAGTTTTCATGTTAACAAAAGCATTTTATGTAAATAGTATTTTGACTTAAAAGAACAACTCATAAGCTATGAAAATCAGAGGATGACACCACCAAAAGATACATCCAGAGGAAGCAACCAGAAGATAGAAATGCCACCAGAAGGTTCAGCCAGAGAATGCATCCAGAGGGTACCAGAGGACACCAGAGGATACACCTCTAGAGGATATCAGAGGATGTCATCAAAGGTCAATTAACATCATCAGAGGATATCTTTCTTGGCCCAAATCAGAAGGAAGTAGAGTCCAGAAGAAGACTTGGTCCAGACCAGAAGGAAGATTGTCAGAGGGAGACATGGTCTAGACCAGAAAGAATCATAAGTCAGACTTGGTCCAGACTTAATCCTGACCAGAAGATAGCCTGGTAGTAATTATAAGAATCAGTTTAGACTTAATCAGAGCAGAAGATAACTGGTCCAGAACAAGTGACTTGGTCCAGACCAGAAGATAGCATGGTCTAGAGCATAAAACTCAGTCCAGATCAAAAGAAATGATTGTCCAGATTTAATCCAAACTTGATCCAGATCAGAAGGTAAATGTCCATATTAAAATATCATAAGTCCATATTTAATTCAGATTCAATCCAGACTCAGTCCAGACTTAGTCCAGATCAGAGGGATAATGTTCTGATCAATGGTCCAGATTTAAGCATCATGGCCCAGTGTTGGCCGAGATCAGAAGATCAGATCATATGGCCTAGTGTTGGTCGAGATCAGAAGATCAGATCATATGGTCCAGTGATTTGCTGAGATCAGAAGATCAGATCATGTGGTCCAGTGTTGGCCGAGATCAGAGGATCACAAAATTGGGGCATATCAGATTATATGGTCCAGATGTGGTCGATATCAGAAGATCATACGGTCCAGATTTTAATCATGATGAAAATCAGTGAGGACTTGATTAAAATTCGAAAAAGACTTGATTAAATTTTGATAGAAATCTGATCAAAGTATTAAGGGGATTTGATTCAAAAATTACTTAAGACTTGAAGAAATTCGAATGCAATCTAAAGCTTAAAAAGATATGGTTTGAAATTAAAAGAAACAAGATTGGTCAACAGAATTTTCAAAAGCAATCTGGAGTTAAAAAGATTCGATTTTTGTTTAAGTGAAACCCGATTGGCCAAGTTATTTTTGCAAGAGAATCTGGGCAGATTCAGCTCGAATTTAAGCATGGAAGAAACCCTAATTATTCATCTATAAAAGGAGGCTCAAGGCAGAAGACTTAGTATCGAAAATCAGAAAAAGAGTCATAAACTTCCCGAAGCAAACACTCGAGTTTTCAGTGAGGTTAATTGTGAGTATCAGTTTTCCAATAGCAAGCACTCTTGTTTTCGTTCCCTTGTGTGAAATTTATATTGTTGAAGTAGAGTCTACAATGTGAAGAGTCGGAAGAAGTAGCAGGTGACTTAGCAATTAGATTCAAGGTGTTGTAATTCCTTCTACAATCTAGGGTTGTCAGATTGGTAGGAGAAGACTTGACTTGTGAAGTCAAGGTGTAATGTTCCTCAAAAGTTTAGGATTGTTAGACTGTTTGGGAAGACTGACTTGGAGGGTCAGTAGTGTTGTTGTAATTCAAAGGTTTTGAATTAGTGGGAAAAATCCTTCGAGGTGAAGGGACTGGATGTAGCCTAGTTAATGGTGAACCAAGATAAATCCTTGTGTATTTATTTTACGTTATCCGCTGCTAACTCTACTTGATTATATTTTAGATTTCAAATAATCATCAAAAATAGAAAAAGAATTTAAGTAGTACAAACACAATTCAACCCCCCTTCTCGTGTTTGCACCTTCAATTGGGATTAGAGCTCGGTCTCAAGGCTGAGCACTTAACAGTGCTTGAGGAAAGGTCCAAGGGGGTTCAACATGTCATAATCCAAAGAAGAATTTAGAGGCAACATCAACAGGCCACCACTGTTTGATGGAGATCACTTTGAATACTAGAAGGACAGAATGAGAAGCTTCTTCATCTCCCAAGATCCTGATCTCTGGACCTTGGTAGTCAAGGGCAACACTACACCCACTACACCAGAAGATGAAGAACTGAATGTAGAAGATATGAATCCCAACTAGATGAAGTTGTACAAGCTGCATCACAAGTCCAGAACCATCATGATCAATGCTATCACATTCAAACAATTTGACAAATGCACCAACAAAGAAACAGCAAAAAGCATCTATGATATTCTGGTTCTGACCTATGATAGAAGTCAACAGGTTCAAGAGGCAAAGACAAACATACTGGTCAAACAGTATGAGCTGTTCAAGATGGAAGAGGATGAAGACATTGAAGCAATGTTCAGCAGATTCCAGATTCTTGTATCAGGTTTTAAAGTATTAAAGAAAAGCTACACCACTGCAGATCATGTAAAGAAGATCCTTAGAAGCTTACCAGCCAAATGGAGACCAAAGGTTATTGTAGTACAGGAAGCTAGGGATCTGAATACCTTAAAGCTTGAAGATCTGATCAGCTCCCTCAGGTCTCATGAAATAGACTTGGATGCAGATGAACCAAAGAAGAAGAAGACTTTAGCCCTTAAGTCAAAACAGAAGAAAGCTGCAAAGGTTGTATCATAATCAGAGGATAGTGACTGTGAAGATGATTATCTGAAGAAGCTGACAAGAAAAGCATCATCTGCTATGGATGCAATGAACCTGGACATATCAAGTCAGAATGTCCAAACATGGAGAAAGGAAAGCATCACAAGAAAGGTTCCAGATTCAAGAAGAAGGGTATGATGGCAGCATGGGATGCATGTGACTCAGAAGAGGAATCATCTGATGATGAAGAGGCAGAAGCAGCTATGATGGCTCATATCAAGTTTGCCTCTGGACTCCATAAAGGTACTAGCTCTAGAAGAAAAGCAGAAGGTCAGAAGAATGGACGAATCATTCATTCTGGGAAGTCTAGAAGCACATCAGAGGAAGCAGTATTGGCTCTGATGGCACATACCAACTCAAGTTATGGATCCAGTACAGACTCTGGAACTGATTTAGAAGATGAAAACAAAGAGGTATTCTCTAATCTTACTAAGTGGAGAAAGAAAATAACCCGGTTTGACTCAAATGAGGAAGTCACCAAGAGGTTACACAATTTTACATTTTCCATTGATATTTGGGTTAAAATTGAGAAGCCATGAATGATTTAATATTGTGTAATGACAAAACTTTATATCTAAAGTGTGCTCTCCACCAAAGTTTAAGAAGGAATTGAAAGAATTGTTCTTGAGATAACATAAGATTAGATGTATTTTGTTACCAACTAATTTGAATATATAAAGTTAGAAATAGAGGAACATCAATAGTTGATTGAAGTGAGAAGATAATAAAATAATTATTTTCTTGAAGAACTTTTGTTTGTGAATTCTCAACATATGTATATGATAATGTGTGAGATGCAAAAGTTAAATTAAGAAATAAAATATGTGAAATGAATTGTAAAAACATATGAAGGGTGCCACTTTCTATAAGTAATGTGAGAACAAATATTATGATGTGCCGTTAAATAGAGTTAGAAGGTATGTTTTAATAAATCATAATAGATTTCTATCTTTAAATGTCTAACAAATATCCCAAAAGCATTTCTTAGCATTTCCCAAACTTAAAAACACACACCACACTTTCACAAAATGAGGGTGGGGGAAACGGCTGCATCTTGCAGACCGAGAGAAAAGGAATGTGATGCTTAAAAGAAAAAGGAGAGAAGGAGAAGATAACATGGTGCTCTCTGTCTTTTTCGGTTCTAACCTTCTTATTCTATGTTGTTTTCTCGCTAATGAAGAGTTTAATTTGTTGGGGTCTATAAAAGCTCATGGGTATAATGGAGGAGTTTGAGATTGATGAAGTTTGGTAAAAGTTCAAAATGTCACTCTTAACTAGCTATACCTCTAACCAAGTGTCTAAGTCTCTTAATAACTTAAATTCTAGAGCATCAAGGATGTCATATGACTATAAAAAGATTTCCCTAATGCTATGAATTGTTAGTAACATGATTTGGTAAAATTAGTCAAAATTAAGTCTATAAGTAGTGTGATATTTACAAGTCTTTTGTATATAAAAGGATAATTTTATTTAACTAATACGAATCTTACCCTAAAGATACATCTACTTAAATGTGTATATATTTATATATATATATATGTATAGTATTATTCATTACAAACCATCTCTAGCATACATCTAAGTAGAAGATGTTCAATCATGACCATTGCCGTTGGGAATTTAAGTATAAGTGGCAATCAATAGTCACAAACTCACAAGTTTTCTTTTAGTTTAAAGGGAGCGTTGATCCTTGTGCTCGAGATAAATTTTTAGTCTTTTTATTTTAAAAATTGGATTTATGTCATTTTATTAATTAGTTCTTTGAATTTTTTCGATCTCCAACTATTTTTTATGTTGTAGTACTTAAATGGCAGTTGTGAGTTAATTAAAATATTTTTCATGTTATTAGTTTTGCTATTAATTATATATATCTAGATATTAAAATATAAAAAAAAATCAATTTGTCATATTTTATTTATATATTATTTATAAATTTAAAAAAAAACAAAATTCATTTATTTTATTTTATTATAATTTAAAATTAAAAGTTAAAAAAATATTTAAAATTTATTTATTTTATTCAAAAATAATATAAAATTTTAAAATATTTATAAAGAATATTTAAATTTTATTTATTTTATTTTTTAATATATAAATTAAATTAAAATTAAATTAAAATTAAATTAAATACAATAATAATGAGATAAAAATTATTTTATCTAAATTATAAATGTCACTTAAATAATATATCATTAATAAAAGTCTTAAATAATAAACAATAATAAAGATTAAAAGAATCTCAAAAATTTGTTAATCAAAAACTAAAAAATTAATTTTAAAAATAAAAAAATTAAAAGTTAATTTTTGACTAAGGAAGCAAAGAATACATTTAAATTTTTTGCTTTTCAAATTGAACTTTATGATAAGATTGAACACGTAAGAACATCGACAACTTATGACACCTATTTAGTGTGTTGTCATTATTGAAGTTACAAAACTCTGATTGATTTGAAACTAAGGGCATGTGATAGACTGAGTAACATCTATGACTACAATTATTTGATTTGAAACTAAGGGCATGTGATAGACTGATAGTAACATTTATGGCTTCAATTATTTTTGTAGGGATAGAAATGGATTGGGATGGAAATCCGAATCTATAGCTACAATTCTGATGTAGGGATGAAAATGGATCCTTATCCACGGTTTGAAAAAATATGAGTTAATTTTAATTCTGTTAATCATTTCTTTTGAAAACTTCACTATTTATATTGATACTCGTTATCCACGTTTAAATTAAAATAAATTATAAAACAGGTTAAATATCACACATAGTCTTTTAATTTATTTATCTATTTGTTTTTGATTTAGTCTTTTATTTTAATTTTAAGTGACCATTTGATTTTTTATGTTTTAAAATGTCAACAATATTATCATTTTTTTTACAATAAATTAAAAAATTCATCAAAATTTTCAACAAAAACCCATCAAATTAATTATATTCTTTAGTATAATACAAATTTTATCAAATTCGTAATTCAAATTTTCAAATAAACTCATATTTTCATTTTTTTATTTGATGTTGTTAGAGATGGAATTTTAAAAATCAAATAAAGAATAAAAATATGATTTTATTTGAATATTTGAGTTACGAAATTGATGAAATTTGTATTATATTAAAAAATATAATTAATTTTATGGGTTTTGGTTGAAAATTTTGATGAATTTTTTTAATTTTTGTAAAAAAAAAAAGATAATGTTGTTAACATTTTTAAACATAAATGATTAAATTGTCACTTAAAATTAAAATAAAAGACCAAATCAGGAAAAAAAATAAATGACTAAAACGTTAATCGAAATTAAGTTAAGAGACCACGAATGCTATTTAACCTATAAAATATTATATCATTTTAATACAATTAAAAAATATTTAAATTTAATTTTAAAATATTAAATTAATAAAATAATAAATTAAAGTATTTAAATTATCTAAAAGTATATTGAATCCACCGTAAGAATAATATGAAATAGTTAAAGCCCTTTGGTCATAGGAGATTTGATATAATCTTTTAGCCTTCACAGTGTATTTATTTTGAATTTTTTAAGACCATGATTAGAGCTGTAAAGTTGTCAAACTCGGCTCCAGCTCATATATTAGAGGAGACAAATAATCTTATAATAAAAATGTTTATTAAAAGAAAGTCTTTAATGTAAAAAAATTTATAAAATTATGTGAACTTAGAGTGTTCATAAACCCATTAAAAATCAATTATATTTTTGAAATAAAAAATATTTTAATTTTTTTTTGATTTTTTTTTCGAATTTTTTTTTATGTTATGAATAAAATTAACAAATTCAATTATTTTTTCCAAATTTTATTCGATTTAGAAATTGTCAATTTTTTTTATGTTCGGAATAAAATTAACAAATTCACTAATTTTTCAATTTTTTAATAATTAAAAAATCTAAATAAAATTAAATTATATCATTAATGATTTTTTTATTAAACTATTTCTTACATGTCATTTCATATGTCTTAATGAAAACATGAAATGAGTCATAGGCTCCCTCGACCCAAATTCACAAAAACTAAAAAATAGGAGTTGGGGCAAAAAAAAATATTCATTAAAAGAGGTTTAAAATTTAGTATCTAATTAAAATTTATTAAAAAAAACTTTAAAATTAGAGGTTCTTTTAACTGCTCTAACCACGACCCTAACTACATTGCAAAGTTATTTTGTAAGAATCACATTCTTAAGAATATATGGTCAGTTTAAATTTGTTAGAATCACCGTCTTAAGAAAATATGGTCAGTTTACATTGCGAGGGCCAAAAGCTTACATATTATTCCATTAAACATTTCCAAAATTTGACATATCTTAGGGCTGAAGCCCTCGATAATGCCATTGAACTGACCAAGGGTCATCGCCCTCGCAAAAATAACATGAAATGGTTTTCCAAAGGCAAATCAGAAAAGAAAATTAATTACCAAATTAAACACAATTTATTTAAATAAAAACAAAATAAAATTTAAAAACTAATTATCAGTTTTTATGAATTAATCGTTAACTCTATATTTATCTGACTTATGGACTATTTGATTGCACCCAAAAAATTAAAAACAATTAGACGAACTTTTATTGTGAATTTATTTCTATATCTAGATTGATAGCGAAATCACACTAAAAGTTTTAAGGTATTGAAGACAAATGTTTTGGAGCTATATGCGCCCCAAGCACACAAAAATGCATAAAAACACAAAAAAAGTTCCACCTAGTTATATGCTTGTTCTAACCTCCTAAATCATCAATAACAGAAAACTAACACCATAAATATATTCTTATCATAAATTCTACTCTTGGTTAAATTACTCTTTTAATTTTGTCACATGCAACTATCAATTTCAACACAACTAAAATAAAAAAAATCAATATCAACACCAATCACACACATTACATGATCAAGCACAATGAAATTACCATAACAATCACAACTATCAAATTGACATCAAGAAGTATTAAATCATAACATCAGTAATTTTTTGAACCTAACAAAACAATCTCCATCAAGAATACCCATAATACCTACTTGCATATCAAACTTTGAACGCTCACTCAAAACCTCCAAAATATTTATAGAAATTAATTCCCTTTCAATAATTAACCCCTAAATCTCTAAACTACATTAATTAAGTTCTAACCAACTCATGCATCAAGGGAAAAGGTGAAGGGAACCCACCTCTAAGTTTGTGTAGAAATAGAAGAACAAAGAGAAAAATGATGGAGGATGTCTTGGTTCCTCCTTCTTGGTGACCTAACAGCATAATCCCCTTCTTTTTCTCCTTGGTTCATGATTTCTCTTCCTCTCTCTAAGTTTTAGAAGAGAGGTTTTGATATTTTTTTGGTTTTGGGTCAAATTTGTGGTTAAGAAGAATGATTTGTGATTAAAGCATCTTGAAGGATAGCTCAAAGAATAAGTTTTCTTGAACATTACTATTGAAAATTTGTGGTTGAGTTCTTAAAGAACTAGATCATAATTAAAGTCTACAAGATCTATTTGAACTTAATAGAATTTGAAACAAAAGAAAATGAAAGAAAATAAGTATATTTTTGTACCACTCAAATATGTTCTTGAAGTAGCAAGATTGAGAAAAATACAAAATATTTAAAAGAGTAGTCACATTTGTCATTCAACAAAAAATTAGTGGCTGATTAAAAATATGAAAGATCACATGATACATTATATATATATATATATACATTATATATATATATATATATATATATATATATATATATATATATATATATATATATATATACCAATGTTGGGTTATGGAAATTATAGCAATTTTCATTAATGTGATATTGATGTATTACATGTGAAATTGATAAAATTCCATGAGTATGATTTGTTAATATCTCAAATATAACTTATAATCATGTGATATGGTTATAATTATTTGTAGCAAGACCATTTTATGGGAAGAAATAAAAGGAAGAACGTGTGATATGGTTGGCTAGTTCCTTAAAGAATTATTTTAGGGAGAAATAATAAAAAGAATTAGATCATCTTTTCTATTCTTATTCTTGTTATTGTCTTGTATCAAGTACAAAATGATATTTGTAATGCTTGTAAGTTTTATGTTAAAAATTTAATAAGAATTACAAACAAAATATTTATATCATACATTCTACATTTAAGCGAGTAGTAACATATGAACAATTTTTTTAAGTCTTTTAAATTTAATTATCTTACACTATTAGTTTGTTTTTTTAGTTGGATATGAGTTAATATTTCAAATATTTATTAGAAATTATTTGAGTAATTTTGATCTTACATATACATTGTTGATATTTATATATTTGGAGATAAATTTTATTGATAACATAAGTTGCTAAGTTATTTTCTTGAAATTCTCACATTTTATTTCATGTGTATATTTCAAGCAATTTCTAATGAGCAAATAAATAATTTATCGTATTTTGATTTATTTTATAGTTTATAATTATTTAAATAAAAATTGTAGATATAATTTATTGAGCTTTATTTTTTGAAGGAAGTGTTGTGCTCTCATTTGTTTATATGCAAAAGGTCGTCTTTCATATTCACATATGATAATGCGAAAGGTAAATTAAGTCGTTAAAATCTCTATATAAGTTTTATTTGGAAATCAAATTTTTGAAAGATATGATTGTTTGATATTGATTCAAAGGGATTTGAACAATTGAAACACATGTCATTGTAAATATGAAGTTTACAAATCATATTGAAGTTTGATGTTAACAAAACCGATTGGGCCATCCCAGATTTATTACGATGCAAAAAATAGTCAATTTTTATGTCAACATGTATTGAAGAGACTGAAAATTCTTCAAACAAATATTCTTTTTGGGTTATTAGTTATCAAAGGAAGTTGACAATTTGAGAGAACGAGTCTCTCACATTTTGTAGAATGTATATCACGTTGTATTTGTGAATCAATACACCAATCATGTGGATCAATACATCGGTCATAAACTAAATGGTGATGTGTATGTTTGTTGTCTACTCACAATCATAAATTTGTGAGATTGTTGTGTCAACTAATTTGACTGCGGAATCTCTTTCATAATTATCTAGAAAGAGTTTAGAAAATATTGAATATTTATTGAATTTGATATTAAACATCGTGTAACATATGTTCACATCAAAAAACGGACCTAAAGATCCATTTTTTATATGTTTAAAGTTAAAACAATCAAGATTTATGATTATAACTTTTAAACCATATTTTAGGAACCTGCAATCATGCATGTTGAGATATTGATTTGCATCAAATCAACAAGTTAATATAAGTAAGTCCTCCCCTTAATTTACAATTAATTTTTGGATTGATAATATAATATTCCTCATCTAAGACATTTCTGAGATGTGTTGTGTATGTTCTAATTGCTTCGATATAATGCACTAAGATGGGTAGTAAAATAATATTGGAAATACATATTAGATATGAAATCTCCATTTACAATAGAGTATATTGAGCCAATAAATTGGAGACTTAATTACAAATGAGTTTGTTGATTGTTAGTTGATAAATTAGTATTCCAATATTAGGGGAGAGAGAATAAGCAATTGAAAATTATTATAGAATTATATTATTATTTCATCTTGATCCTCACATAAACTGGTTTGAACTAGAAGTTCAAAAGATAACCTGTTTGCAAAGTTTATGAAACCAATTATATTAGCTGCTAATACTCCAATCAAAATGGATGTCCTTATTGAAAATGTAATATTGTTAATGAGTCTCAACTGTGCCTGAAGGGTGGTAGGAAAGTCAGATCCAAGGACAAAAATCCTCAAGCAAAGAAAAAGAGACGAAAAAGAAAGATGACCCGAGTGAGGATATGAAAATTTTAAAAGAGTATTTTGACATAATTTTTCAGTTCTAGGAGAATTCATCAGGTATTTAAAACTCGAAATAAAGAAATCTCAATAAATTAAATAATGTCAAGAATGGAATGTCATGCAATTGAAATGAAGTCAACGATGACAATAATTTTGCATTTAATTTGGTGTTATATGTGATAAATAATAATGATCATGCACTAACGTCTATAGAAGCAGATGAAGTGGAATTAAACTCGTTTTGCAAAGCGAAAGGTTTTTGGACTTGTAGTCTGCACACATGAAGATGTGAAGCTAATTAGTTATGATTGATTTTTTGAGCGAAAAGAATTGAGAATGATGAAATACACATATATAAAGTTTGACATGCTACTCAAGAGTATGGTAAAAGTCTACCATTGATTTTGAAGAGACATATTCACCTGAAGTGAATTCAAGAACTTTTTCATAACTAATTAAGTTTAGTAACACATGAAAGAATCAATGTATACAAAAGATGTGTTACAACGTATTTGTAAGGCTCACTTGATAATGATGCTTATATGAAACTCCATGAAGGAATTTATTTTTGCTAGACATAAAATTCATACATTTGAAGATATGGCTTACTCAAAATGTAAGTCTCTTTATCTGTTCAAATAATCTATGCATGTTGTATATATTTGTAGCGAAAATTTTCAAACCAGAGATGTAAGAATATCATTTGTTAATTTTAAGAAAATGTGTGGAAATAAATTTGTTATAATTAATGTTTATGTTTATGGTATAAAATTAGATTCTTGAAGAGCTTATGAAATATTTTGATTAAAGATTTGTTTTGAGATTACAAATGGAGTATTTGAAGAATAATATTTTTATAAATCATGAAGCTTATATAGCAAAAGTGCTAATATTGTTTTACATGGACAATTAACATTTGTTGCGAAATCCGACGAGAACTAATTGGTCATGAAGTACTATATCTTAGTCAATCGGGACATTAATATATCTTACTAATTATATACATATTATGGTATATTATTTGTTGTCAATTTATCATCAAATATTTAATTTGTTATATGAGAGATCCAAATTATTTGTCTAATCCTCACAATTAAATTTTAGCCCTACAAAGAGAAGTTGAAACATATTTAGTTGAGGTGTATGATTCAACACATACAATAAACTTATATCCGTACAAGAATAGTCCAGTTGAAAGAAATATATTTTACAAAGTAATCGTCAAGTGAAACTTTTAAACAACTATTATAAAAGATTGATATTCATAGTCTTAGAGATGATTGTCAACATGAGGGGGCAAATTATAGTATGCACTCTTTTTTCCTCAACCATAATTTTATCCAATTGGATTTTCCTAATGAGATTTTTAAGGAAACATGTCCCGCAAAAAGGATGTTGTACTCTTTTTTCCTCACTAGGATTTTTTTCCACATAGTTTTTTCTTAGTAAAATTTTAATGAAGCATGTTCTTAATGAACATCTGAGTATTATGAATATTTGGTGGATTTCCCTTTCAATTTCCTGAGTTAAAGTCTTAATCTTTAATGTTAGTGGATAATGGATCATTATGATAGACCATTCGTAGTTACAAGATGTATGTCATATAAATAACACTAGTGTAATATTGTATATTGTAAATGATACATGTTGATGAGCATAATACAACTCTTACTTTCTTTCTCATTTCTCTGTGTTTTTCTATAATTTTAGTTAATTTCATAACAACTTAGAATTCCATTCCTATATATAAGACCTTTTTTTTTATCAAATCACACGAATTAAAAAAAGTGATAATAGTCTTTTTATTTGTCAATAATTGCTATTGTGTTTACATGTTTACACCCGAAGAGAGAGAGTTGTTTGACGATTTCATTATAGTATTTATTATTAATTGTAGATAATGATGTTAAATTAATTAAGAGTATGCTAGTAAAAAGAGTAATTTATGTAGTTAAAAATTCAAAAAATATCTTATAAAAAGGGACAAATAACCGTTAGCAAATCGACACAATCACGTGGCCATTAAAAAAACATCTACAAATTGTTAATGGTTCCTCCAAAGTTTTTCTTCAACAAATTTGGTTCCTTGTATTAAATCAATTCATTTGTACGATTTAAATTTTTGAACAATTTTTTGGAGTGATATTTAATAATGGGTTTTGGTGTTTAGAAATTCCATCTTGTATTGATTAGATTTTTTTTAAAGTTGTTGTAAAATAGTAATTAAAGTGACGATGATCTAACATAAATTTTTTCATTATTAAAAATCTAAATAAATAAAATAATAAATCACGAAGAAAAAAAATATTAATGATAATTTTATGTTTAACGGAAATCGAATAACAAAATAGCAGTGTAAAGAGTTAATGTATTCATAGTAATATATTAGAGAAGAAGTTTCCAAAATTTGTTTTTAAAGTGATTTTTTTTGTGTGTAGCTGGAGGTGTAGAATAAAAGAAGTAGTAATACAAAACTATCTAATATATTTAATAATTAATAAAAAGAATAAAAAAATACTGGAGTAACTTGCAACTGCTGGAGGTAAAAGTACAATTCATCGTTAACATCACGTATAAATCTTATCCTCCCATACTAGACGCAACTGCTGGCCCATTCATTTAATATTATTTTTAACAAATATTAGCTACCTATATAAAGTCCACTGCCCCATTAATGAACATGTTGACAAATAGGAAGCTGGCATTCCGTGAGATGACTTATATAAAGATATTAAAAACGTGACTTATAAAAATATTCATAACTTGTCTTTAAATTTTAGTTTAAATGACAAATACAGATATTATTAAGTTTGATGTTTTTTTTAATTAAAAAATAATTCATGATTCTAGCAGTATAAATAAGAATATCTAGTTTCATTGTTTCGGAATTTGTATGTTTGTGTTTATTTAGAGATAATAATATAGAGCATAGAACAATGAGGCCTCAATTTGTGTTGTTTGGTTCTTCCATTGTTCAATTTAGTTTTTATCAAGGTTGGGGAGCTACTCTTGCAAACGTGTACGCTCGTAAGGTACATTTTCTTCCTTTTTAAACCGTAATATAACAATTTATTTGTTTCAAGAGGATGTCACAAAGATATTGTTGAGGAAGATCTTGAAAGAAACACTAGAAGTTTCCGGTATCAACTCACCATCCATTGTAACAACCTATTATTATCTCTTCAATTTATCACATAATACCCTATTGAATACCCCACCTCTCGTTTCCTCAACTCTAAAATTTCTATTGCTTCCTCTAGCTTTAAATATAAATAAAAAATGGATGTATTTAGTAACAAATTATTTTGGATTATGAAATTAACTCACTGCAAATTTTTCTTTTTATTTTGTACCATAAGATTTTGAATCAAATGTTGTGGAACAATCAAAAAATGTTAAAACTAATTTTTCTAGAATTTTTTTAAAATTTCAAAAATTTAAATGACACTAAATATTTGAAAATGCAAAATTTACAGAAATTTTTAAAATATTTTAAAAATTTTAAATTATCAAAATGCTAATAATTTTGAAAATTTTTCACTATCAAGTAAAAAGAGTAAATTCGTCTCTTTATATATTTTAAGGGTGAAAAGTAAAAGTAAAAGGGTGATTGGGAGATTTCATCTCAAGTTGATCTCATCAAACTCCAACTAGTGTTGCTTTCGCACACAAAAACAAATGGACCTCCATAAGTGGGTTTAAGGGGACCAAAATTAAATATATTTCAAATCTCACTACAAAAAGATTTATGCTGTCTAATAAACCAGCAGCTTTCTCATACAATTCAATTGGGCCACCCTACACTATCTCAACCTGTATATCTTTTATCACACGGGTGGTTAAGATCTTATTCAGAATAGTTTTTATTTTTTTTCCCACTTTCTAAATTAGAATCTCTAGTTTTGTTAGTCTCTTAAAAAAACTATAATAAACTTTTGGAGATAATAATAGCAAATTTTATTTGCAATGTTTAGATCCGAAAAATTTAAATCTAAAATGTTTTGAGAGGTTTAGCTCATCAACTACTAGGATGATTTTATTTTTTTACGTCAAAAAGATAATTTTTTACAAAGTCTAAAAATAAATCAAAAGTCAAGACTACAAAAATATAAGGCAGAGTCTCTTCGATCGTATACAATTAAGACTGTAAAGAGTATACTTAGTCAAATAATGAACAGTTTGGTTGGTCACACGACTAATATATAAAAATTTGAATTATAAAAACAAACATTAAAATTAATACAATTCTCAATAATAGAATCGACATAAGTGACATTGTTGATGAACTTTCAATACCACACCCACATTTCAAGTATCAAATCTCTTTATAAAATCTACGGAAAGACATTTATTTTGCAAATTAAAAACTCTTGAGCATAACTAAAAGTTATGCTACCTCTGAATTTGATAACAAAAGGACTTGCCACTAGTTTGCAACCACTACAATGTCAACGTCTCTCACTACAACACTAATATCTAACTTACCCCTTTATCATACTTATCAAAATTAAGCTTATAGCAACCACTTAATTGAAACCTATATTTAGCGTTCAAAAATATCACACTAACACTCTTAACCAACATTGAATTGAGCTAGGCGGATGTAGTTTTGCGGGGATATGCTGGCTGGAATTCAAGGCGTGCTCTGCTTGTTGTGAATAAACTTTTTCCTAAGGTATTGAGTATTTGATTGTTGATTGCCACTTTTGATTTAAAACCTACAAGTTGAGATTGTGCAATTATGATCTCATCTTTTTTATGATTGATTTTTGACCTACTATAGTTTTCCATTTCGATGTGCACAATGAAATTATACTTCAGTATATATTGAGCTTAATGCATATGACAAATTGGTCATCTCTTATATTATAGTATTCCGCTAAGCAACCAGAACTGGTGATTGTGTACTTTGGTGGTAATGATTCTACTCCTCCGCACAAAAGTGGCAAAGGCCCTCATGTACCATTAGAGGAATTCACAGAAAATATGAAGAAGATTGCAAAACATTTAAAGGTAAAAATAGTCGTACTAGAGTTCCACTTTCCAATAACAATTTTTATTATCATATGTAATAAATGAGTTTTTAAATTTACCTCTCATACTAGTGTAATGCAACATGTCATATACGACTTATTCTCTTTTTATCATCTATAATAATTTGATTTAAAGAATAATATTTTTTATATAAAATATGTATTTAAGGTTCTAAATTTTGTTTGAAAGTACAATAAATATTTTATCGAAAACGTATAACTAATTACAATACTAGAATAAAAAATAGCTCAACTATTATTATTTTTATGATAGTTCAAGCATTATTATAAACAACGTATAAAAGATAACAAATTATGAGTTTTATAATTTGAACAATAGATTTAAAATTCAAATTTGTTGCCTTGCATGATTATTGAAGTAAGGAAATAATTTTTTCTATTCTAGAATAAAATATAATAAAAAGAGTATTTGAAAAATTGATATATTTTCTTAAGTCATTATAAAACTTCTTAACAAACTCCAACAAAAATTTTTGGCCAGAAAATAAAATAATTAGATTTCAACAAAATGTTAATTGTATAAAATATAAAAATTATCTAAACAAAATGTTACAAAATAATCATCCAAACATCATATTATTGTGAAATTAAATAGTAAAAGTACAATGTATTTGCAATCTAGTTTTATGCTTAAAAAATAATAATAAAAATATAAGATTTTTTATTAAAAATATAATTGATAAAATTGATCATATTTTTTGGAGAGAAAAAGTTGTTTAATTTTGTCATCAATTTTTATACATCACGTTAATTGTAGCATTGGAAATTAGAGGAATTTGAACAATGCAAAAAAAAAAAAACTAGTTTAAATAAAAAAAGAGGTTTTTTTATTAAAAAAAATTAAATTTTGGAGGAAAAAATCTATTAAGCACTATATGCATAAAGTTAGTTTTTTAACTCATTTTTTATTTATTAACTCATGCTTTTTAATGCTGAGTTTGACACAATTCAAATGATTGACAGAGCCTACCAACAGAGACTCGCATTATATTTCTCAGTACTCCTCCCATCGATGAATCAAAAATCAGAGACAACCAGTAAGGAGTTTATTGCTAATTTGATTATTCATTGCACATAAAGTTAATGAATATATACACTACTGAATAGCTAAATTGATTTATGAAATTTTAAGCGTTGGTCAAATTAATCTTTAAATTTTAATATAGACTATTTGCCAATTTAATAGATTCAGAGACTAATTTAACCGACGTTTACAATTTCAGAGACTAATTTACCTATTTATATATATATATATATATATATATATATATATATATATATATATATATATATATATATATATATATATATATATATATATATATATATATATATACCTCATGCAAAGATTAAGAAATAATGTTAAACACCAATTTTCTAACAATTCCCCCTCCAATTTTCTATTGGTTCATGAATAATGTTAAGAAAATTCTTGTGTTTTATGCTTGAGAGAATTTTTTGAAACCCTTCCAAACAGAGGCAGTTTGTCAATAATAACAATCAATTTGAAATTCATCTAACGTCATACTTTAAGAGATAATCTCATGAGATATCTTCTGAATTTCACGGGAGTAAACCTCCATGAATCTGTCATGGTCATGTGATACTCTGATACTTAAGGTAGTGACTACAACATACATTTTAGCTCCAACTTCCTCGATATCATATTTCTTCTTTATAGCATCCCAAATCTGTCTAACACTATTGTTAGAACTGTAGTATTCATACAGATCATCAACAACCCCATTAAGAATATATTTCTTATAGAAATAATCATTACCCAGGTTAATTCTTCTGAGGCACCAGAACCAAATCCAGTAATCTCTTCAATTGACATGGTAGAAAGAAACGTCTTAAAATTGTTGTTTTTTGAGTTTCAAAAAGCTATTTCATACATTTATGTCACCGAAGATATTATTGGGTTGAGTCACGGACTAGGTCGCTCTCTTTAAGACGTTTCGCGGCACTGTCCAAATTTTGCAAGGCAAACTATCAACCATGAAGTCCCTAGGATAAAACAACTTAGATACACTATATCGGCGTTCTACTGCACTATAGAAAACCATTCTAGAATTACACCCTCAATATGGTTGTTAAAGTTACTCTCAATATGATGGTTAAAGTCACTCTCAATATGGCGGTTAAAGCCACTTGCAATATGGTACTATGACCGCTAAAAAAAGATTGTGGTATTAGAACCACTCAAAATCGAAAGGACTACGACATAAAAACCGCTCCAAAAAGACTGCGATGTTAGGACCACTCAAAATCGAAGGGACTACGACATAAAAACTGCTCTAAAAGGGCAGTGGTATTATAACGACTCAAAAATACAGTATAAAAGCCGCTCTAAAAGAAAAGTGGTATTAGAATCATTAAAACTCGAAGGGACAGAAAGAATGGGGATAAGTGACTCAGAAATATATCGAGCAAAATAAAAAAGGGAGAAAAGAGAAAGTTGGGAAATGCATCCAACTTTGGCGTGCTTTTCACAAGAGATTGACACTCTTTATATAGTGATAGAAGCAACCTTACTTATGTTTTCTATCCAATGTGAGACTTTAGTATTTATAGTTGAAAACTACTCAACATATGAGAGTTTTTCAATGTAGGACTTCAACCATTTTTAATAGTATTATTTAAAAATATTTTTTTTAAAAAAATATATCGAATTATTTAAAATGGATTTATGACTTATTGATTAACTATTTCCCAAAAATTCTTAATTGTATTAAGGGGCATAATTAGACATAACTAGTAATATATATATATATATATATATATTTATTGTGATCTTTGTGGCTTAATAAAATGTTGATATGTAAGTTTTATATATAATGTCCTACTATTTAGGATAATTTTGATTCATTTAATGTTTATTTAGAAAGAATAAAATCCAAAACCTACTATTGACATTACAATTTTCCAATTTTTCGTTGAAATATATAATTAAATAAACTGTGGCAATGGATTTATAGGGATGAATTTGGGCAACTCATAAGGACAAATGAAGCATGTAGAAAATATTCAGAAGCGTGTTTACAGATGTGTCGTGAGGAGAATATCACCGCCATTGATTTGTGGAATTTAATTCAGCAAAAAGATAACTGGAAAAACGATTGCATCTTGTAAGTATGGTCAAATATGAATTGTTGAAATATGCATTTGAATAATTTAATTAGGTGGTTTTATTGTGTTTTTTTAGTTATGATGGAATTCATCTAACGGATAAGGGGAATGAAGTAGTGTCAAATGCGATATTAAAGGTACTCAAAGAAGCAGAGTGGAAACCAAGTCTATTCTGGAAGGATATGCCAGCTGAATTTGGAGAAGATTCACCATATGATCCAGTTTCTGCCGATGGAAGCACATCAAATATCTCACACATAACTTTTCCCTATCATATACAGTGGGACAACTTTATAATCTCAAGGTTATAAAATACTTTGGAAAATCACATAATAATAATATGCTTCAATAAAAATAGCTTAAGGAAGTATGGTAATTTCCGTAATAAAAATAGCTTTGGAAAATCCTTTGGAAAATCACATGTTCAATAATAAATGTGTCGTCATATAATTTCACCTTTTTCTCTAGACTGTATTTGAGCTCTTTTATATTCAGTGATAATAAATGTTTGTGTTTTGTTTTATGTCTTTGGATAAGATTATACATGTTTATTGCACCTAATGATAGAACATAAAAATATAGTGAGCCATGTTTATAAAAATATAGTGAGCCATTGTTTCTACTCCTATATACTATTTTATTTATAAATTAAATTAGATGGTGTGACATAAAACAATGCCCGAAAATGATAATATGGATACCATTTTAATATGCTAAAATTGAAAGAAAGACAAGTTATATATATTTAAGTCTGTTATATATATTTAAAAGATACAATTATTATACATGTACTTTATATTAGCAACCCATATATTTAATTCAACTATGGCCGCATTTATTGCTATTTCAATAGCACGTGCTTCAATAGCGCGCGCATATATATATATATATATATATATATATATATATATATATATATATATATATATTTAAAATTGGCTAAAAGAATGGTGAAAAGATAAAATGATCAGGGCACTTTAAATTGACCAAGGAAAATAAGTAAATACATTGCTAAAAAAATAGAAAAAGGGAGAGAAAGTGGAAGAATGTTGTATCTAAAATTCATTTGCAAAGTACCTCACAGTTTATTCAAAGACATTTGTTAACTGATAAATAAATAGAGAGATAAATAGTAGGTTCGATCTCATTTAGTATAATTAGACAAAAATTAATGTAAATTTCTTAGAAGTGTTTCGTGATTCATGCGTCGACAAATTTTTTATACAAGAAAAAAAAGACATTTGTTGGTGGAAATTGGTCAAATAGTTAATGTGTCAAATCAACATAAAAATCAATTAATTGTGCGGAAATTAGCCCTTGTTTTGTTTGTATAAACATTACTTCGACATTTTGAGATTGAGAAACCCGAGATTAGTGAGGGTAAGAATGGATGTCATGTGAAAGTGATCAAGAATAAAAGAATATTTCAAATAAGAAAAAAAGGACACATGAGGTGCAATTAAGTCTATAAACATAATTGGTGTATATATAGCAAGAATGTGTAACTCGTAATGCAGAAATACTATGCTTTAATTTGTAACTGCATATGGGTGATGAAGGGATGATTGGTTTAATTAATTATTAATTTTGGGGTAACAAAGAAATGAGGAATATGAAAGAGTTGTAAATCACCCAGAATGTGAAATATAAATGAGAGAAAACTAACAAAGAGATGGATATGGAAAGCATATTTCTGGCATAAGCCTACATGTCCTTATTCTCAATATAAATGGATTATGAATATTGCCTCGAAAATGTCAACTTCTATAATCATTGTAGCCAAAATTACTTTATCTATTTTTCTCTGTAGTTTTGATGTCAATTTTTGTATCCTTTTTATCGAAGAAAAAGTGCGAAAAAAGAAGCCTTGGATAATAAATTATTATATAGTATCACATATTTTTGTATGTTTTTTTTTTTCATGTCTAAATTAGCCATTAATGATTAAAGACTTGGATAGTTAAATAATATCAAATTATTGACATCGGGATAAACACTATACCTATTGTAGTTTTCATGAATAAATTACTTCCATGTTAGATGTTTGTAAAATTTACTCTTCATTACCATTTTCACATACAATTATTATTATTAAACGGATCTTTTCCTGTGCCATGCAGGGATGTTAATATTAATATTTTGTATATATAAGAGATTAAAATTTATAATATATAAAAAAAATTAAATAAAATAAATAAGTAGATATATATAAAAAAAAATTCTTAACGAGATCGATTCAAAAAGGTACCTACATGAGTTATGTTCTCCTAACTATCTCTGCCGCTTATTTAGAACCATTGATATAAAACTATCTAGGGATGTATAAAATATATAGTTAATTAGACTATATTGATGAATTGCATTATATTGCACTATAAAAAATCAAATCATTTAAATAGTTCATGAATTGAATCATATATTTAAAACAATTCAGTTAACCAAACTTAATTTCAAAATATTTTTAACTTTAATTAAGATTTTTTTTCTTACAAAATTTTTAAAATTTGTTTTTTTTTTCGAAAAAACATACATAAAATACCATAATTTTTTTTTCGAAAAAAAATAAATAAATAAAATTTTTTTTAAAATTTTTTATTTATTTTTTTAAAAAAAATCTAAACTTTTTTCTTGAAATATTTTTTATTGAGAAATTTTTTATATCTATTTTTCTCAAAAAACTTTTCTTGAAAAACTTTTGCCAAAAAATTTTGGAATTTTTTTTTGAAAAATTTTTTTATCGGGAATTTTTTTTCATTTATTTTTCGCGAAAAAGAATCAAAAATTTTTTTCTAAAAAAAAAATCGATATTTTTTTATCAAAAGAATTTCAAAATTCTTTTTTTAAATAACTAGTTTTAAATTGATTTTAACTAAAAATTTGTTCAAAATATTAAACTCATTAAACCAGTTTCATTCCGGTTTTGAACTTGATTTAATTATACCAATAGAATTTCTATGATTGTATTACAACTTATCCAATATTTTGCAAATATAAATAAATCAGATTCATACCCTGGTGATAGAAATCTTAATGTCCCATTCCCATACATTATAGGCACCAAAGTACTCATACATATATCTATTATCCGCATTTGAACATGGGTTAATAGGTTGCAATCAACCATAGGTAAAGTAATTTCTGATACTCAAACCACATTTATGAAAGGAGTGTAGATTTTGGACACTGTTCTAATCGCAAATGAAATGATGGAGGAATCACAAAGAAAGAATAAAAAATTTCTATGATTTAATGTTAGATTTTAATAAGGTGTATGATGGATGAAATTTTTTAACGCAAAATATGGGATTTTACTTTGTTGGATATAAAGTAGGCGCGATGCAAGGAATCAAATTTTACATCTATAGTTTACTGACGATGCACTAGTTGTTGGAGAAATGAGTGTGAGTAATGTCTTAACAATTTAAGGCTATACTACAATTGTTCAAAGTTACTTACTTCTAGTTTAAAAGTTCATTTCCATAAGAGCTAGTTAATGGAAATCAATATTCCTCTAGAGTAGATTAATTGTACGACAGAGGCACTGAATTGTTAAGTGTGGATCACCACGATTTAAATAATTTGGTCCTTCCATTAGCACCAATCCAATTAAGAAATTATATTTTATTTTTAGTTATTTATTTTATAAATAATTATTTTGAGATATTAGTAATATTGTGATTGATTTTTTTTTATATTTCATATGGTACGGTGATTTTTTATATATTTATTGTGATTTAGTAATTAATATAAATTGTTGATGTTATATTTATTTATTTTCTCGTTTTGAGTATTCTATAAAGAAGGTAATATTTTTATGTAATTATTCTGAAAAATATTATAGTTATCATTTTGAATATATGAGTTTTGGCTATTAATGTATTTTAAAAGTTTAATTATTTATTTATAAAATATTAGTTTTGAAATATTAGTAAGGTTTTAATAATGAAATTGTGTTTGAAAGAAAGTGTTAGAAAATTAGTTTTAATAATTGTTGATTTTATTTAAAAAAAAGAAAAAGAAACGAGTAAAACGTGTTTTATGGGTTAAAGACATATTCAAGAGTAAAATCTAATTAAATAATAAATAAAAAATTAATTGAAAAGAAGAAAAAGGAAATCTTTCATATTGATCTTTTTAGAGCGTGTTCTTATAATTTATTTTTGGCGTTTATCTATAAACTGCGAGTTAGATCGATTAGAGGACAAGGAGTTAAAGAACTAATGCTTTTTGCTTGTGAACTCGTATTCGTATATGAAAGCGCCAAAATAAGGTAAGAGGTGAGACATCGTTTGAATTCATAAGTATAATATATTGAGAGATAAATTAAATAATGTAAAAATATGAGAATTGTGAGATTAAAATGTGAAATAGAAATGTGTTGGAACATAGTGTATGAATTTAAAAATTGTTGAAGTCCCACATTGGAAAAATCTTATATGTTGAGTAGTTTTCATCACTATATAAAGATTTTTCAAACTTTTGTTGAAGTCCCACATTGGATAGAAAACATTTGTGAGTTTGCTTCCATCACTATATAATGAGTTTCAAAGAGAGCGACTTAGTCCACGACTCAACCTAGTAATATCTTCGGTGACATAAATTGATTTTCAAACAGTTTTCGAAATTCAAAAAAACAACAATTTTAAGACGTTTATTTCTGCCATGTCAACCGAAGAAATTATTGGATCTATTTCTTTGAGGCAAAAAGAAAATGATAAGAAAGCTGAAGAATTAACTCATAGGAAGGTAATGATTACCTCTACAAGAATTGTATTCTTAATGGAATTGTTGATGTTCTGTATGAATACTACAGTTCCAGCAATATTGCTAGACATATTTGGGATGCTATAAAGAAGAAATATGATACCGAGGAAGTTGGAGATAAAAAATGTGTTGTAGCCACTGAAGGTGCAACACAAGAAGAGGGTTGAATTGTGTTTGACAAACTTTAATTCTTTTTGCTAATTAGTTGAATAATGAGCAATCAGAGTAAATAAGTAGTGGATGATAAAAGTTAACACCTCAAATTTATACTTGTTCACCTTTAACTATGCTACGTCCAATCTCTTCCTTCAGAAGGCCTTTTCACTAATTCAAACTCTTTTGAATTACAACACCATTGACCCTTCAAGCCAGTCTTCCCAAACAGCCTGACAATCTCAGACTTTTGAGGAACAACAACACCTTGACTATACCAGCCAAGTCTTCTCAAACAGTCTGACAACCCCAGACTTTTGAGGAACTTCATAACCTTAAACCTACAAGCTAAGTCTTTTTCTAACGACCTAACAACCCCAGATTTTAGAAGGAACTTTAACACTATAGGATTTTATACAAGGGATTGAAATTAAAACTGAGTAACTACTTCTGGAAAGTTGATACTCACAATAAGCTTGACTTGAACTTGAGTGTTTGCTTCTGAAAAATTTATGATGACAATCAGCCTCACACTCTAAGAAAAGAACACTTAGAAAATATTTATCTTTTAAGCAAGTGTTTCTCTCCTTTGAACTCTTTGAATACTTAGGAATTTTTTCTCGAATTCTTCTATTTTTCGATACATTATTCTTCAGCATTAAGCCTCTATTTATAGTTGAAATTAGTGCTTCACTTTGATCTGTTGCTTTACTTCTTGAGTGTATCTCGATTGATTTTGTTTTGAGAATATTTTGGAGTATCTTGCTCAGATTTTGTTTCTGGAGTCTTTTGCTCCGATTCTATTTTGAGCATTTTGCTCAGATTATATTTTGAGCCTACTTTTAGCTAGATTATGTTTTTGGAGTTTTTTGCTCCGATTCTGTTTTGAGCATTTTGCTCAGATTTTGTTTTGAGCATACTTTCAGCTTCTAATGATGTAGCTTCTGATTTTTGCCTTAATGAGATCCTCTAGAATTATCCTCCGACGGGATCCTTTGATGGGAACTTCTGATTATATCCTCCAATGGGATCTTCTTACGATATCCTCTAACAGGTTCCTCTCATGATATCCTCTGGTGATATTCTCTGGTGATATCCTCTGGTGATATCCTCTGATGATATCCTCTAGTGACCATCGTCTGGTGATCATCCTCTGGTGAGTTCATCCTACTTCTGTTTTGTATCTTCTGGTGACGTCATCTGGTGACCATCCTCTGGTGACTTCATCCTGCTTCTGATTTGTATCTTCTGGTGACATCATCTTCATCTTCTGGCGACGTCATCTTCTGGTGACATTTTTCATTCTTCTTCTAAGTCAAATATATTATTTTCATAAAATACTTTTGTTAACATCAAAACTTTAAGTGAAAGAACCAACTTGGTTCCAACAGCCACTACCTCAAATATCAGAGTATCAGATGCTCGATGACAAATCCGTGGAGGTTTACTCCTATGAAATTCAGAAGATAGCTCATGAGATCATCTCTTAAGGTATGACTTTAGATGAATTTTAAATTGATTGTTATTATCGACAAACTACCTCTGTTTGGAAGGATTTCAAAAAATCCTCTCAAAGCTTAAAACAAAAGAATTTTCGCTAAAGAGTATGATAACTCGTCTCTAGAGATAAGAAAAAAAATCTTGTTTATGATTTTTTTCTTCTGAATAAGGTAGAGTTTACTTACTCTATAGGAGCAGATTTGTACACCAATTTTAAATATAATATTTTTGTTGGCAAATGGTACATCTGAGACATGTTTAAATTAAATGTTGAAATTAAGAATGTCTTATATTGTTTATATGTTGTGTGATTTTAATATTTGGCATGCTAGACTTTGTCATGGTGAACAAACATGTAATTTTGAACTTAAGTAACTCAAATTTAATACCAAAGTTATCTTTAAATGATTTTGAAAAAAAATGTGATTTTTGTAGTTAAGCTAAAATAACAAAGAGTTCACATAAATCTGTAGTTAGAGAATCTAAGTCTTTAGATTTATTACAATCTAATATATGTGAACTTGATGGGACGTTAACAAGAAATGAAGAACATTATTTTATCACTTTTATTGACGATCGTTCTGACTATACTTTTGTATATGCAATGAAAAATAAAAGTGAAGTGCCTAACATGTTTAGGATCTTTGTAATTGAAATTGAAAATCAATTTTGTAAAAAGATTAAGAGGTTTCGTTGCGATGGAGGAATAGAGTATGATTATAGTTTATTTAATGAGTTTTATAAAATGCAAGGAATTATACATGAAACCACAACACCCTATTTACCTGAAATGAATAGTAAAGCTGAAAGAAAGAATAGAACTCTTACATAATTAGTTGTTGCTTTTATTGACGATCGTTCTGACTATACTTTTGTATATGCAATGAAAAATAAAAGTGAAGTGCCTAACATGTTTAAGATCTTTGTAATTGAAATTGAAAATCAATTTTGTAAAAAGATTAAGAGGTTTCGTTGCGATGGAGGAATAGAGTATGATTATAGTTTATTTAATGAGTTTTATAAAATGCAAGGAATTATACATGAAACCACAACACCCTATTCACCTGAAATGAATAGTAAAGCTGAAAGAAAGAATAAAACTCTTACATAATTAGTTGTTGCTATTATGCTTAACTCTGGTGCTGTATCTCATTGATGGAGGGAAATAATTCTGACTGATTGCTATGTTTTGAATAGAGTTCATAAATCTAAAAACAAAACATCTCCTTGTGAGATAGTGAAGAAAAACAGTCGAACTTGTCTTATCTTCAAACATGGGGTTGTTTGGCTTATGTCAGAATCCCTGATCCCAAGCGAATTAAACTCGCCAGCAGTGCATATGAATGTGTATTCATTGGATATATAATAAACAATAAAGCGTATA
This sequence comes from Cicer cuneatum, assembly GCA_037974295.1. Taxonomy (NCBI): domain Eukaryota; kingdom Viridiplantae; phylum Streptophyta; class Magnoliopsida; order Fabales; family Fabaceae; genus Cicer; species Cicer cuneatum. The sequence continues at coordinate 11,679,469 of JBBPBO010001986.1, forward strand.
GGTTTTATGACCTAAATGCTAAAGTGATCATAGAGTCAAATGATGTTGACTTCTATGAAAATAAATTCCCTTTCAAATCTAGAAATAGTGGGCAACAAACCAAGTCACGTTCCTGTGACTAGAAGCACTAAAAGCAACAAACAAAGCGAAATGGAAACTCGAAGAAGTAAGAGAGTCAGAGTTGCTAAAGATTATGGACCAGAATATGTGGCCTGTTTTTTAGAAGAGGATCTTGCAAATCTTAAAGAAGCTTTGTCATCGTTAGATGTAGATTTATGACAGAAGCTATAAACGATGAAATGGATTCTCTAGAGTCTAACAAGACCTAGCATTTGGTAGACTTGCCTCTTAGTTGCAAACCAATCAGTTGTAAATGAATTATAAAAAAGAAACTAATACCCGATGGAACTGTTGATAAATACAAGGCACGCCTTGTAGCCAAAGGTTTTAGGCATAGAGAAAATATAAATTTCTTTGACATTTTTTCACCACTCACTAGAATAGCATCCATTAGGGTACTCATTTCTCTAGCAGCTATTCATAACTTGGTGATACACCAAATGGATGTTAAAACAACTTTTTTAAATAGTGATTTGGAAGAAGAAATCTATATGGAACAACCTGAAGGTTTTGTAATTCATGGACAACAAGACAAGGTCTGTAAGTTATATAAATCTTTGTATGATCTAAAATAAGCTCCTAAGCAATGGCATTAAAAATTTGATAACTTGATTATGTCGAATGAGTTTAAAGTGAATGAAAGTGACAAATATATTTATTACAAATCTGAAAAATGACATTTGCACTATCATATGTCTCTATGTAGATGACTTACTCATATTTGGTTCAAACATTCATGTTGTAAATACTGTGAAATCATTATTGAGTAACACCTTTGATATGAAAGACCTCAGAGAAGCGAATGTAATCCTAGGAATAAAGATTACTAGGTCAGAAAATGGAATTTCTTTAGATTAGTCTCACTATGTTGAAAAGATCCTAAAGAAATATAAATACTTTGACTGTAAACCTACTTGCGCACCATATGATCCAAGTGTGAAACTTTTGAAGAACACTGGTGAATGTGTTAGACAATCTGAATATGCGGGCATCATTGGGAGCCTCAAGTATGCCACAAATTGTACTAGACCCGACATTGCCTACGTCGTGGGACTGTTGTGCAGGTTTACCAGTAGACCCTAGTATGGAGCATTGGCACGCTATCGAAAGAATCATGAGATACCTAAAAAGGACCACGAGTCTAGGATTACATTATCAAAGATTTCCTACCGTCCTTGAAAGATACAGTGATGCTGATTGGAACACCTTGTCAGATATCTCCAAAGCAACCAGTGTCTATATTTTTAATATAGTTCAAGTGAAGAAGCGAGCTGGTTGAGATGTTTGCTAGTCAAAATCTCTTTACGGGAAAAACCTATGCTAATTGTGTTGATGCATTGCGATAGTACCACGACTATTGAAAAGATTGAGAATCGTTATTACAACGGTAAGAGACAACAAATACGTTGTAAGCACAACACAATTAGAGAATTACTTTATAAAAGAGCTGTTATAGTGGATCATGTACGCACTAATGATAATTTAGTGGATCCTTTGACGAAAGGGTTAGCTAGAGATAAAGTCCTAAATACATCCAAAAGGATGAACTAATGCCTGTAGAGTCACTCATGATGGTAACCTGACCTAAAAGATTGGAGATAATAAGAATTAGGTTCAATGGGTAATAACAAGTCGAGAAGTGATATGAGATGAACATGCTATTATATATCAGATAAGCATGATTCTTGAAGCGATGATAGGATGAGATAATAGAAACTCTTAATGAGATCTATACTCTATGTGGAGTGGAGTACCTAGCTACAGGAGTACTCTTGATAGACTCACCTATGTGAATGTGGAAGTGTGGCCGCTTTCTATGGAATTTTGAGGCAGAATTCCTAAAGCGTTCACTATATTGGGATAGATGTGTAGGGTCATTAACGCACGAGCTTTTTAGAATACACCCTATGAAAAGGTTGTGTGTGGGTTTGATGTCAGAGATAGAGTTCAAGACTACAAGTCACTCTTGTTGAATCTGAATCTCACTTATTATGCAAAGGTTCAAGTCAAGAGATACATTTGCTAATGCACAATCTTATAGAAGCGTTTGACGCTACTTCAAAAACATTTCTTTAATTCAAGTGAGGGATTGTTGGAACATAGTGTGTAGATTTAAAAATTGTCTGCGACTCAACCCATTATTATCTTCGATAACATAAATTGATTTTCAAACAGTTTTTGAAATTAAAAAAAACAGCAAAATATTTATAAGGTGTTGATTGATTTAATTTTTGATAATTGTGTAGTATTTGATATCAGAAAACAAAATAATTAGATTACAAGAAAATGTTAATTGTATAAAATATAAAAATTATCTAAACAAAATGTAACAAAATAATCATCCAAACAGCATAGATTTAATATTTATTGTGAGATTAAATAATAAAAATACAATGCACTTGCACTCTAGTTTTATGCTTAAAAAACAATAATAAAAATATAAGATTTTTTATTAAAAAAATAATTGACAAAGTTGATCATATTTTTGGAGATTGTGTAATTTTGACATCAATTTTTATACATAAAATTAATTGTAGCATTGGAAATAAAATTCATAATTGGAAATTAGAAGTATTTGAAAAATGCAAAACAGTTAGTAAATAATGAAAGAGGTTTTTTTAATTAAAATAAAATAAAATTTTGGAGGACAAAATCTATTGAGCACTCTCAATGCATAAATTTAGTTTTTAAGTCATTTTTTTTATTAAGTCATATTTTTTAATGTTGAGTTTGACACAAACCGAATGATTGACAGAATTTGTCAAAAAAGACTCGCATTATATTTCTCAATACTCGACCCATTGATGAAGAAAAAATCACAGATAATAGGTAATGAGTTCCGTTTGCTATTTTGATTATTAATTGCACAAAAAGTTAATCGATATATACACTTTATAGATACTGAAATAGATAAATTAAATTGGTTCATGAAATTTTTGAGTTTTGGTCAAATTAATCTTCAAATTTTGTAAATTGACAAATTTTGTATTTAGATATTTTGATTTGACAATGTATTTAAATATGTGGCTAATAAACGTTGATCTCACATCAATGTAATCTTCTTGATGATAAGTTTGTTCATGAAAATTTGTTATCTCAAAGATAAAGTTGTAAGTAATTGTAATTACGTATGGACAAATTAGTCTACGAAAGATTTAAATTTTATAGGAAAATTAGTCTATGTTATGATATCATCGTGGAGCGGTAAAATATTTAATTAACATGACACAACATGATCTCTAACGATAAAAATTTAAATATATACTATTTTGATTAATATTTTATAATTCAATAAATGTATTTGTCATTTTACAAAATTTAGAGACTAATTTGATCGACACTTATAGTTTAAAAGACCGATTTACCTATTTGCTTATATATATACACACATATACAAGTCATGCATCCTTTTTAGACATATATCTAGACGATGATTACCTAGTCTAACAAAATTAGTTAATTACTTAAATTTAATATATACCGCTAACACCAATTTTTTAACGATTCTGCTTCCAATTTACTATAATTTTCCTATTTACATGTACTGTCAAAACAGTGATTGTCTTTGCGTATTCTAGGAAGTTTTATATTTATTAGGGTTTATGTATTTAAGATCAATCTCATAATCACAGGGATCAGTTTTTCTTTTAAAATTAGCTGTCCATATTCCCTAAAATAGGCTGCAGGCTCATGTATATATATAGGTCCAGTGACTTCATAACATTATAAGAAAAAATATTTTTCCTTCTAAATTTGAGATGGTATAAGAGCTTCTAATCCTTGGGAGTCTTTGACCTTTCCTGTAAACCCTAAGTTGCAGCCTTCATTGCTGCGCTACCTTTAAGCCTTGTCGCAGCCTTCATTGCAGCGCAACCCTCTCTACCTTGATCACACATGGTCATGGCTGAGGTCGTGAATGCTATTATGGAATTGGGGATAGACCCCAGACTGCTAGAGAATTGCAGAATGTTCATTCTTCTTATCGGCTAAATGGGAAGAATTATCTCAAACGGTCTCAACTCATTAAGACCATCTTGAAAGGAAAAGGAAAGATCAGTCACCTGACTAATAATGCACCTGATGAAACAGATCCCAAGTTCAAATCATGGGACGAAGAAGACTCCATGAACATGGCGTGGCTGTGGAATTCAATGGTCCCAAAAACCATTGATACCTGCATGTTCCTTAAATCAGCAAAGGAAATTTGGGAAGGAACTTGTTCTAAGGCCAAGGATGCTGCTCAAATTTATGATGTAAAGGTGAAAACCGTGGCTGCCAAATAGGGAAACATATCAGTTACAGAATTTGCCAATCAAGTCAAGTCTCTATGGATGGAATTGGACCACTATCGAGTTATAAATGTTAGAACCAAGTTGGTTCTTTCAATCAAAGTTTTGATGTTAACAAAATTATTTTATGTAAATCGTATTTTGACTTAGAAGAGCAAATCAGAGGCTGTGCAGAATCATGGGATGACACCACTAGAGGATACATGCAGAGGAAGTAACCAGAGGATAAAAATGCCACCAGAAAGTTTGGCCAGAGGATACATCTAGAGGATGGATCCAGAGGATACCAGAGGATGTGATCAAAGCCAAACATCAGAGGATATCATCAAAGGGAAGGAAAAATAACATCATCAGAGGATATCTTTCTTGGCCCAGATCAGAAGGAAGCAGAGTCCAGAAGGAAACCTGATCCAGACCAGAAGGAAGCTTGTCAGAGGGAGACTTGGTCCAGACCAGAAGGAAACATAAGTCAGACTTGGTCCAGACTTAGTCCTAACCAGAAGATAGCATGGTTGTGAATATAAGACTCAGTCCAGACCAGAAGATAACTTGGTCCAGAACATAAAACTTGATCCAGACTTGGTCTATATCAGAAGATATAATTGTCCAGAACATAAGACTTAGTCCAGAGTGAATCCAGACTTAGTCCAGACTTGGTCCAGAGGAGAGGATAAATGTCCAGATTAAAAGATCAATGGTCCAGATTAAAAGATCAATGGTCCAGATTAGAAAATCAATGGTTCAGATAAGAGGATCACAGAATGACACAAATCAGATCACATGGCCCTGAATTGGTCGAGATTAGAGGATCACAAAATGGTATAGATCAGATCACATGGTCCAGAGTTGGTCGAGATCAGAAGATCACATAATTGGTACAGATCAGATTACATGGTCCAGAATTGGCCAAGATTAGAGGATCACAGAATGGTACAGATCAGATCACGTGGTCCAGAGTTGGTCGAGATCATAGGATCACAGAATTGGTACAGATCAAATTATATGGTCCAGAGTTGGTTGAGATAAGAAGATCATACGGTCCAAAATTTAAATCATGAAGCAAATCAGTGAAGACTTGATTAAAATTCGAAGAAGACTTGATTAAATTTTGATAGAAATTTGATCAAAGTATTAAGGGGATTTGATTCAAAAAATCACTGAAGACTTGAAGAAATTTGAATGCAATCTGAAGCTTAAAAAGATATGGTTTGAAATTAAAAGAAAGAAGATTGGTCAACAGAATTTTCAAATGCAATCTGAAGCTAAAAGGATACGATTTTTATTTAAGTGAAACAGGATTGGCCAACAGTATTTTCAAAGGAAATCTGAGCAAGATCTATTTCGAATTTAAGCTTGGACAAAGCCCTATCTACAGCTATAAAAGGAGGCTTCAGGCAGCAGCATCAAGCATCGAAAAACACAAGAACTCAAGCTTCATATTCAACACAATCCGAGAGTTCAAAAGAGAGAATTACTTGAGTGCAAAAGCAATATTTTCTAAGTGTTTTCGAGAGAGAAATTCAGTGCAACAATCAGCTTTCCAGAAGAAACAAAAGTGTGTAAGAATTAGTGCAGCAATCAGCTTTCCAGAAGCAAATTTGCAGAGTTCCAAACCTTGTAATCTAACCCGATAGTGGTGCAGATTCCTTCTTCAATCTAGGGTTGTCAGATTGGTAGGAGAAGACTTGACTTGTATAATCAAGGTGTTGTTTTCGTTCCTCAAAAGTATGTGGTTGTCAGGCTGTTTGGGAAGATTGACTTGGAGGGTCAGGTGTTGTAATTCAAAGGTTTTGAATTAGTGGATTAAAGCCTTCAGGATAAAGAGATTGGATGTAGCCAAGTTAATGGTGAACCAGGATAAATTGTTGTGTTCTTATGCTATTATTTTCCGCTGCTAAGTCTGATTATTTATTAATCAAGTAAATCACATCAACATTCAACAAAACAGTAAAAAGATTCAAAGTTTGGCAAACACAATTCAACCCCCCTTCTCGTGTTTGCACCTTCAATAAAAGCAAAGTGTTCAGAAGACTCAACAATCCTTAAGGAGTATATTGAACAAGGTAGAGTCTATGATTTTTTGGTAGGCCTGAATCCTGAATATGATTAGGTTCGAATCCAAATCGTGGGAAAAGAGAAAGTCCCAGGGCTTATTGAAGTGGTAGCCATTATCAGGAGTGAAGAAAGCAGGAGAGGACTGATGTTGGAGACCTCAACCACTGAAAGCTCTTCAATGATAGCTGAAGGAGGAACAATCATGGTTGCTAACTAGAGGAAAAGCGGGGTTCCCAATATGGAGAAAAAACATGAGGAGGCCTGGTGTACCAACTATAACAAGCCGCACCACACAAGGGAGAAGTGCTGGAAATTACATGGAAAACCCCCTAGCCGAGAATGGGGGCCGAAAGGAGGCCCTCCAAAAAAAGGAGGGCAAGGGCAAACACACATTGCGAATGGACAAAGTGAAGAATCTGTCCAGCTGAATCATGAAGAGATAGAACGGGTAAGATCCTTCCTTAGTAAATTGGAGAAGCCCACAGGTACATGCTCTTTAACATATTCTGGTAAGTTTCCACTTTCTTATAGGCTTAATGTTTCAGATACACCATTTACACATTACTGAATATTAGACTCTGGAGCCACTGACCATATGACCCCTCTACCCAAATACTTATCCAGATATTCCCCATATCCTAGCAACAAGAAAATTTCCACAGTAGATAGAACCCTTATAACTGCAGTAGGACAAGGAGAGGTCCAAATAAGCCTATCCATAACATTAAAAAATGTCCTTCATGTCCCTAAACTGTCCACCAATCTGATTTCTATACAAAAACTCACAAAAGGTCTCTCATGTAATGCTGTTTTTCATAGCAATTCTTGTATACTGTAGGACAAGAACTCGGGGAGGACGATTGGACATGCTAGAGAATGGAATGGCCTATACTACATGGAGGATCCTAATCTGCCTACCAAGAGCCGCTCTCTCATATCTGAATCCACCATGACCAACAAAGAGAAAGCTCAACTATACCATTGTCGGCTAGGACACCCTTCATTTCGAGTTGTAAAAGTGTTTTTCCCTTCCTTGTTTAAAAATTTAAATGTGGAGAGTCTCCATTGTGAGGTGTGTGAGCTTGCTAAACACAAGCGTGTACCATTTCCCATTAGCAAAAAGATGAGTCCTTTCCCTTTTTTTCTTGTTCACACTGATGTATGGGGTCCTGTTTATGTTCCTAATATCTCAGGTGCTAAATGGTTTTTTAACCTTCATAGATGATTGTACCTGGGTGACTTGGGTTTTTTTTTATTGAAACAAAAATCTGAAGTTAGCTCAGTGTTTTTTCAGTTTGTCTCAATGATTAAAAATCAATTTGGGGATGGTATCAAAAGAATTAGTTCTAATAATGCCAAGGACTACTTTAACCTTGTACTAAACTCTTTTTGCCAAAAGAAAGGGATAATCCATGAGTCCTCATGTGTGAACACACCGCAACAGAAAGAAAAAATGGACACCTATTAGATCAAACTAGAGCTCTACTTCTTCAAAACCATGTTCCTAAGATATTTTGGGGGGAAGCCCTTCTTACTGCCACCTATCTAATCAATAGGTTAGCCACTAAAATCTTAGACTCAAAAAGCCCTATGGAAGTCCTATCCTCATTCTACCCACACTTGGATCCTACAAATAAACTCGAACCTAGAATATTTGGGTGTGTATCCTTTGTGCATGTTCATAGTAATGAAAGGAGAAAATCAGACCCTAGGGTTGTCAAATGTGTATTCTTAGGGTACTCTACCACACAAAAGGGATACAAATGTTTCCACTCCCTATCAAAAAGATTCTATGTGTCAAGAGATGTCACCTTCAACGAACAAGAGAGCTACTTCAAGCAGCCTCATCTTCAGGGGGAGAATGTAAGTGAGGAAGATGAGATTATCATGCTTCCAAATATGACATTTGGACCTGTAATTGGGAAAAATGGCATTGCTGTCCCTAAAATTGAGAGAAGAACATAACATGCACCTGAACCAACAATAGGACCTGCACATGAATCAATAGCAGGACCTACATCTGATGGCATTGCTGTCCCTGAAATTGAGAGAAGAAAAGAACCTGCACTTGAACCAACAGCAGGACCTGCACCTGAATCAATAGCAAGACCTACACCTGCACCTAATGGTGGGAAATTTGGGGAAAATCTGGTATATTCAAGGAGAGAAAAGGCCATTCTAGAATCTAGCAATGTCCAAGAATCCAACCCATCATCACTACATGAGGTAACACCTTCGAATCCTATAAACTCCAATGATTCTAATGAGTTTGTTTATGAAAATCTAGAAGCACAGGTGAACCAAAATCTAGACCTACCCATTGCCCTTAAAAAGGGAACTAGAACATGCACCTACCAACAACCACTTTACCCACTATCAAATTTCTTATCTTTTGAAAAATTCTCACCTACCCATAAAACCTTTCTCATAAACCTCAACTCCACACACACACCTTCCTCTATATCTGAAGCATTATCTGACAGGAAATGGAAACAAGCCATGGATGTGGAAATGGGGGCGTTAAACAAGAATAAGACTTGGGAACTTGTCACCCTACCAACTGGAAAAAAAAAACAGTAGGATACAAGTGGGCATATGCAGTAAAGTACATGGCTGATGGGACCATTGAACGTTACAAGGCAAGATTAGTGGCCAAAGGCGTCACTCAAACCTATGGAGTTGATTACTTGGAGACATTTGCCCCAGTTGCTAAGATGAACACAATCATAGTAATATTATCATTAGCAGCAAATCATGATTGGACCTGCAGCAGTTCGATGTGAAGAATGCATTTTTACATGGAGACCTTGAAGAAGAAATATACATGGTGTTGCCCCCTGGTTACAATGGACAGGTTGCTGCTGAAACTATTTGCACTTTAAGAAAGGCTCTATATGGGCTGAAACAATCCCCAAGAGCATGGTTTAGAAGATTTACCAAAGTTATGATAGGTCTGGGCTACAAACAGAGCCAAGGGGATCACACTTTATTTATCAAACATTCAATTTCATGGGGAGTAACAATTTTATTGGTGTATATAGATGATATTATAGTAAATGGGGATGACAAAAAGGAGCAGAAAGTGTTAACTGAATGCCTTGCCACATAATTTGAGATCAAGACATTAGGGAGACTTAAATATTTTTTGGGAATTGCAGTGGCTCATTCCAAGAAAGGAATTGTTCATATCTCAACAAAAGTATATTGCTCACTTGCTTAAAGAAACAGGTAAGACAGCCTGCAGACTAGCAAGTACTCCAGTTAACCCAGATATAAAGTTGGGATGTGCGGAGGAAGATATTGCCGTGGACAAGGATATGTATCAAAGACTTGTGGGCTTACTTATTTACTTATCTCACACTAGACTAGATATTGCTTTTGCTGTAAGTCTAGCCAGCCAGTTTATGCACAAACCAAAGGAAGCACATTTACAAGCTGCTCTTAGAATTGAAAAAGTCCAGTATTTGAAAGGGACCCCATGAAGAGGGATTTTGTTCAAAAGAAACAAGAGTGTCAGTCTTGAAGCATATACGGATGCGGACTATGCGGGGCCAGTGGTAGATAGGAGATCAATTACTGGATATTGCACCTTCCTTGGTGGAAACCTAGTGACTTGGAAGAGCAAAAAACAGAGCATAGTAGCTAGATCGAGTGCTGAAGCAGAATTTCGAGCAATGGCCCACGGAATATGTGAACTTCTATAGTTGAAGATTATATTGGAAGACATGAAGATAAGGTGGGATGAACCTATGAGGTTATATTGTGACAATAAATCTGCAATTAGTAAAGCCCACAACCCGGTGCAGCATGATAGAACTAAACATATCAAGGTTGACAAACACTTGATCAAGGAAAAACTTGACAATGACATGATTTGCACACCATATGTACCTACTCAGAATCAACTTGCAGACATACTTACCAAGGGGCTGAACTGCATTAACTTTGAAGGAATTATATCCAAGTTGGGAATGGAAAAGACCTATTAACCAACTTGAGGGGGAGTGTCAAAACAATGATTGTCTTTGTGTATTCTAGGAAGTTTTATATTTATTGTATTTCTGTAACAGCTGTATCTTGCTATTATTAGGTTTATGTATTTAAGATCAATCCCATAATCACATGGACAAGTTTTTCTTTAAAATTAGCTGTCCATATTCCCTAAAATAGGTTGCAGGCTCATGTATATATACAAGTCCAGTGACATCATAATAATATAAAAAAAAATATTATTCCTTCTAAATTTGAGACATTCAATTATTATATGTATATTACTTTCAAAGTATAAATTCAACTTTATATTTATAATAGTGCACAATTACCAATAATTAAAAACGATAATTTAATAAAATAAATTATTTTTTAGATACGTGAAATCAATAAAAATAACACTAATATTAAGAAAGAATAATTAACTAATTTTGTTAGACTATGTGATCATAGTCTAGATATATGCCTTGGAGTTTTTTATCTCTGGAATTTGTCTTTGAGTTATGCATCAACTTTTTGTAACATAAGGATTAATTAATAAGCAAAATAGCAAATTAACTAATTTTGTTAGACTATGCCTTGAGTTTTTTATCGTCTGGAATACATCTTTGAGTTATGCATTATCGTCTGGTATTTACCTGTTGTGTTCGATTTGTTCTTCATTGACAGGAGGCGTACTGAGAAATAGAATATGGATATTTTCCGACAGAGTCTATAAATTATTAGGAATTGTGTCAAACTCAACATTTAAAAATATATTTTTCAAAATAAATTTCAAAAAACATTTAAAAGTTTATATTTATATTAAGAGCAATTTAAATTATTTTACTAGTTTACCACTTTTAAATAGTGAGAAAAAATTATTTTTTTATAATAGTATTTATTATTAATTGTAAAAAAAGATATAACATATTTAAAAGTGGATTAATAAAAAATAATTAATAAATTTAAAAACTTAAAATAGGTCTTATATAAAGAGGGGAAAATTCAAAGAATTTTTATACTTATAGACGGAGTAAATATGAGATAAATACTGAACAAATTGTATTACTTGGAACTCTAGTATGAAAAACTTTACCTTTATATGAATATCAATCTTCCTCATATTTTCTTTGTATTCCTCTAATGGTACATGAGGACCAACGCCACTTTGGCGTGGACGAATAGAATCATTACCACCAAAGTACACAATCACCAATGTTGGTTGTAATTGCATAATTGTATTCTGTATTTGAGATAACCAGTACTATAGTGGTAAGTCTTTGACATATGCATTAAGCTCAAAATTATAGTCAAGTATACATTGTGCACAACCAAATGTAAGTATAATTATAAAAAAAAAATATTTGTGTATATGATGATGAAAATCAGTAACATATTATGTGCAAGATGTTCTTCGAACTAATAAATAACATATAGTTTTGGAGGGTTGATAGTTTTTAACATTGATGTAAAAAGTGTAAAAGTTGATGCTTATTAACATTGAATCCATATTTATAGAATACCAGTAAAAAATACCCACAAAATACTCATAACAGTTAGATTAAAATCTGTATTATAAGTATAGGTTTGAGCACCGATAATTAATCGTAAAAATAAGTTACTACGAGTTCGGGCACGAATACCTTACTACTCACCTCGCTCTACACCCGCATATCACATACACGTATATAGATATATTAAATATCTAATAAATATATAGTTACTATGATTAATATATTTAGGCTACCAATTTAAATATACAAATAAAATCACAACAAAAAATAATTAAATTCCTCTTAATTTTTTTGGGTGACAAAAAATTTCATAACTATGATATAAAGTTAACAATTAATTTCATAAAATATGTTAATTGTTTTCTAATTTTTTTTGTACGAGTACAAGGATTAAGATTGATATCCATGTTAGTCCATGCCCAAACAAGGGCAGAAGGAAGGGGATAGATAGGTGCCTCAGTCCTCCATGTTAAACAGGTTCCTTTAATCTATATATAGTCAACTATTTTATGGATCCATAATAAGTTAATTATTAAACAATTTTTACATAAAAATATAGTTAAATATATATATATATATATATTGTTAATGTTAAAAGTGGTACTCAATTAAAATTACTTACAAACCAATCTGTTTTTGGGCTGTTAGTGACGCAGTCGGAATCGCAAAGGGTTAGCAAGCGCTAATCCTAAAAAAAAAGAACAAGTTCTGGAATCCACCAGAGAAGAGAAAACTCTCAAAATTAATTATTTTATTAAAAGATACCTTTTGTTACAGTATAGAAAGTCTTTAAATAGATAATAGAAACCTTAGTACCAAAAATTAGGTAAAACAAAAAAAGCCCGAAATTAAAGGAAAATATAAAACGGCCGTTTTGAGGCTCAAGACGAGCTCAAAACGGTTTTGGAGCCCATACATAATGGCAAAGCCATGTGTTGTGTTTGTGGCGCGATTCCCTTTCCGGAAAGGTATAATAATAGACAATCTGACACCGGACGATCGTTTTTCGCATTTCCTGCTGCGTTTGTCCACAAAGCCGTTTCTTCCTCGATTCTGGCCGTGAACCTTCCTACATCAGTTAGTTATTCTGTTAGTTAGTTGTAACTACTTCAATTGTAACCAACTAATATATAAGCCAAGTTGTAAGAAGAAGGCAAGATATTAGTTTTGTATAGTGTGCAGAAAACTGACAGCAAAGAGTGAAAAAGTATTGTAATAATTTCATCTTATACTAGTGAAATTTCGAAGTCGGATCCAGTCTCCCAAACGTAGGAGTTTAACTATTAAATGGGTTAACAATTGTGTGTGTTCATTTTAGCATTGCAAGCTTTAATTCTGTTTTTGTTGAAATTGCATAAAGTTAGAAACCAAGAACGTTTAACGTTCTTTGTTTTAATTCTGATCAATCTCCATTTGACAAAAGCAGAACATTCTCCATTTTATTTTCTCATCAATCTTCGTTTTAGTTTTCATTCAATATCCATTTTTCTTTGTAAACCAAGAAAGTTCTTGGTTGAGAAACTCATTGATCTTCGGTTTTTTGTAAACAACAGCTGGCATCAGAGCACTATTTTATTTGATTCAGGGAAGATGACATCAACAAAGTATGTACATGAGATATTCGATGGGAAGAGTATTTTGGGTTATGGCGTCTCAAGATGAAAGTGTTTCTAGTTCATCAAGGTTTGGTAGAAGCACTAGGAGGAGAGAAAGACATGGCATCCACACTTTCAGAAAATGAGAAGAAGGATATCATGAACAAGGCTCATAGTGCTCTAATCTTAAGTCTTGGAGACAAGGTTCTAAGGGAAGTGTCAAAGGAGACCTTGCTGTAGGTATTTGGCTCAAGTTGGAATCTTTATACATGACAAAATCATTATCAAATTGTTTATACCTAAAACAAAAGATATATAGTTTCAAGATGAAATTTGGGAGGTCAATTGAAGATCATATGGATGAGTTTAATAAGATTGTGTTAGATCTTGAAAACATTGATGTAAAATTTGATGATGAGGATCAGGCCCTACTATTGAGAAATTCATTACCAAGTTCTCTTGAAAAACTGTGTGATATACTTCTTTATGGTAGAAATTCTTTGTCATTAGAAGAAGTACAAGTTGCACTAATCTCCAAAGAATTAAAGAGGAAGTCAGATGAGAAATAAGTGAGCAGTGGTAAGGGACTATTTGTCAAGGCCAAAGCAGGGCAGAAGAATCAGAAACAGAAGAATAAATCCAAGAATAAAGAAAAGGACAAGTCTAAAATGAAGTGTTTTGTATGCAAGAAAGAGGGGCATTTCAAGAAAGAATGCCCAAATTGGAAAGGAAAGAAAGGATTAAATAGTGATGATGATTATGAAAATGCTTCAATAGTCTCTGAAGGATTTGAATGCACATAAGTTCTTATGGCAAATTCAACTGAAATCATGGAGGATGATTGGGTTCTTGACTCAGGGTGTTTGTAACACCCCGAGTTTAAAACACAGCGCGAGTGTATTTTTTTTTTCTTCAATAAATAATTAAAATGAGTTTTCCAAAATTAATGTCAAGGGAATTAAAATAAAATTTTCATCAGTTCATTTCAAAAGAGAACACCCGGTCTGTGGCCACTAAATAGTATCAGAGTGCGGAAAATACAACGGAAAAGTCATACATTAATTCCCAAAATAAATTACATTTCCCAAAACAGAATGGTTTACACCAGAATCATCAGAAGCAAAACAGAATGACATTAAGTAAAACAGTTTGAAAACTTAAGTAAAACAAAAGCTTGATAGGCTGTATTCGAATACACACATGTTGTATTCGAATACACCTTCGAAATCAGTGAAATTTTACTGAGACTTCAACACATTTCAATCTGTTTCTTTTGAAAAATCAGCACAACTCCAAAATAGTTTTATCACTCTTTTAAACCACAAAACTCAGACTTTTACATCAAACCAGATTTTCCAGAAGGAAACACTTTCATCAGTTTTAAATCCTTTTTATTTTGAAATCATCAGCAACACCAGATTTTCATTAACAGAACAGCATGCAAGCATTTCAGCTTTCTCAAACCATCAGAACATCATGCAAGCATTTCAGCTTTTTCAAACATCAGAACAACATGCAAAGCATTTCAGCTTTCTCAAACATCAGAACAACATACAAGCATTTCAGCTTTCTCAAACATCAGAAAAATATTAACACATTCAGTCAAACAACAAGCATCACATAGCAGCAAAATACCAACAAAATGCATTTTTGCAATATTCAAAACAGTTTTATGAATATGCTTTTTACTGCTCTTCAAAATATCATGCAATGCATTTTTCAGCTTTCCCCATAACAAAACAAATTGGAATAATCACCCCAAAATAGCATGTTGCAGATTTTTAAAACCTCAACAGATTGCATTTTCTCATTCTTCAAAATGACATGCAAAACAGTTTTTCTTCAAAAACAGAAATGGAACAACGTGGATGTCATAACAATATGCATTTACAGCCCTAATGCAACTAGAAAGTGGAAGGTGCCCTTACCCTTGTTGCGTGTTTGCTACTTCTCACGTTTCTGTTTTCGTTCCCGTTTGCGCGTCAAAAATCGGCGGAACTCCCGCCTGCGTTTGCTGCTACGAAACTGGGTTCTTTAGCTCTGTAATAATGTGGATGTCATAACAATATGCATTTACAGCCCTAATGCAACTAGAAAGTGGAAGGTGCCCTTACCCTTGTTGCGTGTTTGCTACTTCTCACGTTTCTGTTTTCGTTCCCGTTTGCGCGTCAAAAATCGGCGGAACTCCCGCCTGCGTTTGCTGCTACGAAACTGGGTTCTTTAGCTCTGTAATAATGTGGGGAATAACTTTTGTACTGGGGGTTTTTTGGTTTGGTGCATAGGTTTCCAATTAATGGCACTTTTGAGGAACTCCCTCTTTTTCCTTTTGAAATCGAGAACAGAATTCAGAACACAGAATGGGAGAGAAGGGTGCTGTTACATGTAGTATGGGCAGTGAGGAAGGAGGGATGGTGTTCTGATTTCACCATCCTTCTCACTCCTATTTATAGGCTTGTGTGGTGCCACCTCACCCGACACTTGTCTTATTTTCAGCACTTTATCCGTCTCGTCGCAATTAGCCGCTAATCCCTAATTAACTGTCCGTTAATTTAGTTACTCGTAATTAAATTAATTTATTCTTCATCCAATGATTTTAATTCATCTTCCAAAATAAATATTTATATATATATATATATTTACTCAAAACATACATATATTAAATATTTTACAAATATCCCCAAATACACTTTAATATTAGTTCCAAAATTAATATTAAATTTAAGGGTCTTACATTACTACCCCGTTTAAATTAGTTTCGTCCTCGAAACTACATATCAGTAAACAACTGAGGATATTGTTCCCTCATCTTACTCTCCAGTTCCCATGTGATAAACGCGTCCTCTAGCAGTGGGACGAGTAGCCCTAGTCGCGTTCACAGCTGGTTCTGCTTTTGGAGCCTTGCAATCCCTAGCAAAATGTCTTGGCTTCTGGCAATTGTAGCATGAAGGACTCATAGTGGTACAAGCAGTAGCATAATGTCCCTCTTTTTCACATCGGAAACATCGAACCCCTTGTCCTAATTGTCGTCCAAAAGTCTGGTTCCCCGGGGGATTCTGGCCCCTGTTGTTGTTCTGGGGTCGGTTGTACGGCTTAGCAACTTGCTTCCCTCTATTGTTCTGATTGTGCATCCGACTAGGCCCTCCAGAATTAAAGTTCCCCCCTCTGTTGGCCCTCTTGTTCTTCATCTCTTCGACCTCTCTACACTTCTCTACTAGCGCTTGGAAACGTTGGATTCCCAAGGGTAGGACCGAATCTTGGATCTCATACTTTAGTCCATTCTGAAAGCGATGACACATAAATTGTTCATCAACTTCTTCCCGGAAGAATCTGAAATGCCTGGACAGCGATTCAAACTTAGCAGCATATTCTCCTACCATCATGTTTCCCTGGTGCAATTTTAGAAAATCGTCACCCAACTTGGTCCTAGTGCTCATCGGGAAGTACTTGTCCAAAAACTTCTTTTTGAACGACTCCCAGTTCACCTCCTCTTAAGCTGACCCCATCAGTAATCTTGTACTTCTCCACCAATACTCTGCATCCCCTATCAGCAGGTACGTGGCATAATTGACTTTCACCGCTGCCCGACAGTTAATCATCTCGAAGATTTTCTCCATCTCTTGGATCCACTGGTCCGCTATTTCTGGACCCTCATCACCCTTGAACTTGGGAGGATTATGGCGACGAAAATCCTCTAGTCCTCTAGATTCAGCAGCGCGAATCTCTCTTTCTCTTCTCCAGATCTCATTGAGTGTTGGCAGCCGTCTGTGCAGCAACAGACGCAGCCATGTTGTTCATTGCTTCAGCCATCCTATCTTCCCGGCTGACATTAGCTCTTGTGGTGTCGTCTCTTCGTGGAGGCATTGTTTCCTACAGAACCATCATCACTTCAGTCACACCACAACTTACACAAGACTTGACACTTTAACTACTTGCTCTTATGCATGATCAGCTAATAACTCAAAACAAATACTTTAAATCAGAGCTTTATCCCAAAACTTTAACCAAATGCTTTGATACCATAATTGTAACACCCCGAGTTTAAAACACAGCGCGAGTGTATTTTTTTTTTCAATAAATAATTAAAATGAGTTTTCCAAAATTAATGTCAAGGGAATTAAAATAAAATTTTCATCAGTTCATTTCAAAAGAGAACACCCGGCCTGTGGCCACTAAACAGTATCAGAGTGCGGAAAATACAGCGGAAAAGTCATACATTAATTCCCAAAATAAATTACATTTCCCAAATCTCAAGACCCTATACAAAAGTCTAGTCTGATCATGCACTAAGCTACAGTAGCACGGTCTCCACCGTATCCTATATAAGTCTCGTCTTCAGCCAACCGTCCGTCCTTCTGCGTTGTCCACGGATACTCCGTACGTAAAGATCAGGGGAAACTAACGACGTTTCCGTCGTTAGTGTATCCGCCGGTAGGACGGGTTCGGGTAACATCTGAGGGCAAAGCCCAATTTCAACAATATAATAGCAAGGATCACCGACCGAAATTAACAAATAATCACATAGCATATATTTCACAGCAACAAATATATATCCATGGTATAACATATGACAATGAGGAAATAATGATGCTCATTTGAATTTTCATGACATATATTTTTCAAAACAGCAACCAATTAAGATGGAAAATAGGTTGTAAGTACAGACAACACTTCAGCATTCACAATCATTCATCAGAAATTCAGTTTTCATAAAGTACTCACACACATCACTTTCCAATCATCATCACATAACCCAATCGTGATCCACCGGTCAATCACCCCGATGCAATATGTATATGCTCATGTATACAATATCTTGGAATTACCAAGGTGCAGTCGCTCACAGACTAGCACTCGTGCAGTCGCTCCACAGACCAGCACGTTATACACATACTAGGGTACAGTCGCTCACAGACCAGTACCAGTGCAGTCGCTCACAGACCAGCACAATTTCACGAATGGAATGGACCGTCTAATACACGTGAAACCATCCCGTAGCCTAGATAGATTAGACCGTCTAATACACGCGGAACTACTCTAAACCCGGATAGAACAGACCGTCTAATACACGCGGAACTATTCTATAACAATCATGGTCGCTACAATTACATGTATTAGCCTCTCACAGGCCATATACACAGAAGTTAAATCCTCGCACGGATAGAATGGACCGTCTAATACACGCGGAACCACTACGTAGCCCGAGTAGAATAGACCGTCTAATACACGCGGAACTACTCTGACCCCGGATAGAACAGACCGTCTAATACACGCGGAACTATTCTATAACCCATGGGTACTAGTTAACTTCGCGGCCCATCACAGTCACCGCATCAACTCTGTGGCCCATCGCGGTCACCACCTGACTATGCAATGCATGAATATGCAGTGTTTTCTCTTCACTGAAAACAATATGCAAAATCAGAAAAATTCATGCCATCCCATCATATTTCAAAACATCTCAACATAATCAATATCATCATCAACACATCAATGATTAAATAGTCAAGCAATCATTAACAATTCACATTACCTCACAAATTCCATACTTAATCATCTCAAGTCTTTCCATTGTTCCCCAAACTCTTAAAATTCATAAAACAGTGTTTAAAACTGAGATTTTTGGAAAATTACGAATTTGTATTCGAATACAGAAGCCAAAAACAGTGCAGAATTACACTATGTATTCGAATATAGCCCTCTGGTATTCGAATACAGAGGCAGTCTCAGTGCACAAATCAACATTTTTCACTACATCATTAAAGTCTCAAAAACGTCATCACCACCTCTTCAAACTATCACCAAAAGTTCCATTTTAATTCACCACAAACATTCCCAATATTCCCCAACACTTAGGGTTTATAAAACACTGTTGAAAAACTTGAAATTTCTGAAAACTCGAATCTGTATTCGAATACAGATCCCTTGTATTCGAATACAGACGCTAAAACTATAATTTCAACATTCTGTATTCGAATACAGCATGCCTGTAGTCGAATACACAAGCCAAAAATAGAACCAGAATGATCAGCATCAGAACATCAAAAACAGAACCAGAATGATCAACATCAGAACATCAGAAACAGAACCAGAATGATCAACATCAGAACATCAGAAACAGAACCAAAATCAGAATCATCAACACCAGAACATCAGAAACAGAACCAGAATCAGAATGATTAACATCAGTACATCAGGAACAGAACGAGAATCAGAATCATCAACACCAGAACATCAGAAACAGAACCAGAATCAGAATGATTAACATCAGAACATTAGAAGCAAAACATAATGATTCACACCAGAATCATCAGAAGCAAAACAGAATGATTCACACCAGAATCATCAGAAGCAAAACAAAATGATTGACATCAGATCATCAGAAACAAAATAGAATGGTTCACACCAGAATCATCAGAAGCAAAACAGAATAATTTACACCAGAAGCATCAAAAGCAAAACAGAATGATTCACACCAAAATCATCAGAAGCAAAACAGAATGATTCACAACAGAATCATCAGAAGCAAAACAAAATGATTCACACTAGAATCATCAAAAGCAAAGCAAAATGATTCCCACCAGAATCATCAGAAGCAAAACAGAATGATACACACCAGAATCATCAGAAGCAAAACAGAATGATTCACACCAGAATCATGTGAAGCAAAACAGAATGATTCACACCAGAATCATCAGAAGCAAACCAGAATGATTCACACCAGAATCATCAGAAGCAACACAGAATGATTCCCACCAGAATCATCAGAAGCAAAACAGAATGATTAACACCAGAATCATCAGAAGGAAAACAGAATGATTCACATCAGAATCATCTGAAGCAAAACAGAATGGTTTACACCAGAATCATCAGAAGCAAAACAGAATGACACTAAGTAAAACAGTTTGAAAACTTAAGTAAAACAGAAGCTTGACAGGCTGTATTCGAATACACACATGTTGTATTCGAATACACCTTTGAAATCAGCGAAATTTTACTTAGACTTCAACACATTTCAATCTGTTTCTTTTGAAAAATCAGCACAACTCCAAAATAGTTTTATCACTCTTTTAAACCTCAAAACTCAGACTTTTACATCAAACCAGATTTTCCAGAAGGATACACTTTCATCAGTTTTAAATCCTTTTTATTTTGAAATCATCAACAGAACAGCATGCAAGCATTTCAGCTTTCTCAAACCATCAGAACATCATGCAAGCATTTAAGCTTTTTCAAACATCAGAACAACATGCAAAGCATTCAGCTTTTCTCAAACATCAGAGCAACATGCAAAACATTTCAGCTTTCTCAAACATCATAACAACATACAAGCATTTTAGCTTTCTCAAACATTAGAACAATATTAACACATTCAGTCAAACAACAAGCATCACATAGCAGCAAAATTCCAACAGAATGCATTTTTGCAATATTCAAAACAGTTTTATGAATATGCTTTTTACTCCTCTTCAAAATATCATGCAATGCATTTTTTAGCTTTCCCCATAACAAAACAGAATTGGAATAATCACCCCAAAATAGCATGTTGCAGATTTTTAAAACCTCAAAAGAGTGCATTTTCTCATTCTTCAAAATGACATGCAAAACAGTTTTTCTTCAAAAATAGAAATGGAACAACGTGCATGTCATAACAATATGCATTTACAGCCCTAATGCAACTAGAATGTGGAAGGTGCCCTTACCCTTGTTGCGTGTTTGCTACTTCTCACGTTTCTGTTTTCGTTCCCGTTTGCGCCTCAACAATCGGCGAAACTCCCGTCTGCGTTTGCTGCTACGAAACTGAGTTCTTTAGCTCCGTAATGATGTGGGGAATAACTTTTGTACTGGGGGTTTCCTGGTTTGGTGCCTAGGTTTCCAATTAATGGCACTTTTGAGGAACTCCCTCTTTTTCCTTTTGAAATCGAGAACAGAATTGAGAACACAGAATGGGAGAGAAGGGTGCTGTTACACGCAGTATGGGCAGTGAGGAAGGAGGGATGGTGTTCTGATTTCACCATCCTTCTCACTCCTATTTATAGGCTTGGTGGTGCCACCTCACCCGACACTTGTATGATTTTCAGCACTTTATCCGTCTCGTCGCAATTAGCCGCTAATCCCTTAATTAACTGTCCGTTAATTTAATTACTCGTAATTAAATTAATTGATGCTTCATCCAATAATTTTAATTCGTCTTCCAAAATAAATATTTATATACATGTATATATATATATATTTACTCAAAACATACATATATTAAATATTTTATAAATATTCCCAAATACACTTTAATATTAGTTCCCAAATTAATATTAAATTTAAGGGTCTTACAGTGGTCATTTCATATGACTTCAAACAGAGATTGGTTCCTTGACTACAAAGAAACTGATGGGGGCAAGGTAAAAAGGGATCATGGTATCTATCTTGGGAATGGTCAAGCAGTGATAGGAATGGCAGCAGTGGAAGTCCAAACATCGAGCAAAGCCAGCTTGTGGCATCGAACGAAGGATATGGTACCAGTCATCGCTTGTAACTTTCAACTTGTCTGTGTCCATCACAAACGCGAAACACAAACAACATGGGGTGAGTTTCAAAATTATGTAATAGTATAAGATAAACGAGGAAAACACGAAAGTGTTCAAATTAACATAAACATGAGAAACACACAAGAGTAAAATATCAAAGGCTAATCTAATTAAATCACAATAAAACCGTTACAAGGATGAAATGTTATGCATTCCTATACTCTCTACTTCTTCATCATTTGGTACCATTCTACTTTGAAGTACTTGGTTAGGAGGCCTGATACTATGCCAATGCAAGAGCGGACGGACAGTTCATGAATGGCCAAGTCCACATAGATCCCCTAAACTCAACCCGAGACACATATACGTGATGGTCGGGGTACTCTTGTGTTGCACGGTAGCTGCCGACCTTAGGGAATAACCCACTAATCCACTTAGGAATTCCCCACCAGAGGTACCCCCAAGGTCTATCAATTTTACCTTACAGTTCGACTATAGCCCTCTAGAATCAGGCTCATTTAGTTGAACATCCCCGAATCACTAGGTTTGTCAAACCCTCCCTATATGATGACAAAATAATCATCACTCCAAAACTATAACATCTATCTCATAATTACTCGATTATCGTAACTCAATAAGTTTCAGTTGGACTTCACAATATTCATCAATATATATATATATATATCAGTCAATCATAATAAAATCCCAATATTTGGTTTACACTACTCACAATACACCGTCCAATCTCATCAATCACATAATATGAAATCAAACAGCTGGCACATTCAAGTAATATCATAATTTCAATCAAGTAAAGAGAACACTCAAGTACATATCATTCATACAATAACAATCAGCATAAGGTTTCATAAAACAAGACAACATGCAATCTCTTTCCACCCCTTACCTCGATTGAAGATTTTGAAGGTGCAAACACGAGAAGGGGGGTTGAATTGTGTTTGTTAAACTTGATTACTTTTGCTGTTTTGTTGAATGTTAATGTGAGTTATTCGATGGATAACTAATCAGACTCAGCAGCGGATAATAATAACATAATAACACAACAATTTATACTGGTTCACCATTAACTAGCTAAGTCTAGTCCCTTCCTACAAAAGGCCTTTTCACTAATTCAAACTCCTTTGAATTACAACACCACTGCCTCTTCAAGCCAGTCTTCCCAAACAGCCTGACGACCCCAGACTTTTGAGGAACAACAACACCTTGACTATACCAGCCAAGTCTTCTCAAACATCTTAACAACCCCAGACTTTTGAGGAATAACCACACCTTGACTCTACAAGTCAAGTCTTCCCAAACAGCTTGACAACCCCAGACTTTTGAGGAATAACCACACCTTGACTCTATAAGTCAAGTCTTCTCAAACAGCCTGACAACCCCAGACTTTTGAGGAACGATAACAACACCTTAACTCTACAAGTCAAGTCTTCTCCTACCAATCTGACAACCCCAGATCGAAGAAGGAATCTCCACCACTATCGAATTATATAACAAAGGTTTGGAACTTTGCAAAATTGCTTCTGAAAAGCTGATTGCTGCACTTATTCTTGCACACTTTTGTTGCTTTTAAAAAGCAGATTGTTGCACTGAATTTCTCTCTCGAAAACACTTAGAAAATATTGCTCTTGCAAATTTGTGTTTCTCTATTTTGAATTCTCAAATAACATTGAATTTAAGCTCAAGTTGTTGTGTTTTTCGAATATTTATTCTTCAACATTAAGCCACTATTTATAGTTGAAATTAGGGCTTTAATTTGATCTGATACTATATTTCTGGAGTGTATTTCAATTGATTTTGTTTTGAGAATATCCTTGAGTATTTTGCTCAGATTCTGTTTTGATTCTTTTTCTCCGATTCTGTTTTGAGCATTTTTCTTAAATTCTGTTTTGATCATGCTTTTAGCTAAATCCTATTTCTTGAGTCTTTTGCTCCAATTCTGTTTTGAGCATTTTTCTCAGATTATGTTTCGAGCATACTTTTAGCTAGATTCTGTTTCTTTGATGTTCGTCTCTAATGATATCCTCTAACAGGTTCCTCTGATGATACACTCTGATGACCATCGTCTTGTAGTCATCCTCTGGTGACGTCATCTTCTGATGACATCCTCTGGTGACGTCATCCTTTGATTTCTTCTTCTACTAACATTATCTTCTGGTGAAGTCATCCTCGGATTTCTTCTTCTCGTGACGTCATCTTCTGGTTTTTGCTTCTGGTTTCTGCTTGATGATGACAACACCATGTATCTTTATAATACTTTTTCTTTCTTTTGACATTGACTCCCCCTAAGACTAAGCTTCATTTTATATTTTCTCCCCCTTAATCTAATACCTAGATATCATATTAAATACATCATCTTCTCCCCCTTTCAAATACGTCATATTTTCCTAGGTATTTTATCAAATACTACATCTTCTCCCCCTTTGTGATCAGACAAAAAGGAATGTTGGTGATTTTTTTTAAAGTACACGAAAATACATATAGAAATAAATTAAAATAAACTACAACCTTACTAAGCAACTAGTCAGGGATGAAGGTAAGGTTGATGTTTTTCTTCATAAAGTCAAACCTATCTTCAGGTAATGGTTTGGTGAATATGTCAGCCTATTGATGGTCAGTGTCTACAAATTGAATGTTAAGTACCCATTTTTGAACATAATCTCTGATGAAGTAGTGTTTGATCTCTATGTGTTTGGCTCTAGAATGTAGGATAGGGTTTTTGGTTAGGTTGATGGCTGAAGTGTTGTCACTGTATAAAGGAATGTTTGTTTCCATGATTTTGTAGTCTTCCATCTGATGTTTCATCCAAATGAGTTGAGAGCTGCATCCAACTGCTAAAATGTATTCAGCTTCTGCTGTTGACATGACAATGGTGTTTTGCCTCTTGCTTGTCCAATATATTAGATTGTCTCCTAAGAATATGCAGTTTCCAGTTGTACTCTTTCTTTCGAGTTTATCTCCAGCATAATCAGAGTCACAATATCCACTTAGTTTGTTTGTAGGAGTTTTGTTGTAGAACTAGGTGAGTTTGGTAGTGCCTTTTAGGTATCTAAGGATTCACTTAACGGTAATTAAATGGGATTTCGTAGGGTCAGACTGAAATCTAGCACATATGCATACACTAAACATGATATCAGGTCTCGAAGCAGTGAGATAGAGTGGAGATCCAATCATTCCTCTTTAGGGTTTTTGATCAACTTTTTGTCTTGAGTCATCCTTTTCAAGTGACCAGGTAGGTTGCATTCGAGTAGCCATAGGTTTGCAGTCACTCATCTTAAACTTCTTGAGAAACTCTTTTGTATATTTTGATTGATGAATGTATATACCTTTTTGACTTTGGTGAATTTGTATTCCTAGAAAGAACATAAGTTCTCCCATCTTACTCATTTGAAATTCATGTTGCATTAATTCATAAAATTCTGGCCACTGGAGCAAAAGTCTTAGTGTAGTCAATATCTCCTTGCTGACTGTAGCCTTGTGCAACTAGTCGTGCCTTGTTTCTGACAACTTCTCCTTTTTCATTCAACTTGTTTCTGAAAACCACTTGGTTCCAATAATGTTCTTTTCTAGTCTTGGAACTAGATCCCAAACGTCATTCCTTTCAAATTCGTTTAACTCCTCTTGCATGGCAAGAATCTACCATCTTCCCTTAGTGCTTCATCAACAAAAGTAGGCTCAATAGATGAGATAAGCCAAACAAACTGTTTCTTTAAATAATGATCTGGTCCTTAAGGGATCACTTGCACCCCCAATGATTAGCATTTCGGGATGTGAGGATTTGTACTTCCATTCATATCTTTCTTCTGACTTAACTTCAGATTCATCCTCTGAAGATTTTTCGTATGCTTGTTGGTAGCTTCTGCTTTTTCAAGTTCTTTTGTCTGCATCAGCTTCTGGTTCTGGTTGATCTGTATCAGCTTCGGGTTCTAGTAGATCTGCATCAGCTTCCTCTAGTTCTGGTAAACCAGCATCAATTTCATCTTGCTTTGACATTTCAGGTCAAGCTATTTGTCATATAACATAATACAAATCAAATAATTTAACAATAAACTCAGTACAGCCAAATAATTAATTCTGCTTCTGGTGGTTTCTACTTGTTTTTGAAACCACTGAAATATTGTTTCTGTTAAAGTGTTCACATCACATGGATCACTTGGTTCCTCTAACAGTTTGAAAACCTGCAGAATACTTATCTAGCTTTGATTTTTAAGATTAAGCTTTTTGTTATCATAGTAAACATAAATATCAAACAATAATAGTATTTACGGCAAGATGTAACCTCTATGTCAACAGTTTCAGTTTTACTCTGAAAGCCTCTTGTTTCTGATTCTCAGATTATGAATCTATATGTTCTGTGATTAGATGGTTTGGATGAAGGGATTTGAATTCCCTTCCTAGTTTGTAGTCTTGATGAATTTTACTGGAGTGTTTAAAGAACTCTCCTGATTCTGACACTTCTCTTTCTGCTGATATATCAGGTTCATCTGATTGTTCTGGAACTGATGATTATTCTGATTCCTTTGGTAGTTCCAGTTTTGTTGATATGTGTGATTTCTCTATCTGTTTTGATATTTCCTGTTGCTCCTATGGTTTTGGTTCTGATAGGCATTGTATTTACCATTTCTTCTTCCACCAGAGTTACTTTGCTTCTGTTTGGTAGATGTTGGAACATAGACCTTTTTCCCTTCATATATTGCCAGCATCCATTGACCAAGCACCATGACTGGTGTTTCACTTTGGTTGTTCAGAACATCTGCAACATAAACAGTTTTATCTTTTGGTACCCAAATCTGGTTGGGTCCAGGTTTGTTAGTCTTGAAAGGTTTCTTGTATCTCCTTGATTTTATCATGGGACAAGACAATTTTGAGTGACCTTTCTTGTAACAAACAGCACACAAAACATTAGAGGGAATATGTTCAGTTATAGTTACAGATTCATCAAATCCTAAGCCTCTTTTACCATTGTTACTAACTCCATAGATCATAGAAGCATATTTGCTTCTTTCCATACCATTAACAATAAAAATCTTGTAAAACTTGTTCATGCATATCAGAATTACATACAATATTTTTACTTGATATTGAACAAATATTACTTTTTAGAGTTAGGTTTTCAGACTTAAGCTCAGCAATATCAGATTTAAGAATTGCATTTTCTGTTTTACATTCTGCATTTTGTTTCTTTAAAACATCTATTTCTTTGGTTAGAATTGAATTTTCTTCCCTAAGTGTTTTCAGTTTTAAAGACAGTTTGTTGTCGATATTTAAAATATCACTCATTGCAATAATTAAATCAGATTGAGTAAGTTCAGAAAATACCTCTTTTTCATCTTCTGATGATTCTCTTCCAGAATCACATTATGTATCGGATCCAGAAGCATCGCTTGTGTGAGCCATCAGAGCCAATTCTGCTTCTTCTGATTTCCTTCCATAGTTGGATCCAGAGGCAGAATGAGTGCAAACTGTCTGAGCCAATTCTGTTTCTTCTGATTCACTTCTAGAATCAGATTTTAAGTTGGATCCAGAGGCAGAATTGATGTGAGCCATCATAGCTAATTCTGCTTCTTCATATTCAGAAGATTCATCATAATCATCCCATGTTGCCATTAAATTTTTCTTCTTGGGTTTGGAGTCTTTCTTTTGACGTTTTCCTTTCTCCAGGTTTATGCATTCTGACTTGATGTGTCCAGGTTCATTGCATCCATAGCAGATGATACTTTCTTTGTCATGTTCATCCTTTCCTATGTTTGAATGCTTGGAATACCTCTGGGGAAACATTAATATGTCAAAATACGATTTTCATAAAATAATATTTGTTAACATCAAAACTTTAATTGTAAGAACCAACTTGGTTCCAACAGATTTCACAAACCGAATTCGATCTGCTAATGTGTCGCGTCCTCTTCGATTGTCGTCTCTAATAGTTTGCGAGAGAATTACAACAATACAACCACCAAATACAAATAAATTAACTACCAAAAATAAATAAATTATCCAGTATTTTTAATATAACTAAAAAATATAGTTAATACTATGCATACTAATGATTATACTAACATAAACACATATT
Source organism: Cicer cuneatum (assembly GCA_037974295.1). Taxonomy (NCBI): domain Eukaryota; kingdom Viridiplantae; phylum Streptophyta; class Magnoliopsida; order Fabales; family Fabaceae; genus Cicer; species Cicer cuneatum. Next base: position 11,707,621 of record JBBPBO010001986.1, read on the forward strand.
TTACTTAAAAAGAAATCATATAATGTTAAATAATTATAATATATATATATATATATATATAAAATTTTGATATTAAATGAATAAGCAATATATCACGTGTAATGCCACTAATAATTTACAACTCAATAACACAGTGTACAATTTTAAATTATATTAAAATGAATTAAAGTCTCTAAATGTTGAACAAATTTATACTTTTTAAAATAAGACAAAATTATAATTATAGGAAAAACAGATAGAATACATGTTATATTGAGTTAAAATAGAATGAGTTATTGTTGTACAAAGATGTATCGTTGTATTTCATTCTTACCATCAATTATTCAATTTGGTATTTGGCATGACACACTAAATTTCGTTCAAAACTTATTACTCTTGAGATCAAAATTTCATTTTATAAATAGTTGATATTCAAACAGAATATAAATAAATAAAATAATAATTTGAATCATGATTGATTTTATAAAAAAATACTCTAAACAGGAAAAGGCGATAAATTAGATGATCGGAAAACAAAACTCAAATAACAATGGCATAGGCAGTGGTGTTAGCAAATAATTTAAAAATGGCAAGAAACTAACTGGACTAAATGAACGATCCCGTAAAAAGATAATATATGCTTGATTCGTTAATCCGATAGTAGTAACCGACAAAATCACGACTGAGAGACAACGATCGGTGTGCGGGGCTGTGACTATGGCTGGCTTGTTGGAGGAATTGGAAATAGAATACAAAAAAACCAAAAAATGTTTGGTGGCAGATATATGTAACAATGCCTTGCTTTTGGCTATATATGTTACTAGATTAGTAATAAAGCCTCGTAAGTTCTCAGAATATGAATGACAGCGTGTAATTGAATCTCTGAATATGAAAGGTACCGTGCAATTGAAAGGTGTTTCATTTATTTAATTCTTTTATTTAATTATAATTACTATCTTTATTTGGTTTTAAGAAAAAAAACAAACAAAATATTTTATTATTAATAGTTTAGATAAATTATTAAGGCAAACACGAAGAAATTATCATTTATATCAAACAAACATAATAATAAATATAATGTAGTATTATATTTACTAAAATATAATAATTAGAAATTGGGGTATGACATTTCTCCCTATGTAAAAAAAATTTTGTCCTCGAAATTTACCTGAGGAAAACAACTCTGGATATGAATCTCGCACTTGACTTTCAACTTCCCATGTAGCACTTTCACCAACAACACCTCCCCAGACAACCTTAACCAATGAAATCATCTTACCCCTTAATTCCTTGACCTTTCGGTCTTCAATCCGTAGCGGTAAGGTCTCAAAAGGTAGATTCTCTTTTATTTGGACCTTGTCTGACTCAATCACATGTGAAGGATTGAAAATGTACTTGCGAAGTTGAGACATGTGAAAGACACTATGAAGATTAGAAAGAGACGGAGGCAACACGATCTGATATGCTACGTTACCGACTCATTTAAGAATTTGGTAAGGTCCTATAAACTGAGGAGTAAGCTTTCGCATTTTTAACGCCCGACCAACCCCAGTTGTTGGAGTAACTCTCAGAATACATGATCACCTTCTTGAAACTCGAGGTCTTTCCTTCTTTTATCATAGTAACTATTTTGCCTACTGTGAGATGCTTTCATCTTTTCCTGAATCATTTTTACTTTATCGGTAGTCTGTTGGACAATCTTGGGTCCTAACACAAGGTTATCGCCCGTCTCAAACCAACACAGAGGAGTTCTGCACCTCCTTCCATACAATGCCTCAAAAGGGGCCATTCCAATGCTAGAGTGGAAACTATTGTTATATGGAAACAAAATTAGCTCATTTTCTAGTCAACGTTTTGATCCTAGACTTTGTTATTATTTATTTTTATACGCACATGTTTTTTATCTTTGTGTGTCTCCATTCCATATTTTTATATGAATTTGTTATCCCTGTATTAAATTCTTTGGCAGAGTCATTCCCAAGACCATTCAACTTGTTCTATTGCCATTTTTCCCAATGACTTGGGCACGAATTGTTTATATATGTATATGATTTATTATTTCAATATTATTTTTGTAAAGGATTTGCATTTCTCTCTATAACACCATTATGTTGAGGTGCCATTGGAACATTTTTTTCAAGTTTGATTCTATTTGCATTTCTCTCTATAACTGATCCTTTGTATTCACCACCGTTATTTGATCGAACATATTTCAATTTCCTTCCTTTTTCTCTTTGAACACTTTCTTGAAAATGCTTAGACTCCAAGTACCTAGTCTTAGATTTTAAAGGAAATGCCCACACTTTTCTAGAGTGATCGTCAATAAAAGTAACAAATTATGATGCACCGTCAAGAGATTTACTATTCATCATGCAAACATCAGTATAAACTAAATCAATAATTTTTACCTCCTATAAGGATCAGTATTATGAAAAGAAATTCTATGTTGTTTTCCAGTAAAACAATGAGTGCAAGTTTTTAGAGACATACCTTTCATAGGAAGGAAACTTTTCTTCACAAGTATGTTGAGTCTTTTTTCACTCAAGTGACCATGGCGCATATGCCATAAATCATAAGTGGCATATTCAATTGCATTCACTTCTTCCTTGCATAGCTTCATAGGCAACCTATAGAGAGAAATAGATCTTTGCTTCTTTACAACCACTAAAGACCCTTTGGTGATTTTACATATACCACCACCACCAAAGTAAGTCTGATAACCCTCAATATCCCTAACGCTTTCACTGAAATCAAATTGAGACGAATATCAGGAACATGTCTAACATTCTTCAATTGAAGCTTGCAACCAATCCTAGTTTCAACCTACATATCTCCCATATCGATGATTTTACATTCTCATTCATCTCCCATTTTTACCGTGCCAAAATCATCAACACTGTAAGATGAGAATCAATCATGCATAGGAGTAACATGATATGAGGCACCAAAATCAATAATCCAAGTTGAATCTTGACATGCAAGGTTTATGAAATTATCATCACAAACAATGTAGACATTACTAACAGATGCAACTGTTGTTGTATCTTTATCATTTTTCTTCTCTTTGTTTTCATCTATTTCTTTTGATTGATCTCTCTTAAGGAACTTGAAATTTCTCTTTATGTGACCTACTTTGACACAATGATAGCATATAACTTCATTCTAGTTATTGACTTTCTTCTTGACTTGCTATGACTTTCAGAGTTGTCGCGTCTATGGAATGACTAGATTGACTTATCCCTCGTGACTCTCTAACTAGTGCTTCTGACTTTGAGAAAGAACCAATTAAACCACGTTCCTTTCTTAGAGTTTCTTCATTCAACACACTCTCTTTAACTATTGACATTTTCAACTTTCAACTTGAAGCCGAATTGGTCAATGTCACAACAAAGACTTCCCAATTATCAAGCAAGGAACTCAACAATAACAACACTTGCAACTCATCATCTAATTTAATATATGTTGTTATCAACTTATTCAATTTATTATAGAATATACTCATATGTTGAGCCATTGAATCCCTATAATTGTATTTCATATTTACCAGCTTCCGAATAAAAAATGTTTTATTTTGCACATTCTTTCGTTCATACAACTCTTTTAATTTTTTCCACATCTTGTTAGCATCTATTTCAATTTCAACATGTGGATATACACTCAGATTTAACCATTGTATGATCAAGGCCACTGGCTTTTGATTTTTCTTCATCCAGACAGCATCATATTTATCTATGGGTTTAGCAGTGTCACCCTCTATAGGATCATACAAATCTTTACTGTATAACATGTCTTCTATGAGAGTCTTCCAAAGTGTGTACTTAGAAGAGTTGAGTTTAATAATATTCAGACTTTTATTTTTCTCCTCCATTTAAATGCACAAACCAAATCAACTTAGCTTTGATACCACTTTGTTGGAAAAAAGCCATAGATAATTATCTCAATAATGCAGAATATTTTTCTCCCACATGTGCAGATAAATGGGCAAAAAGAAAATACAATTCCACATAACAAAAATAATTGGCAGAAAATTAAATGAGACATATACAATTTTTAACGTGGAAAACTTCCTCAAATTGAGAGAATAAAAACCACGGGACCTAATCCAGTAAAAACTTCCACTATAATAATTAATGGGTACACGAGTCTTTCTAGTAAGACTAGGGAATATCAACCAACAATAGCCATCACAAAAGGGTGGAAACCAAACAAATAACAAACAACCTTCCACTGAAGTGGGTATTACAAAGTAACTATCAGAGAAGGTAAAACTACTAATATTGTAAATTAAAAAAACAAACTTAGTGGTAGAAATAATATACTAAAATTGTAGACCAAACGGATCAAATTTGCCACACACCTGTTACCACCGAAATCCAATTTTCTTCTTCTCCTTTTCTGTTGCCGTCATATCTCTTTTTTGTTTTCCTTCTCGGTACTGTTCACTTTTGTTTTATTAGAGATTTCAAAATCTTTTTTTTCTTTCACATGGACTGAGCCTAATAAATCATTTTGTTCCCTTTTTTTTTTCTTTTCTTTTATTTCTTTAATAATAATAATATAGTAAAAATTGTCAATTCCACTTGATGAGTGAGGCCATTCAACAATAAAAAATAAGAAATCGAAACAAATTGTTCTTTTGTTTGAAGATTGTCTAACAATCTAAAATTTTTTATTTCTTATTTTTTATCTTAGTTTTTAGTACACAACTGTTGACACCTAATTTTGTCCGCTTTATTTAGACATTTTTAAATAAAAAAATATATAATATTATATATAAAAAAGAGAAAAATATAATAAATACAAATAAAAATAAATAATTAGACTATAAACTTTATACAATCATGAGTGTTTTTTGTTCTTATTTGTCTCTGATTCCTGTTCAGGCGTTCACTCTTTTCTAAAACAAAAAAAAAAGGTACGTAATCGAATAAAAAGAAATTGAAAGGAAATGGATTGATGAATAGTAATAAAAATCAGCATAATGGTGACCATTTGAATGAAAAGAAACCGAAAACAAATTGATGAATAGTAATAAAAATCAGCATAATGGTGACCATTTGAATGAAAAGAAACCGAAAACAAATTGATGATTAGTAATTGGTAATCAATCCACAATTATTTCTTTGTCTTTTGTAACCTTCAACCTGAAAGTCTATAAATAGTCTACAGCATGAGTAGAAGAGAAGGGAGCACGATTGAAAACAAAAACAGAGAGAACAAGAGGCAAAAATAGGGAGGAGTAGACAATTGGTACTTTGATAAAGTCAGTCTAGCAAAAACCAATTGAGCAGTAATGTATCAATGTTCTTATCCTCCTCTTATTTTCTTTTTATTATTGCTTCAATTTAATAAAATAAAAACGCAATTTAGTTTTTCTAAACTTTCATTTTTTTAATCTATTGTACCTGTTCATAAAAACACAGATACTAAAAAATATATATAAATAATTTATGCTTATAAACAAATCACCAAGTAACACAAACTTCACCCAATTGTAATATAACACAAAATTCACATAATGGTTTATCAAATAAATAAAAAACAATCATTACAACGAATAAATAGTTTTTGTTGTTTCTTATTTTAGAATAAACAGTCGCCGCCGCCGGATGAAATTCATCCTCGCTCGCCGCGCCACATCACTTAGTGGCCTTTATGCCGTGACAGATCCGACAACGCGTAAGCAAATCCTTTAATAGGCTGCTTCACTGTCGTGTCCATCTGTTTTGTGCATAAACCACCGCATTACCGTTATTTTCTAAAAAAAAAATCAATTGTTCTTTAAATTATACAATTTATGAACAGACATCTCACATTTATTATTATTATTATTGTTATTATTATTATTATCATTATTACACTTTTACTTCTAGATACATATATAATAATAACTATAATAAAACAATAGTCAAATAGAATAATAATAAAATTGAATAACACATAAATATTTTCTACCCAAGAACTACGTGTGTTTTGATTTCCCTATTGCACCTGGGGATACGTAGGAGCAAGGTTTTTTTCCTTGTCAAACCAAATTATAAAAAAATATTTTGCTTTCTTTTATTAATGTAAATAATTTATTTTCCTTTTTTATTATTCTTTTAGGGGGTAAAATAAATAATTAAGTAAATAAATAATTTGTATACAATTAATTATAGGGTAATCGTTTTAACGGATGATGTAGGGTAATATCACTTTCTCTACTTGTAATGGACTCTCGAATCCATTTTTTTGGTTCAAAAACTTTATTTTAGGTTTTATCTAATTTTTCCTTTTTTTAAAAAAATAAAATAAAATTGGTGGCGACTCATTTTTCGCGGACAAATCGGACGCGACAACAACCAACAAGAACCACAGTCAAAATAAAATAAGAATAAATAAGAGATCTCCTTAATCCTCTATTTTTATGTTTAATTAACAAAATCAATTAAATATTTGCCCAAATACCACAAGTCTATTTTATTATTACGCATAAGACATTTAAATTATTTTTTTAAAAAAATTATTCAATTGTTTTGTTAATCTCTGTTTGATATATTGGACCAATACAAAATTAAAGTTAATATATGACATCAAAAGTGTGTCCACATCAAATTCGGGTAAACCCACAAATTCGATGATCCAAATCAATCCAACCTACATTTTGACCCAAACCATTCAAATTCGGATCTAACCAAAACAAAATCGTTGAAACTCAATTACGTTCGGTTCGGATAGTGGATTTAACATTTTGAACACACAAACTCAAATCATTGACGTGGTGTGTATATATAATATTATATATATATATATTACTATTGGTTATTGTTAAAATTTAGTTTTTGCACTATATTTGAGAATTTGTTGTTAATTTAATTAATTTAAGTATTTTATTGTATTTGTGGATGTATTTCAAGTATTGAAAAATGTGTTGCGATATAGTTTGGTTCCTTCTTCAATATGGGGTTATCAGGTTGTTAGGAGAAGACATGGCTTGTAGGGTCAAGGTGGTGTTGTTCCTCATAAGTCTGGGGTTGTCAGGCTGTTTGGGAAGTGTGGCTTGGAGGGTCAGGTGATTTGTAATTCAAGGTATTTGAATTAGTGAATGAAAGCCTTCTGAATGAGGGGATTGGATGTAGCCAAGTTAGTGGTGAACTAGGATAAATCTATCTGTCCAAATATTTGGACAAATAGTTTGGTTCAATTGCTTCTTATCAAAATAATTCATAAAAATTAACCAGCCTTCATCAAATCAACAAAAAGTTTTCAACTTAGGCAAACACAATTCAATCCCCCTTCTCGTGTTTGCACCTTCAATTGGCATCAGAGCTCGGTCTCAAGGTTGAGGACTTTACAATGTTTCAGAAAAGATCCAAGGTTTCAATATGTCTGGATTAAGTGAATCAACAGATGAAGAAATTGAGGTATTTTCTGAATTTAGTCGATCTGATTTAATTACTGCTGTAAATGATTTTTTAAATATTAATCATAAATTGTTTTTAAAACTGAAAACATTTAGGAAAGAAAATACAAATATAACTGAAAAAGTTAATGTTTTAAAGAATCAAAGTGCTGAATTTAAAACAGAAAATGCAATTTTGAAAATTAATATTACTGAACTTAAAACGGAGAATGCAAATTTGAAAACTGATATTGTTGAACTTAAGGGTGAAAATCTAACTCTAAAAAGTAATTATAGTTCAACATCAATTTGTAATTATGATAATCATGAAGAAGTATTTCAAGATTTTCTTGATAACGATATGGAAAGAAACAAATATGCATCTATGATTTATGATGTTAGTAGGAATGGTAAAAAAGGAATAGAATTTCAAGAAAAAGTAATTGAACCCAAATTTGTTCCCTCTAATAGTTTATGTACTATTTGCTATAAGAAAAGTCATACTAAAATATCTTGTCCTATGCTAACCACATGGAAAGACAAGAAACCTTTAAGAACTAACGAACCAAGACCCAACTAGATTTGAGTACCAAAAGATAAAATTGTTTTTGTTGAAAATGTTCTAAACAACCAAATTGAAATATCAGTCATGGTGCTTGGTCAATAGATGCTTGCAATATATGAAGGGAAAAAGGTCTATGTACCAACACCTACCAAATAGAAGGCAATTGACTCTGGTGGAGGAAGGGCAGGTCAACACAATACCTACCAGAAGAATCAGAATTACCATCAGTTCCAAAATTACCAGAGGAACCTAATAAATCAGCAGAAAGAGAAGTGTCAGATTAACAATCAGAATCATGAGACTTCTTTGAACACTCCAATCAAATTCATCAAGACTACAAACCTGGATGGGAATACAAATCCTTTCATCCAGACCCTCTAATAATAGAATATGCAAATTCATAATCTAAAAACAAGAAAAGAAGAAATAAGAGGGTTTTTAGAGTGAAACTAAAATTGTTGACATATAGGTTATATCTTTCTTTAAATATTATTTATGTGTTGAAATTATGTTTACTGTGATAACAAGAAGCTTGATCTTAAAAATCAAAGCTAGATAAGTATTTTCCAGGTTCTCAAAAATTTAGAGGAACCAGGTGAATCACAAAAGCAGAATACAACTTGACCTTGAAAAGTCAAAGCAAGATGATGGATGGATTCTTGCAATGCAAGAAGAGTTAAATGAATTTAATAGGAATGATGTGTGGGATCTAGTACCTATACCAAAGAAGAACATTATTCGAACCAAGTGGGTTTTCAAAAGCAAGCTAAATGAAAAAGGTGAAATGGTCAGAAACAAGGCAAGACTTGTCACACAAGGCAACAATCAGCAAAAGGACATTGATTACAGTGAGACATTTGCTCTAGTGGCTAGGTTAGAGGCTAATCGTATCCTACTTACTTTTGCTGCAAATAATAACATTACATTATTTCAAATGGATGTTAAAAGTGAAGGTGCAAACACGAGAAGGGGGGGTTGAATTGTGTTTGACTAACTTGAATACTTTTTCTGTTTTTGCAGTTTTAAAACAAAACTTGATGTATGAATAAAACAGAGTTAGCAGCGAATCTAAAGAAAAAATAAAAACACAGAATTTTATACTGGTTCACCGTTAACGAGGCTACGTCCAGTCCCTCACCTTTAAGGATTTCACTAATTCAAAACCTTGAATTACAACAATACCACTGACCCTCCAAGTCAGTCTTCTCAAATAGTTTAACAATCCTAGACTTTTGAGGAATACAGCACCTTGACTTCATAAGTCAAGTCTTCTCCTACCAATCTGACAACCCCAGATTGTAGAAGGAATTACAACGCCTTGAATCTAATTGCCAAATAATCTGCTACCCCTTCTGACTCCCTCAGATTGTAGACTCTACTTCAACAACTTAGATCTAACACAAGGGAGAGAAAATAACACGAGTGCTTGCTTCTGGAAAACTGGAACTCACAATTAACGTCACTGAAAATTTGAGTGTTTGCTTTTGGAAGTGTATGACTCTTTTGTGATTTTCGATACTAAGTATTTTGCCTTGAGCCTCCTTTTATAGATGTGAATTAGGGTCTCTTCCAAGCTGAATTTCGAGCTGTATCTTGCTGGATTCTCTTGCAAAAATACTCTGACCAATCGGGTTTCATATAAATAAAAAACATATCTTTTTATCTCCAGATTTGTTTTCATAAATAACTTGGGCCAATCCCGTCTTTAATTAATTATGGACAAATCTTTCTTCCCGCCAATAGCTTCTGAACTCCCACACGACTTCACTTTATTTTTGTAACAAATCCTTTTAATACTTTGATCAAATTTAATTAAATCTCCACCGTTAATCCTCATGATTAAATCTGGACCGTTTGATCTTCTGCGCTAGTCCACATCTTGACCATACTAAGTGATCTGCTGTGATCCTCTGATTTCGGCCAACCCTGGACCAAACTTCTGATCTTCTGATCTCAGCCATCTTGGACTTGCAAACTGATCTGTTGTGATCCTCTGATCTCGGCCAATGCTGGACCACACATTCTGACCTTCTGATTTCGGCCAACAGTGGGCCATGGTCTGACCTTTTGATCTCGGTAAATAGTGGGCCATATACTTAAATCTTGACCATTGATCTGAACCTTTTCCCTCTGATCTGGACCAATTCTGAACTTGGTCTGGATTGAACTGAAATTAAATCTGGCCAAATAATATTTCAGTCTGGACATTTTACCTTCTGATTTGGATAAGGTTTGGATCATATCTGGACATCATTTCTTCTGGTCCGGACTTAGTTTCATACCTTGAATCATGCTATCTTCTGGTCTGGGTCAAATCTGGATTGAATCTCTTGTTCTAGACCCATTAATTTATCCTCTGATTAAGTCTGGATCAAGTCTGTGTTGTTTATCACTTCACTGCCAGGCCATCTTCTGGTCAGAATAACTTCTGGACTAAGTCTGACTTATGATTCTTTCTGGTCTGGATCAAATCTGCCTTTGGCAGGATTCCTTCTGGTCTGGTCCAGGTCTCCTTCTGACTTTGCTTCCTTCTTATCTGGGCCAACAAAGATATCCTCTGGTGGTGTTTTGACATCCAGGTTTATCCTCTGGTGGTACCTTCTGGATGCATTTTCTGGTGTCTTCTGGAGGTGTATCCTCTGGTCTGTTTTTATCCTCTGGTAACTCATCTTCTGCCTTTGGAAACTTTATCTTCTGGTGGCATTTAATGTAATAATTCAAGGTACAAAATAAGATTAAATGGAGTGCTTTTGTAAACATCAAAATCCTAAGTACATAGAACCAACTTGGTTCCAACAAAAAGTGTTTTTCTAAATGGTTATATAAGTGAAGAAGTCTATGTTAAACAACCCCCAGGTTTTGAAATTTATGAATTTCCAAATAATGTTTTTAAACTTAGGAAATCTCTGTATGGCCTAAAACAAGCACCTAGGGCATGGTATGATAGACTGAGAAACTTCTTGCTTAAAAATAACTTTGAAAGAGGACACGTAGATAATAATTTTTTTTTGAAAATCAATAAGAGATAACATTCTTATTATTCCAATTTATGTTGATGACATTATTTTTGGAGCTACTAATGGCACTGTTTTCCAAGAATTTTCTAAATTGATGCAGCTTGAATTTCAAATGAGTAAGAGGGGAGAACTTAAGTTCTTGTTAGGGATACAAATTCAGCAAAGTTAAAAAGGTATATACATTCATCAAACTAAATATACAAAAAAGACTTCTCAAGAAGTTTAAGATGAGTGATTGCAAACCTATGGCTACACAAATGCAGCCTACCTATTCACTTGAAACAAATGATTTAGGCCAAAAAGTTGACCGGAAAACCTATAGGGGAATGATAGGATCCCTACTTTACCTTACCACTTGCAAACCTGGCATCATGTTTAGTGTATGCGTATGTGCAAGATTTCAAGCTAACCCTATGGAATCAAATTTAACTGATGTTAAGAGAATCCTCAGATATCTAAAAGGCACTACCATCCTTAACTTATTCTACAAGAAATCTCCTAAGTACAAACTGAGTGGATACTGTGATTCTGATTATGCTATAAATAAACTTGAGAGAAAGAGCACTAGTGGCAATTGTAGTTCTCAACTACTTTGGATGAAACATCAACTAGAAAACTATAAAATCCTAGAAACCAACATTCCGATCTATTGTGATAACACTTCTGCCATTTGCTTGACCAAAGATCAAACACCACTTCATTAGAGACTTTGTTCAAAAAGGGGGAGATTGTTGGAACCAAGTTGGTTTTACATTTAGAGTTTTGATGTTAACAAAAGTATTTTATGAGACAATATATTTAACTTCAAAGAGTATGAATGAAGATTCATGTTTTTGAAGAAAATCTAAAATAAGATTTGATTCAAATTTATAATTGAAGAAAATCTAAAATAAGATTTGATTCAAAATTATAATTGATGAAAATCTAAAATATGATTTTATTCAAATTTATAATTGAAGAAATTTTTTGACCAATTTGAAAAGAAAATATGGTCAAGATTTGAAGAAGAATTAATTATGATTTGAAGAAGATTTGATCAAGATTTGAAGAAGCTTTGATCAAAATTTGAAGAAGATTTGATCAAGATTTGAAGAATATTTGTGGACGATTTGATCAAGATTTATCTACAACAAAATATGAACAGAATCAATCTGAAGAATTTACAAACTCAATCTGAACAAAATACAAACAAAATCAGTTTGAAGAATTACAAACTCAATCTAAAGAAGATACAATTCAGAATTAAACAACGACTACATTGAAGCCCAAATTTTAACTATAAATAGATACTCAGGGCTGAAGAAGAAGAGCATTGAAAATCGGAAGAGAGTAGAAGAACTGATGCTCAAATTCCAAATTCATCTTAGTGTTCAAAGAGAGAAACACTTGTTCCAAGGAGAAATATTTTCTGAGTGTTCTTTTCTTAGAGTGTGAGAGTTATTATCAGCTTTGTTAGAAGCAAGTAATCAAGTTCCAATATTTTGTATCCAACCCGATAGTGGTTTAGTTCCTTCTTCAATCTGGGGTTGTCAGGTTGTTAGGAGAAGACTAGGCTTGTAGAGTCAAGGTGGTGTTGTTCCTCAAAAGTATGGGGTTGTAAGGTTGTTTGGGAAGACTGGCTTGGTGGGTCAGGTGATTTGTATTTCAAGGTATTTCAATTAATGAATGAAAGCCTTCTAAATAAGGGGACTGGATGTAGCCAAGTTACTGGTGAACCAAGATAAATCTATATGTCCAAATATATATGCTTTCATTATTTGCTGCCTCTGAATTCGATTGCTTCTTATCAAATTATTTCATAAAAATCGACCATCCTTCATGAAATCAGCAAAAAGTTTTCAACTTTAGCAAACACAATTGAACCCCCTTCTCGTGTTTGCATCTTCATCATCTTCTTCTGAGTTTTCCATCAAGCATATGTTTGCTTTTTCATTTTCTTCTACTTCTAATTCGTTAGAATCGTCCCAGGTCACCATCATAGATTTTTTCTTGAATGGAAACTTTTGGTGTTCTTTTATTTGAGGGACATTTAGCTTTGTAATTTCCTAGTTTATTGCATCCAAAGCATGTGATTTGACTTTTGTTTATTTCAGTTTTAAGGCTTTCCCTTTTGTTGGGAATGCCCATTTTTATCTGATCTCTTCATCATTCTTTGGATTTTTTTTTGTAAGAAGAACAATATCTTCATCAACATCTTCTTAGTTGTCTTCTGATTCAGTTTTATCATTTGATTGAGGTGATGCATTTTGGAAGTTCTGATATGCTTTTAAGGGTGTTATTTTGGTATTTTTAACTCATTTGTCCTCTTGTAACAGTACTCCATGTGCTTGTAGAGTTCCAATGAGCTCTTCTAATCCTAGTACTTCAAGATTTTTGGCTTGGCTTATGGTGAAAGAACAGAGTTGCACCTAAGAGGGGGGGGTGAATTAGGTGTTGGACAATTTTTTTTTTTTAGAGTTTTGGAGATTGTTTAAGTGACTGTTTAACGTTTGTTTAATCTTGCTGTGTAAGTAAATGAAAACTGTAAATGGCAGAAGGTAAAAACACAAAAAAATTTATCCTGGTTCCCCTTACAACCAAGGGTACATCCAGTCCTCTTGCACACCACAAGAGATTTTCCATTTTGTTTGAATAAGTTACAAGTCTAACCCTAAGACTTAAGTTACAGATTCTTTAACACTTAACAGAAGATAGTACACCACTATTTCTGTTAACAAAACTTGAAGAATCTACACTAAATTCTTCAAGTGATACAGTGATTTTGTAATGAATTTTGTAAAGATGTTCTTGACTAAGAACAAGGTTATAACACTAAGTATTTGATACTTAATCAATCACACTTCCAAGTACAACTGAGAACCTTTCTTAATGATATGAAAATGAAAAGCATGTACTTGAAAATATGAAAATTAAGTTTTTGAAGTATTTGATGTTTCAGAAAATTGATCCTAAAAAGTCAGTCGAAAGTTGTAAGCTTAAAACTAAAACTTTGAAGTATTTAGATTCTAAGGTAACACTTCATATCAATGGCAATGATTTCCAAACGTTTTGATGAACTTGTGCAATGCTTCAAAACCGAAAAATTGCATTATTTTGAAGTTGTATTCGAATACAGTCTCAGTGTATTCGAATACACTTCTATAACGTTTTGTTTGTATTTGAAATTTGAATGTTTGTAGTCGAATACAACATCTTGTAGTCGAATACAAATACGGGATTTTTGCCACTAACTTGAGTTGTATTCGAATACACAAAGCTGTAGTCGAATACAAATGTTTCAAAATAGCTCATGACTTGCAATCTGTATTCGACTACGACACTTCGTATTCGAATACAGATCTTCAGTTTTAGCTTTTGATTTATAGTCTGTATTCAACTACGATACCTTGTATTCGAATACAGATTTCCAGTTTTGTAAAAACTTTATTTTCAAACAAGTTTATGTTATTAAATATTTTTATAAAATATTTTAATGCATATGCTATCAGAAGATTCTCATAATATTGTACTTAAACTGTATTTTGATTTCATATCAAATGCTTTTACCTAAATATAAATGAAAGATAAGTTGCTTAAAATCCCTTTTCTTTTTTATCTAGGATCTTTTTGTCTTCATAAAAAATGTAGATCTTTAATTTTCATTCTCCCCCTTTTTGATGATGACAAAAATCTTGTTGCTTGGATTTCAAACGTCTTGAGTTCTCCCCCTAGATGTATGCTTACTCCCCCTTGATAAATATTTTTCTCCTTCTTAAGTGTTGGAAGATCTGTTCAACATAATTAGCAACGACAATATATATACACTTTTTCTCGCCCTTTTGACATTATCAAAAAGGAAGAGGATATCACATAGCAACCAAGATATGCACAAATGTAACAAATAAATAGAGGCAACACATGATATCTGGAAGAAAACAACTTAATTAACGATGTTCAAAATTACAATTAAAATAAACTTAAGAGTATTTAAAACAGGGAAAGTCAAACAGTAGCAGAAAAAAATAAAAAACTACAAATAGCCAACTTTAATCATCTGATTTTGGATGGAATATGTAACTGGTCAACTTTATCGGTCAGGTCACTAAGTTCTTGATGAAAAAATGAATGTTGTGTATTGATGGTGTTTTCAAGATCTTGGAACTTGTGGTTGAAGGCAGCAGTTATGTTCTGAGTTTGAGTGCTGAAAGACTCATTCAAATGTTGGAATTGATCTGTGACAAAAGATTGAAGGAAGTTAAGTTTGTCCATGATCATTCTGTTTGTGATGATGTCTTCAGCATGTGCTAAGTTATCTGGTTTGTGATGATGTCTTCTAGTGCTACTGTTGTTGCTGCTTCTGGTGCATTTTCTGGTGCCCCTTCTGGTGCATCTGCTGGGCCTGTTGTTGGTTCTGCTTCTTCTGCATTCTCATCTTGGGCAGTTGAAGAACTTTGTCCAAGATCACCCTTATGAACATAAATTTGAAGTGATTCACTCCAAACTATTTTCATACTGGGCAAAACACTTAAATCCAGAAAATTGTCTTTGGTGGTCTGGTACAGTACCTCACCTGAGAAATCAACCTTAAAATGATCCAGAATTCTTGTGACTTCTCTGGCATTGGGTAAAGCTATAGAATCTTTTGAAGCATATAGGACTGAACGAACAAAGTATGCCCAATTTAACTCAGCACCTTGTATCATAAAAATCATAACTTGAAGTTAAAATTCAGAGATCTGTGAGTAGTTCCCTGCTTTTGGTATCAAAATGTAACTTAAGAAATAATGTAGTAATATGTTGTCAACAGTCAAATTACCAACACCATATCTTTGTCTAGCATACTCCGATCCAGACTGTGTGCGTTTTCTTTCCATAGTGTCTTTGTCAAAACGGCACAATGAGATATAGGCATCATACTTAGTAGTGTTTACCCATTCACATAGATGTCCTGGACACATCTTTTGACCTTCACTAGGTATGTGCAGAATTTCCCCAATAAGCTTAGTGTCTAAATTGATAATCTTCCCTTTAACGTTAGACACTAATCTATTCCCATCCTTTTCTAGGTTACAGAAGAAAACCCTAACTAGGTCAGGATAAATGGGACCATTGTATCCAATAAATTCTTCCAATTTTTGAGCCTTCAACAACTCAGGAAATTTAAATTTAGAAAAGGAGTCAAGCGTACCAATTTTGGGGGTTACTAGTTTTTTGTCAGAGAAGTGGGTTTTGAATCTGTCCAGTTTTTCTGGGGAATGAAGTAATCTGGATATGTCAGCCATGTTGTCGTTTCTTCGTTTCTTTGAAGGACCCGCAGAAGCAACCTTGGTTCTTGGTCCTCTTTTGCGTGCATCCATTTTTGAGAAGATAAAGTTTACGGTGTTTTGGGGAATTTAGGGTTTTTGATTTTGATTTCAGAGTAATCTCAGATGCGATGGATGATGAGGGGAAGGTTTAGATATGCCTGTATGAAGGTTTAGGATAGGTTTGGATGAAGATTTTGAAGAGAAGAAATCAAAGACTTTTATTGTAATCGGCTACCAATTTTTGTATTTGTAACCTAAAACTGTTAACAATCCCTTTTATATAAAAAAATTCGAAACTGTATTCGACTACAGACTTGGTGTATTCGAATACAGATTTTTCTAGAAACGTGTATTCGACTACAACTTGTCTGTATTCGAATACAACAGTAAAGATTTCATTTCAAAGTGAGATTTTTAATAGTAAGCAGACCAAAAATATTTTAAACATGTAGAAAAACATACAAAGATGTCAAAGAATCATATATCAAGTAAAAGAAGATGGAAAATTTTTAGAATTAACAGTGATATGACTTACAGATCTTTCAAACCTTTTTAGATATCATTCTCATTTAGAATGCCTAGTTCCCTTTGTATCTTGTAAAATGATTCTCTGGGCAATGGCTTTGTAAATATATCTGCCAGTTGATTATGAGTGTCCACGAAGGTAACTTCAACATTTCCTTTGAGCACATGATCCCTCAAAAAATGATGACGTATGTCGATATGTTTGGTTCGAGAGTGGATGACTGGATTCTTAGTGATGTTGATGGCACTGGTATTGTCACATTTCAGAGGAATACACCCTAGATCAAGTCCATAGTCACAGAGTTGTTGCTTAAGCCAGAGGATTTGCGCACAACAACTGCCTGCTGCTATGTATTCTGCCTCTGCAGTACTTAATGCCACACATGCTTGTTTCTTACAAGACCATGATACTAGTGCATTTCCCAGAATGTGACATGTGCCACTTGTGCTTTTTCGGTCCGTCTTACATCCTGCATAGTCAGAGTCAGAATAACCAATGAGATTGCATATGCTACCTTTTGGATACCATAGGCCAGCATTGGTTGTTCCTTTTAGATATTTCATTATCCTCTTTACTGCTATCAGATGTGATTCCTTTGGATCTACCTGAAACCTTGCACATAAACATACACTAAACATAATATCTGGCCTACTGGCCGTTAGATATAAGAGAGACCCAATCATACTTCTATACCTGGATATATCAATTGATTTACTAGTTTCATCTCTATCAACATACATTCCAGATCCCATGGGAGTTGCACTTTCTTTGCTGCTGTCCATCTCAAATCTCTTTAGTAATTCTTTACAGTATTTTGACTGATGAATAAAGATGCCATTCTGAAGTTTCTTGATTTGAAGTCCTACGAAATAATTTAATTTTCCCATCATGGACATTTCAAATTCTCCTTGCATCATTAATGAGAATTCTTCACATATTTCATTGTTGGTTGATCCGAATATGATATCATCTACATAGACTTGAACAAGTAAAGTGTGATCCTTTGTTCTTTTAATGAATAAGGTTTTATCAACTTTACCTTTTTCAAATCCATGTTCACATAAGAATTTGCTCAATCTATCATACCATGCTCTTTGAGCTTATTTCAAACCATAAAGTGCCTTCTTTAATTTGAAGACATGTGAAGGATTTTTGAAGTCTTCAAACCCAGGTGGCTATTTGACGTAGACTTCCTCATTAATATATCCATTTAGGAACGCACTCTTGACATCCATTTGAAATAGTTCAAAACCCATGGAGCAAGCATAAGCAAGTAGTAGTCGGATTGCTTCTAATCTTGCTACCGGAGCAAATGTTTCATCAAAATCAATCCCTTCTTCTTGATTGTATCCTTGTGTGACCAATCTTGCCTTGTTTCAGATAACTATTCCATTTTCATCTAATTTGTTTTTAAACACCCATTTGGTACCAATGATGTGTTTATTTCCTGGATTTGGAACAAGTTCCCAAACTTTGTTTCTTTCAAACTGATTTATTTCTTCATTCATGGCAAGTATGCATTGATCATCTTTGAGGGCTTCACCGATTTTGGAGAGTTCTATTTGAGAAACAAATGCCATGTTTAAACAACCATCTTTGAGATTCAGCCTTGTAGTGACTCCTTTGTTGATATCACCTATTATGTTGTCAATCGGGTGATCACAATGGGTTTTCCATTCTTGAGGAAGATCAGTGTGTTGATCTAGTTGTTCATTGTTGATTTCATGTGTTTGAGTTGTTTGATCAACTTGATTTTCTGTACTTGTCTCATCATCATTATCATAAATAATTCTATCCTCTTTTGAGGGGTTAGTTTCATCAAAAGATACATGTATAGATTCTTCAACTATCAAAGTTCTTTTATTAAAAATTCTAAAAGCTTTACTAGATAAGGAATAACCAATAAAAATACCTTCATCGGCTTTCTCATCGAATTTTCCGAGATTATCCTTACCATTATTTAACACAAAGCATTTGCATCCAAATATGTGAAAGTGATAGATGTTCGGCTTTCTTCCTTTATAGAGTTCATATGGAGTTTTCTTCAGCATTGGTCGGATTATGACTCGGTTGGATACATAACAGGCTATACTTACAGCATCTGCCCAGAAGTATTTTGGTAGACTTAAATCACTTAGCATTGTTCTTGCAAGTTCCACCAATGATCTATTCTTTCTCTCAACAACTCCATTTAGTTGAGGTGTTCTTGGTGCAGAAAAATTATGGAATATTCCATTTTCTTCACAGAAATCTACAAAAGATGCATTTTGAAATTCTCCTCCATGATCACTTCTAATTGATAAAATTTTGGTTGCTTGTTCATTTTGGACTAGTTTGGCATATTTCTGAAAAGCTTTAAAAGCATAATTTTTATTTGCCAAAAATAAGGTCCATGTGAACCTTGAAAAATCATCAACTATTACTAGTCCATATGAATTTCCACACAAATAAGGCTTTTAGTTCTTGATGGTCCAAACAAATCCATATGTATTAATTGAAGTGGTCTTGAAGTTGATATAATATTTTTGGGTTTAAAGGAAACTTTAGTTTGTTTACCTTTTTGATAAGCGTCACATAATTTATCCTTAATAAATTTCATTTTTGATAAGCCTACAACAAGTTCATGCTTGACTAACTTATTTAAGTGATCCATATGGATATATGCAAATCTTTTATGCCATAGCCAAGCATCATTGTTGTCACTTACCATAAGACATTTCATTTTTAAGGATAAATCATCAAGATTAATTGTAAAAATATTTTTGAAACGCTTACCAATAAACTGAGTTTCATTTGTTACCTCATTTTGAATAATGCAATCATTTTTGTTGAAAGTGATTTTGTAACCTTTGCCACAAAGTTGGCTTATGCTTATGAGATTGTGTTTTAACCCTTCAACGTAGAGTACATCTTCAATTCAAGGAGATGGAGCCATGCCAACTTTTCCAATGCCCAAAATCTTTCCTTTGTTATTATCTCCATAGACCACATGACCTTTTGACTCAAGAGTTAGTGCTGAAAATTTTGTTGTCACCGGTCATATGGCTTGAACATCCACTATCCAAGTACCACATATTTGAAGTACTTTGTGTGTCTTCCTACAAAAAAGAATTTATATTTTGTTAGGTACCCAAAGTGCTTTGGGTCCTTTAAGGTTAGTTCCTTTCTTTACCCACACATAATGTCCTTGTGGAACACCAATGTTCCTAACATGACAGACATTAGGTGTGTGACCATTAGGACCACAATAAAAACACTTTGGACTCTTTAGGAAAGTATGGTTTCTTTTAAATAATACTTTTCTTAAAACAAAGATGATTCTTTTGAACAACCATTTCTTTCTTATCTTTAGATTGGTTACTTGCTTTTACAAAGATAGTTTTACCAATACTTGATTTATCAAATTTTGAGTAACCAAGTCCTCTTTTGTCATTTGAATATCTTTGCATGCTAAGTATATTTTCCAATCCAAATTGTCCCTTTTCGTACCTTTCTATAACTCTATTCATTTGGACAATTTTAAAAGAAAGTGAATCACATTTAATGCATGTAGAAATCTGTTTTTGTTTTTCAGAATTTTGTTCCATAGTATCAATCTTTTTATTTAGAGATAAAATCTGTTTCTTTTGATTTGACACTACTTTGTATAGATTTTTACATTCATTAAGTAGTTCTTTAATGGCTTGTTGTGCATCATTATTTTCAACACAAAAATCATTATTATCATAACAAATAGTATTACTACTAACCTTTTCTTCATTGTCAGAATGATGAGATGCCATCAAGGCAACATTAGCGCAATCGTCACTTTCTGAAGTTGATGAAAAACTTACTTCATTATCTTCCCATGCAATGTACGCCTTTTTGAATTCCTTTCTTTTAGTAGAACTCTTCTTGATGATGTTAGGACATTCTGCTTTTATATGTCCTGGTTTCCCACACTCAAAGCAAGTAAAATTCTGATTTGCAGTAGAAGCATCTTTCTTCTTGAAGTTTTTCTTTCTAGTAAACGTTTTATCGTTTTGAAGAAATTTTCCGAATTTTTTGACAAGGAGGGTGATGTTTTTCTCTTCATTTGAATCTTCTTCATTTATTAATTCTTTTGATTCTATCCTTAATGCTATATTCTTGGTTTTCTTCTCTAAATTCTCATTCTTATCCAGTCTTTCTAATTCTATTTCGTGTTCTTGTAACTTTCCAAAGAGTGCTGAGAGTGACATTTTTGACAAACTTTTCTTTTCAGAAATTGCTGTCACTTTTGGCTGCCATGCTCTGGTTAATGATTTTAGAACCTTTAGGTTCAATTCATCATTAGTAAAGTTCTTGCCAAGTGCTATTAAGTGGTTTGTTAAGTGGGAAAAACGTTTCTGCATGTCCAGGATTGCTTCTCCTGGTTGCATTCTAAACATTTCGTATTCTTGAGATAAAGTGCTCAGTTTTGAATGTTTTACCTCAATTGTTCCTTCATGGGTTACTTCCAGAGTATCCCATATCTCTGTTGCTGTTTTACAGTGGGATATGCGAAAGAATTCATCCATACCCAATGCTGATTGTAACATATTTTTTGCTTTCTTATCAAACGATACTTTTCTTTTTTCGTCATCTGTCCAGGAGGCTTTTATTTTTACTTCCTCTTTATTGTTGATAACTGTTGCTGGAACATATGGACTGTTTTCTACTGCCTCCCATATGTCATCTCCTTGAGCCTCAAGGTATGCTTGCATACGTATTTTCCAGAAGTCATAATGTTCACCAACAAAGCAGGGTGGTTTGTTACTGCTACCACCATCTCTAAAAATAGGTTGTGCGGAAGCCATGAATCTAGGAGCAAATTACCAAAAACCTGCTCTGATGCCAATTGAAAGAACAGAGTTGCACCTAAGAGGGAGGGTGAATTAGGTGTTGGACAATTTTTTTTTGTTTTTAGAGTTTTGGAGATTGTTTAAGTGACTGTTTAACGTTTGTTTAATCTTGCTGTGTAAGTAAATGAAAACTGTAAATGGCAGAAGGTAAAAACACACAGAAATTTATCCTGGTTCCCCTTACAACAAAGGGTACATCCAGTCCTCTTGCACACCACAAGAGATTTTCCACTTTGTTTGAATATGTTACAAGTCTAACCCTAAGACTTAAGTTACATATTCTTTAACACTTAACAGAAGATAGTACACCACTATTTCTGTTAACAAAACTTGAAGAATCTACACTAAATTCTTCAAGTGATACAGTGATTTTGTAATGAATTTTGTAAAGATGTTCTTGACTAAGAACAAGGTTATAACACTAAGTATTTGATACTTAATCAATCACACTTCTAAGTACAACTGAGAACCTTTCTTAATGATATGAAAATGAAAAGCATGTACTTGAAAATATGAAAATTAAGTTTTTGAAGTGTTTGATGTTTCAGAAAATTGATTCTAAAAAGTCAGTCGAAAGTTGTAAGTTTAAAACTGAAACTTTGAAGTATTTATATTCCAAGGTAACACTTCAGATCAATGGCAATGATTCCCAAACGTTTTGATGAACTTGTGCAATGTTTCAAAACCGAAAAGTTGCATTGTTTTGAAGTTGTATTCGAATACAGTCTCAGTGTATTTGAATACACTTCTATAACGTTCTGTTTGTATTTGAAATTTGAATTTTTGTAGTCGAATACAAATATGGGATTTTTGCCACTAACTTTAGTTGTATTCGAATACACAAAGCTGTAGTCGAATACAAATGTTTCAAAATAGCTACTGACTTGCAATCTGTATTCGACTACGACACTTCGTATTCGAATACAGATCTTCAGTTTTAGCTTCTGATTTATAGTCTGTATTCGACTACGATACCTTGTATTCGAATACAGATTTCCAGTTTTGTAAAAACTTTATTTTCAAACAAGTTTATGTTATTAAATATTTTTATAAAATATTTTAATGCATATGTTATCAGAAGGTTCTCATAATATTGTACTTAAACTGTATTTTGATTTAATATCAAATGCTTTTACCTAAATATAAATGAAAGATAAGTGGCTTAAAATCCTTTTTCTTTTTGATCAAGGATCTTTTTGTCTTCATAAAAAATGTAGATCTTTAATTTTCATATGGTTGTTACCATTGGTCTCCATATGATTGGAAGACTGTTGAGAAAAAGTCTCTTTCAATTATTTTAATGATAACAAAATTATCTCAAAAGATTATGATTATACTAATGTGTGCATTTAAGTATATTACTAAGAAAGGAACAGGATTCAAATCCAAAGATTCAAGAACAAAGATCTCAACCTCCCAGCAAGAGGACATACTATTGACTACAACATTTTAACCTCCTGTCCAGAGGATGAACGCTTATAAGAAACAAAATAATTTTCACACATCCAAATCAAAATTAAGTGAAAACAAATTGCTAGATAAATAGAACAAAGAAACAAAGTCATTAGCTCTGGAAGATGAACATCAGAGGATAAACATCAGAAGATGAACATCAGAGGATGAACACCAGAAGATGAACATCAGAGGATGAACAACAGAAGATGAACATCATAGGATGAACACCAGAAGATGAACACTAGAAGATGAACACCAGAAGATGAACACCAGAGGATGAACACCAGAAGATGGACACCAGAGGATGAACATCAGAAGATGAACACCAGAGGATGAACACTAGCTGCTTCTTCATCCTCCTACATTGAAAATAACTAACAGTACCAAAGTATCAAAGGCTGCACTATTCACAAAAGGAGAGAGTACATATCTTGGAAAAAGGAAAAAGCACTTTCCAGTTGTCAAAGCGTATAGAAAGATCTAACCTCTTGGAAAGCTTTGTGAAGATCAAACCTCCTAAGCACTAAGCTGAATGAGGACAGATTCAATGGCAGTTTTGCAATTCAAGACAAAACTCAAGGATCATTATAACTTGAGAAAACGGTCATAAAGGACAACTTTCTTGAAAAAAAAGCTTCCTTTTCTCTATAAAATGAAGGCTTCTCTCCTTCATTCAATACACAACAATATGCACAAAAAGAAAAATCAAAAGGCTATCAAGAGCACTACATCCTCCCCTCCTACTTTCTATAATCTTACACTAGATCTTTGAAATATCTTTGTAGAAAGTAATACTACCCAAACTACTTCATATCATATTGTAAATTTCAAGTGAGTAACACTTTGAAAAAGATTAAAGATCTACATTTTTTATGAAGACAAAAAGTTCATTGATCAAAAAGTAAAAGGATATTAAAGCCAACTCATCCTTTAAATTTATATTTGGGTAACTAAGGACTTAAGGTATTTAATATTAAATCAAAATACATTTCAAATACAATATTATGAGAACCTTCTTAATAGCATATGCATTAAAATGTTTTATAAAAATATTTAAATATATAAACATATGTTTGAAAATAAAATTTTTACAAAAACTGAAAAAATGTATTCGAATATGAAGTGTCGTAGTCGAATATAGATTACAAGTAAGTAGCTAAAACTGAAGATCTGTATTCGAATACGAAGTATCGTAGCCGAATACAGATTGCAAGTAAGTAGCCAAAACTAAAGATCTGTATTCGAATACAAAGTGTCGTAGCCGAATACAGATTGCAAGTCAGTAGCTAAATTTAAACTTTTGTATTCGACTACAGCTTCGCGTATTCGAATACAACTCAAGTCAGTGGCAAAATCTCATACTTGTATTCGACTACGAGGTATCGTATTCGAATACAAAGTTCAAATTTAAAATAAAAACTGAACGTTATAGAAGTGTATTCGAATACACTAAGGCTGTAGTCGAATACAACTTCGAAACAATGTAACTTTTCAGTTTTGAAACATTGCACAAGTTCATCAAAACTTTTGGGAACCATTGCCACTGATCTGAAGTGTTTCCTATGAAGTATAAATACTTCATAGCTTCAGTTCTTACTTATGAACTTTTGACTGACTAATCTTATAATCAATTTTCTGAAATATAAAACACTTCAAAACTTAATTTTCATATTTTCAAGTACATGCTTATCATTTTATAAGAAAGGTTCTCAGTTGTACTATGAAGTGTGATTGATTTAGTATCAAATACTTAGTGTTATAACCTTGTTCTTAATTAAGAACATCATTACAAAATCAATTAAAGTCATTGTATCACTTGAAGAACTTAGTGTAGATTATTCAAGTATTGTTAACTGAAATAGTGGTGTACTATCTTCTGTTAAGTGTTAAAGAATTTGTAACTGAAGTCTTAGGGTTAGACTTGTAACATATTCGAACAAAGTGGAAAATCTCTTGTGGTGTGCAAGAAGACTGGATGTACCCTTGGTTGTAAGGCGAACCAGGATAAATTCCTGTGTGTTTTACTTACTGTCATTTACAAGCTTTCATTCACTAACACGACAAATTAAACAAACTCAAAACAGTCACTTGAACAATCTCACAAAAACTCTAAAAACAGAAAAATCGTCTAACACCTAATTCACCCCCCCCTCTTAGGTGCAACTCTGTTCTTACACACTTGAGAGAAGTTGAAATCATAGAGAAAGAATTGTAAGCTTGGTGAAGCTCTAGAATACACTATTTGTAATCAACCTCAGTGAGAGGCTGATAGCTTTTGATACTTAGTAAAATCTCACAAGTGTGTAAGGACTGGACGTAGCCTTCATTGTGTGAACCAGTATAAAATTGTGTGTGTCATTATCCTCTCTCTATCTCTTTATCTTCTGGTAATCTACTAAACCTCTAAGCTTTCAACTTCTGATATTCATCCTCTCGAAGAGGATAGAGCTTTAAAACTAAACAGAATTTTGAAAACCTCAAATATCTCTATTCAACCCCCCTTCTAGTGATATTCTGGCTACTTCAAAGACATCTCATGATCTTTCTTACTCTATCTTGTACTAAGTATGCTTTTCCAAGAGAACGCATCTCATTCACAATGGTTGTGAATCTTGAGTACATTTCATCAGTGATTTCTCCTTCACCCTTTTCAAACAGCTCGAACTTGCATATACCAATGTCTATTCTTGTTTCTTTGACATGGCTTGTTCCTTCATGATGACTTTGCAATGTATCCCATACCTTTTTTTGTTGTATCTCATTCATTTACTCTTTCACTCTCTTCCCTACTTAAGGCACAAGATAAAAACAATTGAGCTTTAGAGTTTAGAAGTACCTTGACTTTGTCTTCAACTGTCCAATCTGCTTTTTCTTTTCAACAGATGTTGGATCGTGTTGGTTGACTCTTGGAATGAGGTTTCCATCTGTTATGATAAGCCACATTCTAGTGTCTTGTGATTTTAGGAATAGCTGCATTTTACTCTTATAGAAGTAGTAATATGTACCATCAAAGTAAGGTGGTCTATTTGAAGATCCTCCTTCAACGATGTACTTAGCTTCTGACATTGTCTCCTAGATCTTTTTCTCTATAACTTTTTAGGTCTTGATTCTTAGAGACGGGGCTCTGATGCCAATTAAAGTGACAATGTTGATCACAAGAAAATGGGGGTTTGAATTGTGATTACTTTTTAAAATTTCTGCATTAAATTTATAACTCAAGATTGATCTTGGTTTGATAAATGACAAAGGCAAAACGTTCTCCATTAGAGTATATAAAAAAAAATTCACAAGGTGATTAATGATGTGTAGGTGAAAACTAAAATGAAGATAAGGGAAAGAAAATTCACACGGCAATATATCCTGGTTCACCCAATTTGGGTACGTCCAGTCCTCACAATTTGTGGGCTTTTCCACTAATGTGTTCAAACAAGATTGTTCTTGCTTTTCCCACCAATGTTTAAGATCAGCCTTGACCTATTCACAGATTACGCTTCAGTTCAAAAGAGTATTTACACTTCACCTTTTTAAATACAAAAGGATTTCTCAACTATACTCACACTATTTCTAATTCTATAGTGTTTGAGTTTTGTAAGTGATTTGAGAGGAGTTGGAATGATTAGCCTTTACTTAACATTTGTTTGAGTTTTCAGTTTCAAGCTATCAGACTCGAAAAATGGATCTTTGAATCTAATAAAAGAGAGTTGGAGCCTTGCTTGATATTAGAGCTTATATTTCTCAAGAATGATGCTTTTAATGAATGATTATTTACACTTTGAGTTGATGATGTTTCCTTTTCCTTGGAGATCCTTTTATAGGCATTTTGAAGGGTTGTGCCAACTCATATAGCCGTCTAAAAACAGGCTGTAAAGTCTATGAGTTAATAGACATGTGATTCAAATAAATGAAGATTGTTCCTGCTGATCTGCATAACATTTTTCATTTTTCTGATTTGGGCAATTTTTTGGTTTATGTCCTTCTTGAAGTCTATTTGTGATCCAGCGTTCTTGCATGAGTATTAGTGATATAGTGCCTCTTTTGTTCAGACTATGCTCGCTATATCTAAGTCATTACTCTTGAAGATTAATCTTGTAATCTTATATGTTATGTATTGCTTGATGTTGTGAGTGTGTATGATGAATCTGTCCATAATTTTCTTGCACGTTTAGTTCTAATTATTCTAATAGTTGCTTGTAATTTGTAGTGCATCTTGATGAATTGTTGCAGTTGAAACAAACTTGTTTTCCATAAAAACTTGTTCTTTAATAATTAAGAACGTTTTCAGTTTAATGTTGAGAAAATCATATCGTTCTTGGTTTTTTCTGTTCTATTAACAAGGCAGTTTTAATTCTGTTTTTCTTCTGCTTTGGTCTTTGTTATATTTGAAACATATCTTTGATAAATACTCAAGAACACATGTTAAAAAAATAATGATTTTAGAATCACAATTTAAAGATTAATTAACTTGATTTGTTTATCGTCAAAATATTTAATTTAAGATTTTATTTTAACAATATCGGAATGTTGTAGAATATTAACATATTTTTTTACTCATAATTGACTCTATTTTTGAATGAAATTATAATTATTTTCTTTTTGGTATCACCTTTTTCCGCTGCTACAATATTTTAGTGTTAATACTATATTAACTTTTTGATATATATTTGTCAGAAAATAAAACATCTCATATAATTGTATGTTGTTCAAATTTTTGTTACAAACTTTGAGTCAGTTTACTTTATTCATTTTATCTTTATGTGAAACTTTAAAATAAATCATTATTATGGATATATATATATATATATATATATAAAAAGATGCATTTATAAAAATAAAAATTGTTTTTTATATTTTTATTATTTTTAAAAATGCAGATAAGTGTTCACTTCAATTTATTTTTACCTTCTTATTAACCCATAAAATTAATACAAATTCTAATTAGACTCTTTAACTTCTTTAATTGAAGTTTATAAACCCAATTTCATATATTGTAACAAAAACTCCAAAGACAAAATTAATTGTGAATCGTGTATATAGTAACGCAACCACTAAACTATTATATCAAAATGAGTGACTATATTTTTATGTTCTACTTGTCAGTGCAATAACAATATATTATCTTTTTTAAAGACATAAATAAACACAAACATTTATGACCACATAATAAAACATCTCAATTACAATACTGAGTGAAAGTTCTCTCATTTATTAATCAAAGTGTAAGATGAAAAAAGTTATCTCATTTATTAATTAAAGTGTAAGATGAAAAAAATATCATATTTTATATATTTGATAATATAAAACAAATTTAAAAAACAAAACCCTAAACCCTATATTATAGATTCAATCATATTGTTCTTTTTATATTTTTAAAATATCAAATATATATTAAAATATAAACTCAATCATCCACACTTTATAAATGCAACTCACAAACATGCACTATATCAAAGCATATTATTATGTGATTTTTGTAAGGATTTTATTAATTTCACACATCAGCTTTGTCCCATTCTACATGTGAGGGAAAATGTATGTTTGAGACATTAATAGTTGTCACTCCATCAAGAAGAACTGGATCTTATGGTGAGTCTTCTCCAAATTCAACAGGCATTACCCTCCAATATAGACTTGGTTTCCACTCAGCTTCTTTGAGTACCTTCAATATCTCATCCGACACTATTTTGATGCCCTCTATTGACAGATGAACTCCATCACTAAAAAATAACCAAACCACCTAATTAAATTATTGAAATACATGTTTGGACAATTTTTGTTCAGTGATATACTACTCTGAAATGAAGTATAAACAAAAATAATAATTGAAAAATTAATATATGTAGTTTTAATTTAAAATTAGATCTATAACATTTTCAGTTTTTATATTTACTAATATTTTATTTCGGAGGAGTCAATATGAAAACATAGTATTTACATGAAACAAACATATTTTGAGTCATCTCTTGTCTAAATTAAAGACCACAAATCAATGGTTTTGATATTCTCCTCGCGGCACATCTCTAAACAAGCTTATGAAGATATTCGACATGCTTCATTTGTCCTTAATGGTTGTCTAAATTCATCACCGGATTCATTCCAATAATTTATTTATATATATCACTGAAAAATTGAGAAATTGTCATGTCAATGTAGGGTCATCTTAACGATTTTGAAGGCCTTATATGAATCTAAGATAAAATTAAAGTAATCAATATCACATTACTTGTGTATTCGTATATACACGTAAAATCGCATGAAATCTTATTCTTTAAAATATTACATTAAAATACAATTATTTTTAGAAAAGTATATAAAATAATAAATATTTATCACTCATTTAATATAATATGTATCAAACTAACACATCATAGAAAGCATCCATATAACAAAAATTTACTATATTAGTTTATTATAAAAATTAGGGTGTTACACAGGACAGATCAACAAAAGTTACCAAACCCGCGAACCCAGTATCAGATCACAACGAAAGGGACAGAGAGGAGGATGACATCCGATTCCACCAGACCCTCGAACTTAGACAAACGGTGGCGGACTCCGTCTACATATTTAAGAGACACCTAATATTGATTTAAATATAGAAAGAGTTTTTGGTTTAGTTCAATGTGTCCTAATATATATTTAGTTGAAGCATAATGTTTGTTTTGATCCTTATTCTAATATGAAAGAAAATATAACAAAAATAATAATAATTTAAGGTTCAGAAACAAGACTGAACTCTAATTATAAATAATATTTTTATGTGATGATCTATTATAAGATCAACTGATCAATTACATTAGCTTAAGGGACAAATATGATACATCAATGCACATTAGAGACACTTATTAATTATTGTAATTGTAATGAAAGGTTTTTTTGCACTCCTAAAAGCTTTTTAATTGAAGTAAACATAACATTAGGGTTTTATTATATAAGGTGATCAAACAATTGTCTACCAGTCGCATAAAAAGGTAGAAAAAAATGGCAAAAACTCTCAACGTTGTTTACACTATGATCCTTTTAGTCTCTACATTTATTATTTTAGTCGCCGTTGGTGGTAAGTTCATCCTCATATTCTCATGTTATACAAAACCTCCAAGCGTTTTTAAATAACATTTCTTTATTTTTATTTTACATTACAGCACATACGTGTGAGTCAAACAATGATTGTAAAACATATCAGTGTCCCCCTCCTAAATCCAAGCATAATGGGATTCACCTTGATACATTTAGGCTTTGCGTTGAGGGTTATTGTGAATGTAAAAGGTAATAGTTAAATTAAAACACATTCTCTTATATATGATTTCTCTCACACTTTCATATAGTTCTTTCAAACTTTCAATTTATCTAATAGCTTTAGAATCGCGTAAATTTTTATTACGACTTAGGTGTTTGATACATAATCTAATAAACTTAGAAGTGAAGTTTAGACTTCATGGGAGGAGAGTAATTTATTGAGTTTTACGCTTTGTGATATTATCTGTAGGATGTCTTCGTACAAATATATCGATCGATTACATGATAGTATCGTCTTTATTGGAGTGCACATTATGAACAAATAGAATCTAGAGGGTTGTTGCACTTTGCATATGACATAGAGCATAACCTCTCAATCCAAGTTTTCCTACATTAGTTTGGCACCACATGAATTTCAAGGAGTGCATTTTGAGCATTGATAGATCATCCATTTATAATCTGTGATATATATTGTTGTGATTTTTGTGATCATGCTATATATGATTCATGGATGCATGATTGTCTATTTTTGATTTATTCATTTTGCATGATGTAAGATTACTCACGTCTTCTTTGTGTCTCATCTTATTATATATTTGGATGCAGGGTACATAAAACTCAATAATGACAAGATATCAATGGATTTTTTCTTGTGAAAGTGCAGTACTAGAGGCTTCTGCCTAACTTTATTTCGTTTTTTTTCAATGTTGTTATTTCGTTGAATAAGTGGAGATCAGTTGACTTCAAGTGTAATTCTAAATTTAGTTACTACACATAAAACTCTTTGTATTCCTTAAGATCTATTGTTATTATTTGTTTTATTTTATAACTTTTAAACTTATTGTTATAATTTTTTTTTCTGTTAAAAACATTCTATTTTTGTAACGTGGTAACTAGCGCATACGGACATTTCGTTTTTAACTACTACCTTCATCCTTAATTATAAGCTTTCATTCATTGTCTTGTTTACAAATATTAAGAAGAGTCGGTAGCGAGTGTAAAGAGCATCAGGTAGTCACTTGAAACATCACAATAATGCTAATAAACATCCATAAATGTTATAATTTTAGATAACAAAATTCTTTCTCGATTAACCAACTATTTTGTGTAGTTTTGTTTTGTTTGATTGGTTTAGCACAGTAGTGAATTTTGGTGAAAAAACATGACTAATGTGTAGTATTTTAATCATATTACGAGTTGTAGACGTCCAAATAGAGTCTTATTAGTTGCAAATAAAAGCTAACATTCATAGCTATAACTTTCATGATGACACCGGAATCCAATTTGGACTATAAAAAAGTGTAAAAAGTGCAAGTCAAATCATAGGGAGAGCCATTTTGGAAGAAGAAATGTGTTTATATAACATATTAGAGCATTGCACCACGAGAAGTGTATTGCGCCCAACCATGCGCTACATGGCATTAATTGGCACGGTTTGATGTCCAGAGCAGAACTAAGCGCCAAGAATTGTAGCAATGCGCTATCATTCATCCCAAAGCACTATTTAAGATAAAAACTCATATTTTGCAAGAGTTCTGACCTAGGAGATCGTATTGGGAACATCTTGGAGGCTAGGAACTTCATGATTTCACTCTTGGTGTTCCTTTAACTTAGATCAAACATAAAAGAACGCAACGCAAAGTCATATGAAATTCCTGATAAGGGATCTGTACATTTAAACAGAACATTAGTGCTTTAAATTGTTTTCACAAAGTAATTTTGTTATCATTAAAACAAGTAAGAGTCATAGTTCTTCAAACCATGTTAATTCTAACAGACTTGGCATGGCCAATAATGTGGCATACCTCACAAAATAGAGGTAATTTTTCATATTCCACAGTGGCCAGAAAAGTAAACATTTCACGTTCAATAAGATGAGTTTCATGAAAAGGCAAAGTTAGGTCCATATCAATCAACAATTGTGCAAACTGACCGAATGGATGATTGCACATGGCTTCATCAAGAGACTTTGGAACACCCGCTGCACCGCTAATTTCAAAAAATATTTTCAACCTCCAATATTCACGAGGCAAACCTCCAATATTCAAAGTACAATTATAAAATTATTGTTATTATTAATTTATTTTTCGTAAAAATATCTTGTTTTTATAACGTGAATACTTAATGTGTGCTTATGTTTTAATTTCAATTACTATCTTCGTCCTTAATTATAAGTCTTCATTGTCGTATTTTACAAATATTAAGAAAAATTGGAATTCAATGTAATGTGTAAATTTTGTGTGTCACATAAACTTGTTCAATTTCACTTTTCATTTTTCAACACAAATTAGTCGAATTATTAAGGGGTGTATTTCAAAAATTAAATAAATGCACCTAATAATTAGAAATGGTGCTTATATTTAAGGACTATTTTTTCACATTAGATATGTGTTAATAAATATTCACATTAGTGAAAAATTAAATTGGGGGATTATATAATCAGTAAAAAGTGCATTTACTATACACATATATTATAGGTTAGTGCGTATCGGAAATTCTTCTACACATATCATGAGTGTTTGTTCCTTAATGTAACTGGCCTGTAACTCCAATAATTTTATTGGTTATAAAGGGATACGTTTCCAAATAGGTTGTATTTATCAAACTAGTTCTTGGGATTCATTTGTGTTGGACATATATGAGTATTAGGTATATGGGTCATCTCCTTTATATTATGCTCATCATGCACTTTTCTATCTAATGTGGGACTCTTACTCAAACTGGATATCCCATCAATCTCCCTTTCATGTGTTAGTCAATCCATTCATCCACTACGCCAAAAAGATCATCTTAAAGCGCTTTTTTTAAGCCTTTTACAACGCTTTTAATAGCTCTAGTATCAAGTGCTATAAAAGGATACAACAGCGCTATTGAAAATAAAACAAGCGTTGTAATAGGTCCATATATAAAGCGCTTCTTATACTATGTTTACAGCGCTTTTCGCAAAAGCGCTGTAACAGGTCCATATATAAAGCACGCTTCTTATACTATGTTTACATTGCTTTATAAAACAAGTGTTGTAATAGGTCCACATAAAAAGCGCACTTCTTATACTAGATTTACAATGCTTTTTTGAAAAAGCGTTGTAATAGGTCCATATCTAAAACGCTTCTTATACTAGTTTTACAGTGCTTGTTCAAAAAAGCGTTGTAAAAGGCTTAAAAAAGCATTGTAAAACGTTTTAAAAAGTAAAAGGATTTTTTATGGCATTTTTTAAAAAAGTGTTGTCTTATTATGGCATTATTATCACCATCAAATATCACATTCAGATTCTTCTTTTCAACATTATAATTCACATTTTACAATATCAAAGTTCATATTCTTCAGAATATCAATTACAAGTGTTTCACAACAACAAATTACAATAAATTAAAATTTTATATTCACATTCAATAATATCAATTACAATGTTTGGCAGCAACATATTCACAGCAACAAATTACATCATGTACAGTAGCAACAAATTACATATTGACAGTAGCAACATATTCACGGTATGAACTACATATTCACAGAACAAATTACATCATGACAGTAACAACAAATTAATTACAAATTATTTCAATTTGAGTTCGAGGACAAACTGGCAACATTCTTCTTTTATTTTTGTGAGTTCACTTTCAGAGTATGTTGGGTTGAAGTTGTCAAAATACTGAAGCAAAATAAGTTAGAATCAAAAAAATAACATATACATATAGTTTATATATGAAAATCAAAATATAATGAAAATAACGTACTATTTCTAGAATTATATGTTGATTCAGATCAACAATCTCCTTCATGAACCTCATTATATAGTATATGCATTCTATGTTGTTAGTTTGACGCAGACACTATAAAATAAAACATGTAAGCTAATAAATATTTATGCATTGATTGTAAATTAAAATTTAAAGGCATATAATTAAGTTCTATAACAAAAATTTCAAACCTTTATTGGAAGCCATGTGATGTTGTTTGACTTAATCTTCGACACTGAAGCACCCCTTTGAGCGTGAAAAATTTATACAGCACTATCAAATAAATGTGATTATTATTCAATGAGCAAACACATTATTTATATATGTAAGAAATAAATGAATATTACTTACGTGTCGAAGATATTCTTTATATCAGGGTGATTGTTATAATGACCGTACAATGGGTCTAAATAATATATAATTTCAGAGGTGGCATTGATGGCAAACAACACCCAATGTTGCCTACAACAACAAAAATTTGGTTGGCAAATTTGTTTATAAAACTCATAATATCATAAATTAAAAAAGATATAGATAAAGTATCTAATTACGTACCCTGAATTGTATGTTGCCAAAAACAACTTGTCCTTCTCTTTATTTTCTATAAGTATATCAACTACATAGTTTTTTACATTAACTGGATCGAGTTTAAACATGGTTAGCTTATGCGGAGATCAGAATGAAAATCTACTTGACAACTTCCGCGTGCACACCAACTTCTCATACAAAAACCTTCAATGAAAATATAAAATTAGATTAATTATCAATAAATTACTTGTGGCAGTGATACAATTAAAACGTAATTTTTATCTTAAATAAAGTATTTATAAAACTTGATGCATATGCTGATGACACTAGCACTCCGCTCTTTCTGATCGAGAAGTTCATATATTTGCTCTTTGCCAAGTATGTCTAAATACTTTTCTCTAAATATATCTTTTTCCATGTTTATCATACGTGTATCATTGTTGCCCTCCATATTCATCTTTGTTGTTGTGTCAAGACACGACCCAAATTGAGCAAGGCGTGGTTGACTTATTTTAGAAGCAGCAACTGATTTTCCTCGATCCAGTTTTTGCATTTTGGAAGATTTGTTTTTACCACGGACTTGCACCAGTGGTGCAACGGGTTTATTTTTTGGTTGAATCTGAATAAAATGAGGTTGATTAGTTTGTTAGTTATTATAGTAAGCTAATCATTTCGTATACATGAATTGATGTATATGTCAAACCTTTTCTGCCTTTTCTGGTGAAGTACAGACTCGTTGCGAGGGATCTTATCATTCTCTTTAGCAATAATCTAAATAAATGTGAAATATAAAAGTGGAAAAATCAGAAATTAAACATAATCAATCATAGTCATACAACTAAACATACATCACAATTAAAACATACCTCCTGGTCAGTGCCAACAAGATGTTTCGGCCGTGCCACATAGCTACCTATTGCTTCTCCCTAAATTTTCATATCTCCGTCGTTGTTGGGGATAGGCAACGGTGCAAGTGGTTCTAAAGCTACTACAGGTGACACTTTAACATGGTCGGCAGGGACGGGATTGTTGTAAAATACTTCTCCCAACATATTGTACAATGTTCCTTTCCCAACCATGCAACGGGTAAGGGAAGACAAGTATAGGCAGCAACGTGAAACACCCTAAATTAAATCAATGGTTAATACATAAGTATGTGAAACAATTAGGTTGAATGAATTTCTTATTTCGTTAAGTAATTAATTACCTTCGGGAGACTTTTATGAGCAATGTTGCAACTTCCATCTTCACTGTCTATTTGCATTCCACGTTTAAGTTGATTTTCCTTATCGTTTTTAACCAAGTATGCAACTTGCTCCAAAAGGATTTTCAGCGCTTCTAATACTTGATCATTCGAGGGATTTGGACGCTTCTCATGCGAAAAATAACTTTTGGGAGTCACGCAAAATCCCTTACCCCTCACACGGCCAGAATATTCAGGAACATTGAATACCTTGTTGAGAATGTCCCCGCAGCTAACTTCGTTATTCTCATCTTGATTTTCAAGACATTGTTCCAAATTTTCCTAAAATACATGTAGTATTAAAAAGATAAGTTCAATATCATTTTTAAAAGACAATATTAAAAAAATATTAAAGTGATAATATACTTACACATTGTTGGACAACTTGTTGAACATTTTCGTTATCCATTATTCCATCTTTATTAACGCAAGCCTCCTTCCACAAGATGTGACGACCCAACAATTGATCAGATTTCGTCTCTTGCATCTGTTCATTAAGACATAAACAAAATATTAGTTAGAAACTATAGTTTATAATCTACCACAATTAATGTATAAAAGTGATGTTTACTTACAATTTTTTGCTCTAAACGGCATACCGCATACACGATCTTTTGTATAGATGCATTAGGTTCTTTGCTTGCTCCTGATTTGCTGTACTTATATTCTATATATAAATAAAAAAAAATAACGATCGTGTAAAACAATAAGATATGAATAAAACACATATGCTCATAAAATAAATATTACCACAAATGCAAGGTCTGAACGTTTAGCTACAAAAGAGCTCCACTCTTCAGTTGTTATGTAATGTTTGTAAATGTTTGCAGCAACTCTAAGCACGTAATTTTTCCGCATAACTTCAATGTTAAAAGCGCTCTGCAAACCAAATAAATAAAGAGTTTGAATAAAAGTATTACAATGGAAAACAATAAAAGTAACAAAAAAGTGGAGTAAAAACGTTACATGTACATCACTCTACAATATGTCTTTAGCATCCTTCAAAGCTTTGTCTATCAAGTAATCGATTGTTATTGGGATATTTTGGCGGACAACAGCACCAATGTAGCTTACCATCATTGAACTATTGGGCTCAATTGGCTGGCCACTTTCATTCAATCCCACCTAAATCGTTGTTGGAATCCATTTATCTACGCATTTCACACAATATATATAAGTTCAACATGCAGTATAAGTTCAACATGAAGTTTAGTGACAACAACAGATTGAATAAATACAACATGTACTATAAGTTTAGTGACAACAAGATATTAACAACAATACCCGTAGTTTAGGGTTACGACGTCGCAGAAATACAAGCAGAAATACAAGTAGAAATACAAGTTTAAGGTTCCACATAGCGCTTTAAAAAACTAAAGAAAAAGCGCCTTAAAAACCTTTATGGTTCGTAGGGATAGTATACGTAGTGAAAATGGTGAGTACGTAATGAAAACAGAGAGTAACGAATATAGACAGTAGGGTTCGCACTAGGGAGAAGGGTTCGTATAGAGAGTAATGAAGATGGAGAGTACGTAATGAATAGGGGTTTCACACTGCCAAGTTCGTAGGGATGAGAATACATAATGAAGAAGAAAATGAAAAGGCGGTTTCTTGTTATCATTTTTACAAAATATTTTAAAACACCCTTTTATAGCACTTTTCCAAAGAGCTCTTTAAAAGACATAACCTATTACAGTGCTCATCCAAAAAGTGCTTTAAAAGACTATATAAAAAGCGCCTTACATAGTCTTTTACAGCGCTTATTGATACACTATATAAAAGTCGCTATATGAGCATTTTACAGTGCTTCTTTCCCATAAGCGTTGTAACTGTTTTGTACTTGTAATTTATTTTTTAAAAGAACTTTACAGCGCTTTTGCCCAAAAGCGCTATAAATGTTTTGTACATGTAATTTGTTTTTTAAAAGAATTTTACAGCGCTTTTGCCCAAAAGCGCTGTAAATGTTTTGTACTTGTAATTGTAATTTATTTTTTAAAAGCTTTCTATAGTGCTTATGGACCAAAGCAACGTAAATGTTTTGAAATGGAATTTTTAAAAGCCTTAGAATAATATGTATATCATTTTATACATGGATACCAATTGTCATCTCTAAAATTTTGTTTATCAAATTGTTCATATCAACTTATATGATGATTTCAGATTATAATTAAAAAATTTATCAAATTGTTATCTCTAAAATAATTAAATAATATAATTAAAAAAATTATATGATGAGTTCAAGTTCAGCTAGCAGAAAATCAGTATATCAATGTCTGTATATCAATGCTAAATTACATGATCAGTTCAAGTTCTGGCAGAAAATCAGTATAAGCATAAAATCAAATACTTAGTTCTGGCAAGTCAAGTTACAAGAAATTAGTATATATTCACGATGAGTACAGATCAATACATGATTTATATAAAACACATAAACACCTTAAGATGCCCTTCTTCTTTTCCTGGTGGGATTCACAGTTGTTTGTCCCTTAACGACACGAAACGATGGATTAATCCAAATTCCCTCATCATGATCATCTCTAAGATATAAACCATCATCAGTTGAATCAATTTCACGTGGTTGTGATGTCGCAAAGAAAATATCATTACCGACATCTTCAATGTTGTTGTTATCATCACTTATTTTATTGGTCGATAGGACAACAAACTATTTATCATCAGCAAGATCAGTGACATAAATCACTTGTTGAGCTTAAGACTCTAAAATAAAAGGCTCATATTTGTATCCCACTCTACTAAAATCGACCAGCAAGAAACCTAACTCATCAATCCGAACGCCATTATTATTATCGACCCACTTGCAACCAAAGATGGGAACACGAAACATTGTGTAGTCCAACTCCCATATGTGCTCGATAACCCCAAAATATGATAGATTTGCATATATTGGGTTTTTCTCTTTTGCACTTGAGATATGCATCACTTCAGCTACTAGAGTGACTTCGCTATTTTAAAAAGTGGTTCGATCATCTTCTTTTGTGGTATAAAATGTATAGCCGTTAATTACATAACCAGTGTAAGAAAAGACATGTAAACTCGGGCCATTTGAGCGGCTAGAGGTAGATATGTGCGATTTCCTTTCTTTACGGGACCCAATTCATTTCTTATTCCCATATCGACCAAATCCAATCTTGCATTGATGTCATCCTTAGACTTTCTTGGAACATTGAGTAACGTACCAATAACACTATCAAATACATTTTTTTCAATATGCATCACATCAAGAAAATGTCTTATATACAATGACTTCCAATATGGCAATTCAAAGAAAATTGACTTTTTCTTCCACTCAGTTTTGACAAGCTCCGCCGCAAATGGTTTGCCAAATTTATTGGTCAAACCTTGTACTTTTTCCAATATTTCATATCCAGTCGGTGCTTTTGGAGAAGTACCTTCCTCTGATTTTCCATTGAATGCATTTATCCACCCATACGATAATGATGACTAAAAGGTAAAAATCTACGATGTCCAAGGACATGCACACTGACCTTTAATGCTATATCTTGATAAATTACCATATGCTGGAAAATCATTAATTGTGCCGAACAACATAGCCCTCAAATTGAAACATTATTTCTTATACCCATCATAAACTTCCACACCTGTCTCCCACATATTTTTTAAATCTTCAATTAAAGGAGCCAAGTATACGTCGATATCATTCCCCGATTGTTGGGGTCTAGAAATTAATAGAGACAACATCATAAACTTACACTTCATACATAACCATGGAGGTAGGTTATGAATCAACAAAATCACAGGCCACGTGCTGTGTGATATGCTTTGAAGATCACGTGGATTCATTCCATCAGTAGAAAGTGCAAGTCATAGGTTTCTTGAATCTCTACCGAAATCAGGATACTCGTGATCAATTTTTGCCCATTATGGAGAATCTACAAGGTGTCGTAACTTTCCATCTCTAATTCTTTCATCTGCATGCCATGTCAAGTGTTTTGAATCTTCTTCACTTTGATAGATGCGCCTAAATCTTGGTATTATAGGAAAATACCACATGACTTTTGCTGGAGTAGATTATTTCTTCTTATATCGAGAGACATTGCATTTCAGACGCGTCTTTGGTAATTCATATTCGTTTCGAAATAAATTGCAATTTTTAGGACATGCATGAATCCTTTCGTAACTCATGCCAATAGAGCACAAAATTCATTTAGCCTCGTAATCTCGACTAGGAAGTTCATTATCATCTGGCAACATATCTTTTAGGAGTGTTAATAATTCTGTGAAGCTTTTATCAGACCATCCATTACTTGCTTTTAAGTTGTACAACTTTAATATCGCCGAAAGTCTTGTGAATTTATTACAACCATTATATAATGGTTTCTCTGCATCACTCAACAAACTCTCAAACATTTTAGAACAATACCGAAGATCTTCTTCAACTGCTTTTCCAATCTCCTCAACTCGGTCCCGCTCATATGTATTTGTGCACGTGTCGAAATCATTTGAAGCATATGTTGCATCATACTCAAAATAAGTGTTCCCTTTTTTTTCTCACCAAGTCTTCTGCAACCTGTATAGCTTTGATCAATTCCAGGCCATACTAAATGTCCTTCCAATTCATCTGCTCTAACGCGTTTTTCAAAACAACATTTTAAACAAGGACAAATGATTCGATTTAGGTCTTTTGCATTCTTCAGTGCAAATTCAACAAACTCCTTCACTCCATTTTCATACTCTTTTGACAATCGATTGGCAGACATCCATTTCCGTTCCATTTTATATGACCTATATGAATGCAGTGTTACATAAATTTATAATCTATCACATTATACCAATGTATAGTATATATGCATACCAGTCTAATTTCAAAACAGAACAGAATAGATTGCACAAATTTTATATGATTTATCATGTAAGAATTTATGAATGCAGTGTTACACAAATTTATCAATCTATATCATGTAACAATTTATGAATGCAGTATATATGAATACAATGTTTCACAAATTTATCAATCTATAACATCATACCAATCTATAGTATATATAGTCTAATATTGGAAAATGGAAACCAAGGTCCAAGGTCTTGCATACAAGTTTGATTTCAAAACAGAACATATCGAACAAATTTCAAAATAGAACAGATTTATTATCTAACATTTTATATGATTTATCAGGTAATAATTTATTAGTTTTAGAGACAACAACAAATTAATAAATGTAGTACCTTAAACAACAATCACTCAGTAGAAATTGGCGCAAAGTAGATGAGAGGAAGATTCGTAAATAGGGTTTGAAGGGAGAGAACGTATTAAATATGTTTTTATTTATTTATTTATCAAGTATATATAACTTGAAATGAACTTGTAATTGTACAACGCTTTTGTCCATAAGCGCTGCAAAAGGCTTTTAAAAATTAAATTTCAAAACATTTACAGCGCTCTAAAAAGCGCTATTAATATAGTGTGGGAGCGCTATATTTTACAGCGTTTTTATCCATAAGCACTGTAAAAGGCTTTTAAAAATTAAATTTTAAAACATTTACAGAGTTTACATCGCTTTTATACAAAGCGCTCGGAGAAGCACTGCAAATATAGTGCGAGAGCTCTATATTTTACAACGCTTTTATAAACATTATATGAGAGCGCTATAGTTTACAACGCTTTTACACGAAGCGCTCTAAAAGCGTTGTAAACATTATGTGAAATCGCTATGACCCTACAACAGTGCTTTTCTTAAAATCCTAAACCGTTGATGACCCTACAACAGCGCTTTTTCTAAAGCGCTTATCATTAAAGAGTTGTTGTATCCTCCGTTAATTTTAAAATATTATACAACAGCGCTTTTAGTTATTAAGCGCTTTAAAATGAGTGCTGTAAAAAGCCATTCTTGACGTAGTGTATATTATAAAAATAAATAAAATTAAAATTCTTCCTATTTAAAGACTTTGTACCAATATTCTCACTGCATAGGTTGATTATCGACTCTTCGTCTTGAGCTTAAAGAAGCTAAGGAATAATAATATTATACCAAAAAACAATGGTTTTAGGTTCATATTTTTAAATATGCATAAACAAACTTAGAGGTCATGGTATACATATACCCTCATGGCCCTAAACATAAATAAGAACATTTTAGAAAAAAAATTATCACTAAATCGCAAACTCCATTTCAAAACTAGATACTCTTAATTAAAACTATTAATTGTCTTGAAAGATAAAAAATTAAATTAAATGCTTCTATATATAAAATTATATTTAGGAACATTAATATTAAATGCTACTATATATAAAATTGTATTTAGGAATATTAATATTAAAATAAAAATATTAAATACTATAAAATTCTTAATATGTGTGAAAAGTTCTATAAAAACTTATAAATAGGACAATTATAGTAAATTTGAGGGGGAATTATTAGGCAATCGTGTTGGCAATTTATCTTAATCCAAAGTCATTTGTCTTACTAAGAAAATTTTGCGTTAAAATAAATATTATTGTCAATTTTTACCGTAACTTTTATTTTTTTTTCAATTTCAAATTATACCTTTCTGTCAAAATAGTGATTGTCTTTGTGTATTCCAGAAAGTTTTATATTTATTGTATTTCTGTAACAGCTGTATCTTGCTATTATTAGGTTTATGCATTTAAGATCAATCCCATAATCACAGGTATCAGTTTTTCTTTAAAATTAGTTGTCCATATTCCCTAAAATAGACTACAGGCTCCTGTATATATATAGGTCCAATGACTTCATAATAATATAAGAAATAATATTATTCCTTCTAAATTTGAGATGGTATCAAAGCTTCTGATCCTTGGGAGTCTCTGAGCTTTCCTATAAACCATAAGTTGCAACCTTCATTGTTGCGCTACTTTTAAGCCTTGTCGCATCCTTCATTGTAGCGCAGCCCTCTTTACCTTGATCACACCTGGTCATGGTTGAGGTCGTGAATCCTATTCTAGAAACTGGGGATAGACCCTAGACTGTTGGAGAATTGCAGAATGTTCATTCTTCTTATCGGCTAAATGGGAAGAATTACCTCAAATGGTCTCATGGAAATTTGGGAAGCAGTAGAACAAACTTAACTTAAGGCCAAGGATGCTGCTCAAATTTATGATGTAAAGGTGAAAACTATGGCTGCCAAGAAGGGAAACAGATCAGTTACAGAATTTGCCAATCAACTCAAGTCTCTATGGATGAAATTGGACCACTATCGAGTTATAAAAGCAAAGTGTTCAGAAGACTCAACAATCCTTAAGGAGTATATTGAACAAGTAGAGTCTATGATTATTGGTAGGCCTGAATCCTGAATATGACCAGGTCCGAATCCAAATCCTGGGAAAAGAGAAAGTCCCATGGCTTAATAAAGTGGTAGCCATTATTCGGAGTGAAGAAAAAGCAGGAGAGGACTGATGCTGGAGACCTCAACCACTGAAAGCTCTGCAATGATAGCTGAAGGAGGAACAATCATGGTTGCTAACCAGAGGAAAAGCGGGGTTCCCAATATGGACAAAAAACATGAGGAGGCTGAAGGTGCAAACATGAGAAGGAGGGTTGAATTGTGTTTGACTTAACTTGAATCTTTTTCTGTTTTTAAATTTTCAAAACAAAACTTAATGTATAATTAAAAACATAGTTAGCAGCGGATAAAAATAAAAATAAAACTCACAGATTTTATACTGGTTCACCGTTAATGAGGCTACGTCCAGTCCCTTCGGCTTGAAGGATTTCACTAATTGAATCTTGAATTACAACCTTGCTACTGACCCTCCAAGTTAGTCTTCTCAATAGTCTAACAATCCTAGACTTCTTGAGGAAAACAACCTTGTCTTCAGCCAATCTGACAACCCCAGATTGTAGAAGAAATCACAACACTATGAATCTAATTGCTAAGTACCTTGCTACCCTTTCTGATTCCCTCAGTTTGTAGACTCTACTTCAACAACTTAGATACAACCCTATCTAATTGCCAAGTACCCTGCTACCTCTACTGACTCCCTCAGATTGTAGACTCTAATTCAACAACTTAGATTTGCCACAGTGGAAAGAAAATAACACGAGTACTTGCTTCTTGAAAGCTAAAACTCACAATTGACTTCTATGAAAATTTGGGTGTTTGTTGCTTTGGAAGTGTATGACTCTTTTGTGATTTTCAATACTATATTCTTCAACATTAAGTCTCTATTTATAGTTGAACTTTAGAACTTCACTGATGCTTTACTTCTGCAGTATATTTAGATTAATCTGTTTTGAGAATATTCTGGAGTAGTTTGCTCAGATTCTGTTTTGAGCCTTTTGCTCAGATTCTGTTTTGAGCCTTTTTCTCCAATTCTGTTTTGAACATTTTTCATTCTTCTTCTTTAATCCTTATGATCAAATCTGCACCATTGGATCTTAATGCGATAGTCCACATCTAGACCAGCCTATTTGATATTATGTGATCCTCTGATTTCGGCCATTCCTGGACCACACTTCCTAACCCTCTGATTTCGGCCACCACTGGGCCATGGTCTGATTTTCTGATCTGGACCATCACTGGACCAAATAATTATTTCTGAACCATTGATCTAGAAATTTTTACTCTGATCTGGATAGATTCTGGACTTTGGTCTGGAACAAACTGAAATTAACTTGAACAAAAAATATTTCAGTCTGGACATTTTACCTTTAATTTTGGACCAGGTCTGGATTGATTCTAGAACTCATTTCTTTTGGTCTGGACTTAGTTCCATGCCCTGAATCATGCTATCTTATGATCTGGGCCAAATCTGAATTGATCCTTTTGTTCTGGATTCATAAACATACCTTCTGGTCAAGTCTGGAACAAGTCTGGACTGTGTAATTTTTCACTGCCAGGCCATCTTCTGGTCCAAATAACTTCTGG
Organism: Cicer cuneatum; assembly: GCA_037974295.1. Taxonomy (NCBI): domain Eukaryota; kingdom Viridiplantae; phylum Streptophyta; class Magnoliopsida; order Fabales; family Fabaceae; genus Cicer; species Cicer cuneatum. The sequence goes on from JBBPBO010001986.1 coordinate 11,752,300, forward strand.
AATAAAATTGATATTTGACTTCTGTTTGTCTGTAACAACTCTCCTTCTGGCAGGCTTTCCAATGGTATGATCCATGTTTCATTATGATTTTTATTCCTTCTGTTCTGGGCCACCAAACATATCATCTGGTGATGTTTTGACATCCTGGAACATCTTCTGGAAATTCCAGAATTCATTTTCCTTTGATCTCTGCTTCTGTTTCCTTCAGTTTCTAGGGCATTTAACTTAATAATTCAAAGTACAAAATAAGTTTACATTGAGTACATTTGTAAGCATCAAAATCCTAAGTACTTAGAACCAACTTGGTTCCAACAGAGGCATGGTGTACCCACTTAACAAGCTGCGCCACACAAGGGAGAAGTGCTGGAAATTACATGGAAAACCCCCAAGCCGAGAATGGGGGCCGAAATGAGGCCCTCCAAAAAAAGGAGAGCAAGGGCACAAGTACATGCTCCTTAACATATTCTGGTAAGTTTCCACTTTCTTTTGGGCTTAATGTTTCAGATACACCATTTACACATTACTAGATATTAGACTCTAGAGCCACTGACCATATGACACAGCAGATGGAAACCTTATAACTGCAGCAGGACAAGGAGAGGTCCAAATAAGCCCATCCATAACATTAAAAAATGTCCTTCATGTCCCTAAACTATCCACCAATCTAATTTCTATACAAAAACTCACAAAAGAACTCTCATGTAATGTTGTTTTTCATAGCAATTCTTGCATACTGCAGGACAAGAACTCGGGGAGGACGATTGGACATGCTAGACAATGGAATGGCCTATACTACATGGAGGATCCTAATCTGCCTACCAAGAGCCGCTCTCTCATATCTAAATCCACCATGACCAACAAAGAGAAAGCTCAACTATACCATTATCGGCTAGGACACCCTTCAATTCGAGTTGTAAAAGTGTTTTTCCATTCCTTGTTTAAAAATTTAAATGTGGAGAATCTCCATTGTGAGGTGTGTGAGCTTGCTAAACACAAGCGTGTACCTTTTCCCATTAGCAATAAGATGAGTCTTTTCCCTTTTTTTCTTGTTCACACTGATGTATGAGGTCCTACTTATGTTCCTAATATCTTAGGTGCTAAATGGTTTTTTAACCTTCATAGATGATTGTACTCGGGTGACTTGGGTTTTTTTTATTGAAACAAAAATATGAAGTTAGCTCTGTGTTTTTCCAGTTTGCCTCAATGATTAAAAATCAATTTGGGGTTGGTATCAAAAGAATTAGTTCTGATAATGCCTAGGATTACTTTAACCTTGTACTAAACTCTTTTTGCCAAAAGGAAGGGATAATCCATGAGTCCTTAAGTGTGAACACACCCCAATAGAATGGGATTGCAGAAAGAAAAAATGGACACCTATTAGATCAAACTAGAGCTCTACTTTTTCAAAACCATGTTCCTAAGATATTTTGGGGGGGGGGGGGGG
>JBBPBO010001986.1:11753948-11946448 GCA_037974295.1 Cicer cuneatum
GGGGGGGGGGGAGCCCTTCTTACTGCCACCTATCTAATCAATAGGTTACCCATTAAAATCTTAGACTCAAAAAGCCCCATGGAAGTCCTATCCTCATTCTACCCACACTTGGATCCAACAAATAAACTCGAACCTAGAATATTTGGGTGTGTATCCTTTGTGCATGTTCATAGTAATGAAAGGAGAAAATTTGGGTGTGTATCCCTAGGGCTGTCAAATGTGTATTCTTATGGTACTCTACCACACAAAAGGGATACAAATGTTTCCACCCCCTATCAAAAAGATTCTATGTGTCAAGAGATGTCACCTTCATCAAACAAGAGAGCTACTTCAAGCAACCTCATCTTCAGGGGGAGAATGTAAGAGAGGAAGATGATGAAGGTGCAACCACGAGAAGGGGGATTGAATTCTGTTTGCAAAACATGAATTCTTTTGTTGTTTTGTTGAATTGATGTAAATTATTTGATGAATAAATAATCAGATTTAGCAGCGGATAATCACAACATAAGAACACAACAATTTATTCTGGTTCACCTTTAACTAGGCTACGTCTTGTCCCTTCCTTCAGAAGGCCTTTTTCACTAATTCCAACTTCTTTGAATTACAACACCACTGACCCTTCAAGCCAGTCTTCCCAAACAGTCTGACAACCTCGGACTTTTGAGGAACAACAACACCTTGACTATACCAACCAAGTCTTCTCAAACAGTCTGACAACCCAGACTTTTGAGGAACTTCACAACCTTAAACCTACAAGCTAAGTCTTTTTCTAACAACCTGATAACCCCATATTTTAGAATAAACTTCAACACTATAGGATTTTATATAAGGGATCGAAATTAGAACTGAGTAACTACTTCTGGAAAGTTGATACTCACGATAATCTTAAAGTGAACTAGAGTGTTTACTTCTGAATAACTTATGATGACGATCAGCTTCACACTCTAAGAAAAGAACACTTAGAAAATATTTATCTTTTAAGCAAGTGTTTCTCTCCTTTGAACTCTCTGAATACTTATGAAGTTTAGCTCGAGTTCTTCTATTTTTCGATGCTTCATTATTCAGCATTAAGCCTCTATTTATAGTTTAAATTAGGGCTTCACTTTGATCTAATGCTTTACTTCTGGAGTGTATTTCGATTAATTCTGTTTTGAAAATATTTTGAATTATTTTGCTCAGATTATGTTTCTGGAGACTTTTGCTCCGATTCTGTTTTGAGCATTTTACTTAAATTCTGTTTTGAGCATACTTTTAGCAAGATTCTGTTTCTTGAGTCTTTTACTCCAATTCTGTTTTGAGCATTTTTCTCAAATTCTATTTTGAGCATTTTTCTCAGATTCTGTTTTTCTGATTTTCGTCTCTAATGAGATCCTCTTATGATATCCTCTGACAGATTCCTCTCATGATACCCTCTAATGACCATCGTCTAGCAATCATCCTCTGATGATATCCTCTAATAATATCCTCTGGTATATTCTAGAGGTATCTTCTGGTACCCTCTAGTGACATCCTCTGGATGCATTTTTATCTTCTGGTGACATCATTTTCTAATGACATCTTTTCTTCTGATTTGTATCTTATGGTGATATCTTCTGCTGACGTCATCTTCTGGTGACGTCATCCTTTGATTTCTTCTTCTGATGATGTCATCTTCTGGTGACGTCATCCTCTGATTTTTGCTTCTGGTGACGTCATCCTTTGATTTTTGCTTGTGATGACGTTATCCTCTAATTTCTGCTTCTGGTTACGTCATCTGATTTTTTATTCTTCTTCTAAGTCAAAATATGATTTTCATAAAATACATTTGTTAACATCAAAACTTTAATTGAAAAAACCAACTTGGTTCAAACAGATGAGACTCTCATGCTTCCAAATATGAAATTTGGACCTGAAATTGGGACAACTGGCATTGATGTCCCTGAAATTGAGAGAATAACAGAACCTGCACCTGAACCAACAGCAGAACCTGCATCTGAATCAACAACAGGACCTACACCCAATGGGCTCTTGTCCCAGAAATTGAGAGAAGAACAGAACCTACACCGAAACCAACAGCAGAACCTGCACCGAAACCAACAGCAGAACCTGCACCTAAATCAACAGTAGGACCTACACCTGAACCTGCACCTAATGGTGGAAAATTTGGGGAAAATATGGTATATTCAAGGAAAGAAAAGGCCATTCTAGAATCTGGCAATGTCCAAGAATCCAACCCATCATCACTGCATGAGGTAACACCTTCGAATCCTATAAACTCCAATGATTCTAATGAGTGTGTTTCTAAAAATCTAGAAGCACAGGTGAACCAAAATCTAGACCTACCCATTTCCCTCAGAAAGGGAACTAGAACATGCACCTACCAACAACCACTTTACCCACTACCAAATTTCTTATCTTTTGAAAAATTCTCACTTACCCATAAAAACTTTCTCACAAACCTCAACTCCACACACACACACCTTCCTATGTATCTAAAGCAATATCTGACAGGAAATGGAAACAAGCCATGGATGTGGAAATGGAGGCGTTAAACAAGAATAAGACCTAGAAACTTGTCACCCTACCAACTGGAAAAAAAATCAGTAGCATGCAAGTGGGTATATGCAGTAAAGTACAGGGCTAATGGGAGCATTGAATGTTACAAGGCAAGATTAGTGGCCAAAGGCTTCACTCAAACCTATGGAGTTGATTACTTTGAGACATTTGCCCCCATTTCTAAGATGAACACGGTCAGAGTAATATTGTCATTAGCAGCAAATCATGATTGGGACCTGCAGCAGTTCGATGTGAAGAATGCATTTTTACATGGAGACCTTGAAGAAGAAATATACATGGAGTTGCCCCCTGGTTACAATGGACAGGTCGCTGCTGAAACTGTTTGCAAGTTAAGAAACGCTCAATATGGGCTGAAACAATCCCCGAGAGCATGGTTTGGAAGATTCACCAAAGTTATGACAGGTCTGGGCTACAAACAGAGCCAAGGGGATCACACTTTAATTATCAAACATTCAGTTTCAGGGGGAGTAACAATTTTATTAGTGTATGTAGATGATATTATGGTAAGTGGGGATGACAAAAAGAAGCAGCAAGTGTTAAGTGAATGCCTTGCCACGGAATTCGAGATCAAGACATTAGGGAGACTTAAATATTTTTTGAGAATTGAAGTGGCCCATTCCAAGAAAGGAATCTTCATATCTAAACAAAAGTATATTACTGACTTGCTTAAAGAAACAGGTAAGACAGCCTACAGACCAGCAGGTACTCCAGTTGACCCAAATATAAAGTTGGGATGTGCGAAGGAAGATATTGCCGTGGAAAAGGAAATGTATCAAAGACTTGTGGGCAGGCTTATTTACTTATCTCACACTAGACCATACATTGCTTTTGTTGTCAGTCTAGTCAGCCAGTTAATGCACCAACCAAAGGAAGCACATTTACAAGTTGCTCTTAGAATTGTCCAGTATTTGAAAGGGACCCCAAGAAGAGGGATTTTGTTCAAACGAAACAAGAGTGTAAGTCTTGAAGCATATACGGATGCGGACTATGCGGGGTCAGTGGTAGATAGGAGATCAACTACTGGTTAATGCACCTTCCTTGGTAGAAACCTAGTGACTTGGAAGAGCAAAAAAACATAGCGTAATAGCTAGATCGAGTGCTGAAGCAGAATTTCGAGCAATGGCCCACAGAATATGTGAACTTCTATGGTTGAAGATTATATTGCAAGACTTGAAGATAAGGTGGGATGAACCTATGAGGTTATATTGTGACAATAAATCTGCAATTAGTATAGCCCACAACCTGGTGCAGCATGATAGAACTAAACATATCGAGGTTGACAGACACTTTATCAAGGAAAAACTAGACAATGGCATGATTTGCACACCATATGTACCCACTCAGAATCAACTTGCAGACATACTCACCAAAGGGCTGAACTGCATTAACTTTGAAGGAATTATATCCAAGTTTGGAATGGAAAACACCTATTCACCAACTTGAGGGGGAGTGTCAAAAAAGTGATTGTCTTTGTGTATTCTAGGAAGTTTTATATTTATTGTATTTCTGTAACAGTTGTATCTTGCTATTATTAGGTTTATGTATTTAAGATCAATCCCATAATCACAGGAATCAGTTTTTCTTTTAAAATTAGCTGTCCATATTCCCTAAAATAGGCTGCAAGCTCATGTATATATATAGGCAGTGACTTCATAATAATATAAGAAAGAATATTATTCCTTCTAAATTTGAGATGTACATTTAGAATTTTTGACACATAATGTATGCATGATATTTAATGTGTCTGTTATATGTATAAATGTTTTTAAATACTCCCTCTAATTCCATGTATAGAAAATATTACGTAAGACTCATTTGATCAATATACAAGATGCACAAGAATTATTTTTTTGAAATATTCCATGTAGTAATTAATTATTAATTTATTAGAAGAGAGAGTTAAACTCATGATCTCCTTATCACTCCAACTCTTTAAAACACCTTGCAATTCTTTGTCAATTAATAGTATTATTTAAATATATATTTTTTTAAAAATATATCTAATAATTTGAAATGGATTTATGATTTATTGATTAATTATTTTCGAAAAAAATCTTAATAATATTTAGGGGTATAAGTAGTAATATATATATATATATATATATATATATATATATATATATATATATTGTATTGTGATCTCTAAGCTATGAGCTCAAGCATTTGTAATAATATAATGGTTGATATCTAAGTTTTATATATATTATCTTACAATGTAGGATAATGTGGAAAATATTCAAAAGCTTTGTTTAGAGATGTCTCTCCAAGAGAATATCAAGACCATTCATTTGTGGAGTTTAATTCAGAAAAAAAGATGAATGGAAAAATGTTTGCATCTAGTAAGTATGCTTTTATTAGGGGTGGGCAAAATTTGAAAACTGAACCGAACCTTTTGAAAATTGAAAGTCAAAAACTATAGGTATAGGTCAATAATACTTTGAGTGACACTCAAATCCACCGTCAACTTTAAGAGGGCGTCTTGCTACACTTTGAGGACTGTCACTCCATGTTTTGAGGACTGTCACTATAGGTTTTTCATTTCTACCTACAACAATGACTGTCACTAAAACCTAGATAAATATAAATAAAGAATTGATCTATTTCTACGGTTTTTTTGTAACTAAAAACTACATAAATAAAAATAAAAAATTGATTTATTTCTACAGTATTGTCGGTCACTAAAAACTAAATATATATAAATAAAGAATTGATTTATTCTTACGGTATTGTCTGTCACTAAAACTTATTTATTATTATTTATTAAATTAAATTTATTTTATCTCCTTACTAATTGTAATTCTAAATTATTAATACCAATAAGTTAAATTTAAATTTCTAATTTATTTTTATTAACTAATGTCATCGAAACATACAATAAAATATAATTCAATTTTACTAATTCCATGAATCACATGTTACTTGCATTCCTAGCATTTTAATTATAGCACTAACACGAGTATCATATCTTTGTGGCAATATTGAAATGAAATTATGAGCATTAGAAGCTTATGAATAGAAATCTCATGGACAAATATTTCTCCACTAATTAGATCACAAAACCTTTGCTCACACTTTCTAGTATTGATGTATACGCAAAGTCAACATTCTTAAATTCAACTTATCCTAACACTTTTTTCTAAAATCTCTCCTTCCATGTTTTCAGAATCTATCTTTGGAACTCTATCATTTCCATTATTCTTTGTCCTGAAACACTTGCTCCTGATAAATATTTCAGATTTGATAAACCAACTTCTAAAACTCTGCCACACAATAAAAAATATATATAATTAACCAAAATCATAAAAGAGAGATTATAACTTAAATCATAATTTAACAACAGCTGGTAGTGTGTTATTACACTATGAAGATTGAAGGCTATCACAAACGTATTACCTCCTACCTCAAAATCGAAAAGAACCGCAAAAAAAAAAAAAACTAACCAATTGCATGCATCCTAAGCTCACTGACATCACTCAAGGTTTTCATATATACTAGCACAAATTTCCCTTACTAATTGAAAATACCAAGTACCAACCACATTTTAACTCACTAAAACTAGACTCACCATGACGAATCAATATCAAAGTACTCTCAGCTACAAAACAAGTTCACAATACCCACCAATAAGAATACAGAACAGATCACAAAAGAAAGAATAATTCCTTACTTGATGAGCTATGAGAAGTAGAGTGTGGTGGTGTGGGATCAACAAAGAAGCATTAGAAATGGATGCAAGAACGAGATTCAATTTATGGTGGCTAGCATTGCAAAAAAAGCGCGTTGAGATTAATTTCCCGAATGTTCTAGATGATCCAAAGGGAGGAACATCAAGAAAACCCGCAGGTTGGAGAATAAAAGTAGCAGCCATTGTCCTGATATAAAAAAGTAATAGAAAACTGGCAAAAATTAAAATCTTTATTGCTTTTCTTGCAATGTGAAGATAGTCATAGGATCGTCAAATTTTAATTTAAAACAATGCAATCAGGATCATACACAATATTAATTTCGAAATAGAAATAGTAACACATATAATATAATAATAATGAAAAATGAAACTTATAGAAGAAACTTACTACGAATGATTGTGTAACGTGTATCGAAGTGAGTCAGAGTTGAAGAAGGAGGAGAACAAGAGAACCTGATCACAAGTGAGTTTCAAAGAACCCAAAACCCTATCCAATGTTGGAAATAGTATTCTTCATTATACTTCAATATCTCCATTCACTTATTCAAAAGAACCACCAATCAAAATGTTTGTGACACAATGTTAATAGTCATCAGTTATCAATTATCATTTGACATAAATTATACGTGTTCAGCTACAGCTTGTAAAACCTCATTAATTTGTGGATCTTCATAAAACCGTACTTGGAGAACGGAAACAAGATTTCCAAGAAAATTCTCCAATGTTTTAACTCTATGGTTAGCATCCGAGTTAGAGCTAGAACTTGCATGTCGAGGAATCTTGTCAAGACAACGCACATGTCCTCTATTTTCAGGCCCTTTAACTTTTGAGTAAATATCATTCTTCTAGTTGGTAGAATCTTGAGTGATTTGAGGATTATTTGAGCTTTCTACCTCCTCTACCATATGCTTCTTTGGTTCTTCCTACATTTAACACAAAGTCTCATAGTCAGTTACGAAATTTAACAACTTGAAACTTTGCATTCTTTAATGGATGGCTTAGGAATAAAAAAAGAAAGATCATTGTCTTAAAATTTGCATTAACCTGAAAACAACATAAATTAACCTAAAAAGGGGAGAGAGAATATTCTGAAATTATCCATCATGCATGTTTGTCACGATAAGACTTTTGTTATTATACATCAAAAGAAAGTTACATAACATATTCAACTTATGAAAGTTAGGCACAATAAGACTAATTCATGAAAACTAATAACATGAACTAGAATATAAAATTAGGCACACAATCTATTTGTGAATTGTGACAATAAGATTATGAGAATGAGTTATTTCAAATTTATCATCAAAGTTTAAAATTCTTACAATTACATCAGCTGTCTTTTCAGTAACAATGCTTCCATCCTTTCAAGTTCGAGTATTAATGTAAATTTGTGCTCGTGATGGTTGCTTTCCTCTAGGTTTTGTTGTCTAACATAAGTAACAAGAATGTCAACCATCATATTTGTATTGAGATATTAATTAAAATACACCAAAAGAGACAAACCATCTCATGAATTAGTCGTGGAAGATTCTTGGTTCACATGCAATGTATGTCCTCATATTTTGTGCGATTCTTTTTGTTCATGTTACTTATTTTCTATATCTAATGAATAAGTAAAGTCAACAATCAAAACAAGCACATGATAAATAATTGTTATACGAACAAAATATTAATGACGTTATACATATACCTGTCCATTCTTGGAACACCAATGATGTACTAAAGCATCATATTGAGAAGGATCAATCCTTGTGTCCGGGATGTAGGCCACCATTTCCACTTCTGTCTTACTACTGTCATATCTCTTTGATTTCAAATGATACTTGAATTGCCTCCACTTAACCCTCATGTTATCCTTTAGTATATTCTCAGTTAGCTCGGTGAATTCAGGAACAAACCGAAACTTTGTCTATCATATGAATAATTAACAAAACACAAATTTCATTAAACATATTATTACAAAAAAAATATTTATAAAACTTGAAATGAAATAGAACTTTTAAAAACTTATACAACACCTGAATAAGTTCAATCATATCAGTAATATATGACTCATGCATCTTATTCCAACTAATATAATTGATTGGAGCACATTGGGATCTCCTTACCAAACTTCTTATTGCATTTAATAGAGTTTTTCCTTCCCAGCTCGTAAAATTTTCCTTGTGTTGAAGATTTATTTTTGGCACATTAACTAAGAATTTATCTAAAAGATAAATAAATAAATATACAACAAGATGTAAAGGAATTAAGATGTCGATGTTCAAAGTGCTTGATTGACTAACCACTTTAAAGAATAGCACAACATCCATATATTTGCATTTGACACTCCAATACTGTTTCTGTGATGCTGTCATTTTTCTCAAAACCTCTGGAGGTATATAAAGTGTCGTCTTGACATATAAAGGATCATTGGGCCTTCTTCCATTTGCATTCAATAAAAAACGTGCTAATATTTATTAAATTCCAAATCAACCAACAACGTGTTAGCATTCAATAAACAGCACTTCTGTTACGATTCAGTAAATGCAACACTAAATTTCAACTATATCTAATTTTTCAGTACATTCTAATTTGGTAAACAATCAGATTCTAATGTGATATTTTCAAATTTTCAAAATGCCTAATCGTGCTTCTATACAGTTTATAATCATATATATATAGTTTCAAATTGACATACAATGTTGTATCGATTCCACCGTACTTTGTACAGTTTCAAATCATAGGTCATTCTGAACATTAAGCTTCAACGACATTTCCATGACATTATCTTCCGGCAAATCATCAAAACAAATTGCATCGGTGCTTATTCTTTGAAATGAATGAATACAATAGCAGAAAATATTGAAATCTCAGGAAGTAAGAACGAAGCACCTTCCGTTTTTGCACATTTCTTGAACAGATGAACGAAAACCCTAAGTCTAAGGTACGATTCGAAGAATGAGAAAAATGATGCGTACCTCTGGTTAACTTTTTCGCCATCATCGACCTTAATGAATTTATCCATCCTCTGACATCATCTGCCGATGGTGGTTGATTGAAGACTGGCTTGATAGTACGGTCTTTACAATCGACTTGTTGAATCGACGGAGCAGAGTCTCTATTAGCGCCAGAAGTACGATTTTCCGGCGAGGTATTTTGGAAGAAAGAGAGTATAGATTTCTGGCGATTCATTTTCATTCGCTGTTCAGCAGAGAGTGAGAGAGAAAGGTTTTGCGACCTATAATACACGGATATCATTTAAAATTGCGTATTTCGGAGTAACGAGCAAATCTCCTTCAGCATGAAGATTAGAAACTCTATATCTAATTTTTGTTCCATCACTATTTTTTCTCATAATATGAAAATAGGAGAGCTTCAAATCAGTTTTAAAATATAAAAAACTAAATCAATCAAATCATTTAACCAATACAAATTGCTAATAGAGAAAAAACAAATTTCACTTACTCGTGAATTCCTGAATCTAAATCGCTGAAACTGAATTGCTGAGTTCGAATGGTAAATCGAAAGTTGATAAATCGTAAAAACGAGAATCGATGAGGAAATCGTTGAGTTTGAATTGCAAATTGAATGATGTAGGAAGGTTCGCGGCAAGAATCGAGGAAGAAACGGCTTTGCGGGCAAACGCAGCGAAAAATGCGGAAAACGATCGTCCGGTGTCAGATTGCCTATTATTATACCTTTCCAGAAAGGCAATCGCGCGACAAACACAACGAATCGCTTTGCCATGACGTATGGGCTCCAGAACTGATTTGGGCTCGTCTTGGGCCTCAAAACAGTCCTTTTAGTTTTTCCTGTAATTTCGAGCTTTTTCTGTTTTACCTAATTTTTACACTAGGGTTTCTATTATCTATTTAAAGACTTTCTATGTAGTAACAAAAGGTGTCTTTTAATAAAATAATTAATTTTGAAAGTTTTCTCTTCTCTGGTGGATTCCAGAATTTGTTCCTTTTTTAGGATTAGCGTTTGCTAATCTTTTTGATTCCGACTGCGTCAGGTGGTATCAGAGCAGGCTTTCTCTTGTTTCTTTTCGTATCTTGAACAGCCATGGGAGATCAACCAGTCACTGGAGCAGACATCGAGATTATCACTGCGGCTTTTACCGCGGCCCTTACTACTTTGACTACGCAGATGGCGAATTTGACGGATCGAGTGAACGCCGTCAATGATAGGAGGGACAGAGGCAGGAGAGACGAACCGCCCAAGCGTCCACAAGGAGGCTTACAGGCTCGTTTTAAATCGGACTCTAGTTCCGAAGAAGAGATCTTGGAGGAGAATCAGGGTTTCGATAATCAACAGAATTGCAACGACTACAGAGTCAAGGCTGATATCTCGTTGTTCTATGGAACTATGAGGGTTGAAGAGTTTCTGGATTGGTATATTGACGTTGATCGGTTCTTCGATGTGATGGGTGTGCCAGAAAACAAGCAGGTGAAGATGGTGGCAATTCGATTAAAAAGCACCGCTGCTGTGTGGTGGGATAAGCTTGTTGTTCAGAGGCAGCGCCAGAGGAAAGCGCCAATCAGAACGTGGAGGCGAATGAACCAATTGATGCTGGAGCGTTTCTTGCCTGAAGATTATGAGCAGATTCTGTACAAGATGTATATCGATTGCGTTCAGGATAGAAGGAGCGTGATCGAGTATACAGCAGAGTTCCTGCGTTTCTTAGAACGCAAAGAACTAGGGGAAACTGAGGGTCAGAAGGTGACTCGCTATATTAATGGCTTGAAGAGGTCAATCCAGGAGAAGATGGGTCTGCAGACTGTCTAGACCATGACGGAGGCCTCTACGATAGCCTTGAAAGCGAAACTAATGGAGAAATCCCCCAGAAATTTCTCATCTTTTTGCAGATTCACTCCGCAGGGTAATTTTGAAGTTGCTGGTGATAAGGATAAGAATGTTGCTGCTAAGGAATCTAACTCCTCGGCAAAGGAAACTGGTGGAACCAGTAGTACTACGCCCAACAACAAGAGGGCGAACCAGAAGTCAGCAAACCCATACGCAAAACCGACAAGAGATAAGTGTTTTTGTTGCGATGGGCAGGGTCACAAGTCGAATGTTTCCCTTCCAAGAGAACGATTGCAATTTTGAATAAGGAGTCTGAGGAAGAGGAAGAAAGCAACGAGTATGACGGTGTTGAGTTCTGCAGAGGAAGAGGAAGAAGGAAGAAGCTGAAGAAGCGGTGAACTTTGTGCTGCAGAGAGTCCTGTTGTCTTCAAAGGAGGAGAGGCAAAGAAATAATATTTTTAGAACACATTGTTCTATTAAGAATAAGTTGTGTAATCTGATCGTGGATAATGGGAGTATAGAGAACTTGGTCTCCCAAAAGCTGGTGGAATACCTAGAGTTGCCGACAGAATCACATACCAAGCCTTATGCTTTAGGTTGGGTGAGTAAGAGTTCGCAGGTCAAGGTGACGCAGACTTGCAAGGTGCTTATTTCCATCGGAAGGCATTACAAGGCAAAAGTAGTGTGTGTTGTTATGAATATGGATGTTTGTCATATCCTACTGGGGAGACCTTGGCAGTATGACAATGATATCACGTAGAGAGGCAGAGATAATGTGATGACGTTCACTTGGGGAACGCACAAGATAGTTATGGCCCTGATTTCTAGTTTTAATATACGAACGGGGAAGGTGAAGTCCAGTTTTCTTGTTATGACGCAGGATGAGCATGATTTGACTGATGGCTTCAAGGAAACTGAGTGGTTTTGCCCAGTGGTGGTCAAGGGTTTGTTGAGTGCTATGAAAGAGAAGCCTGAACTACCGAAAGAGGTGCAGGAAATCTTGACGAATTTTGAGGAGTTGATCTCAGAGGAGCTGCCCATCGACTTGTGTAAGACCCTTAAATTTAAGAATTAATTTATGGAATTAATTTTAAGTGTATTTTGGGGGATATTTGTAAAATATCTAATATATGTATGTTTTAAGTGAATATATATATATATATATATTTTGGAAGATGAATTAAGATTATTGGATTAAGAAAAAAAATTAATTTAATTACGAGTAATTAAATTAACGGACAGTTAATTAAGGGATTAGTGGCTAATTGCGACGAGATTGGTTAAGTGCTGAGGATCAGACAAGTGTCGTGTGAGGTGGCACCCACACAAGCCTATATATAGGAGTGAGAAGGATGGTGAAATCAGAACACCATTCCTCCTCCCTCACTGCCCATACTGCATGTAACAGTACCCCTTCCCTCCCATTCTGTTTTTGTGATTCCATCACGTTAAGAAAAAGAAAGAAAAGGGGGAGTTCCTCAAAAGTGTCATTACTTGGAAATCCAAGCACCAAACCAGAAAACCCCCAGTACAAAAGTTGTTCCCCTCATCATTCCAGAGCTAGTGAACCCAGTTTTGTAGCAGCAAACGCAGGCGGGAGTTTCGCCGATTCTTGACGCGTAAACGGGAACGAAAACAACAACGAGAGAAGTAGCAGAAACGCAACGAGGGTAAGGGCACCTTCCACTTTCTAGTTGCATTTTAGGACTGTAAATGTATGTTTGAGGTGTGATCATATTTGAGTTTCTGTTTTGAAAAAGAAACTGTTTTACATGACATTTTGAAAGATGAAAGAAAATGCATTTTGTTGAGGTTTTAAAAATCTGTGTTGTGCTATTTTTGGGTGGTCATTACAAGGCTGTTTTGTTTATGTGGGAAGTTGAAAAATGCATTGTATGTTATTTTGAATATGATTGAAATGCATGTTCATAAAACTGTTTTGAAAGTATTTTTAAAATGCGAAAATGCATTATGTTGGCATTTTGTTGCTATGTGAGGCTTGCTGTTTGGCTGAATGTGTTAATGTTGTTCTGATGTTTGAGAAGCTGAAATGCTTGCATGATGTTCTGATGGTTTGAAAAAAGCTGAAATGCTTTGCATGTTATTCTGTTTGTGTGAGAAAGCTGAAATGCTTTGCATGTTGTGAATGGTGGTGTAAGAATGCTGGAAATACCTTGCATTTTGTTTTGAGAAATGGTCAACAATGTAAACATTGAAAAAGGTCTGTTCTGTGTGATTAACATTTTTTTGAGTGATTCTAGTGATGTTGATGTTTTCAAAAGAAAAGGGATTTTAAAATGATAAAAGTGTTTCTTCTGGAAAATCTGTATTGATAAAAAATGCCTGAGTTTTGTGGTTCAAAAGAGTGATGAAACTATTTTGGGATTGTGTTGGTTTTTCAAAGGTAAAAGATTGAAAATGTGTTATAGTTTTTCAGGAAAAGTTCACTGAATTCGAAGGTGTATTCGAATACAACATGAGTGTATTTGAATACAACCTGCCAAGCTTCTGTTTTACTCAAAGTTTTCAAACTTGTATTCGAATACGGGCCTCTGTATTCGAATACAGAGGAAGGATTTTTTCTTCTGACTTAACATCTGTATTCGACTACGACCCTGTCGTATTCGAATACAGAAGTGAGATTTTAACACTGTATTCGCATCTGTATTCGACTACGACAGTCTCGTATTCGAATACAGGATACTGACTTTCACAAATTTTGCTTCTGTATTCGAATACAAGGTTCGAATACAGATTCGGGTTTTTTTCCAGAAACTCAGTTTTTAGCTTCTGTATTCGAATACAAGGAAGCTGTATTCGAATAAAGATTCGTGTTTTTTAGAAAATCAAGTTTTAAGCACTGTCATGTGAACTTTAAAGTGTCGGGGAAGGTTTCAAACAATTTAAAATGAAGTTTTTGAATAGTTTTGAAGAAGAGATGATGAGTTTAATAAAAACTTCAATGATGGTGGGAAAAATGCTAACTATACACTATTTTTTGCTTCTGTATTCGACTACAGGCATGCTGTATTCGAATACAGAATGTTGAAATTACAGTTTCAGCTTCTGTATTCGAATACAAGGGGGTCGTATTCGAATACAGATTCGTGTTTTTCAAAAATCTAGAGTTTAAACATTGTTTTATAAACCTTAAGTGTTAGGGATCATTTGAGAAGGTTTGTGATGAATTAAAATGGAATTTTTGTGACAGTTTGAAGTGAGGATGATGATGTTTTTTAGACTCTACTGATATAGTGAAAGATACTGATTTTTACACTGTGACAGCCTCTGTATTTTAATACAAGAAGGTTGTATTCGAATATAGAGTGTAATTCTGCACTGTTTTTGGCTTCTGTATTCGAATATAGAGAAGCTGTATTCAAATACAGATTCGTATTTTCCAAAAAACTCAGTTTTAAACACTGTTTTATGAATTTTAAGAGTTTGGGAAACATTGGAAAGACTTAACATAATTAAGTATGGAATTTGTGAGATAATGTGAAGTGTTAATGATTACTTGACTGTTTAATCATGGATGTGATGATGATGATATTAATTGTGTTGAGATGTTTTGAAAAATGATGGAAAGATTGAATTTTCCTGATAATGCATACTGGTTCAGTGGAGAGAAAACACTGCATATTCATACATTGCATAGTCAAGTGGTACCCGCGATGGGCCACAGAGTAATGCGTAAACATGCTGATCTGTTGAGCGATTGCACGAGTGCTGGTCTGTTGAGCGACTGCACTGGTACTGATCTGTTGAGCGATTGTACCCTGAAATGCGCAAAAACGTGCTGATCTGTTGAGCGATTGCACGAGAGCTGGTCTGTTGAGCGACTGCACTGGTACTGATCTGTTGAGCGATTATACCTGAGTATATGTCAAACGTGCTGGTCTGTTGAGCGACTGCACAAGTGCTGGTCTGTTGAGCGACTGCACTGGTGCTGATCTGTTGAGCGATTGCACCCTGGTCTTGAGGGCCGTTAAAGTCAACATATTGTGCTGGTCTTTTGAGCGACTGCACCTTGGTAATTCCAAGAAATTGTATACATGAGCATATACATATTGCATTGGGGGATTGACCGGTGGGTCACGATTTGGTTATGTGATGATGGTTGAAAATTGATGTGTGTGAGTACTTTATGAGATTTGATTTTCTGATAAATGATTGTGATTGCTGAAGTGTTGGCTGTACTTACCACATATTTTTCATAATAATAGGTTGCTGTTTTGAAAAGGCATACATGTCATGAAAATTTCAAAATGAGCATCATTATTTTTCATCATTGTTGTATGATATGCCATAGATATATTTGTTGCTGTGAGATATATGCTATGTGATTATTTGTTAATTTCGGTCGGTGACCCTTTACTATTATATGTCGAATTTGAGCTTTGCCCTCAGATGTCCCCCAAACCCATGACACCCGTGGGACCCGAGACGACGGAAACGTCGCACGACTTCATTGATCGTTCCGTGCCTATTGCTTGGGTATACGACCCCACCTCAAGCAGGGCTATATACACGGGGAGATTGACGAGGACCTGTAGGACCAATGGAGTGGTGCACTACGTGGAGCACAACTATGCGAGGATTGACTTTCCTATGCCTTCTCGTTTGGTATTGGAGGCGCACGGGATTTTTGATGAGCGGAGGAGCCAGCTAGAGGGGTTGAGACGGAGGCCCCCGTAGGAGTGG
Source organism: Cicer cuneatum (assembly GCA_037974295.1). Lineage (NCBI taxonomy): Eukaryota > Viridiplantae > Streptophyta > Magnoliopsida > Fabales > Fabaceae > Cicer > Cicer cuneatum. Next base: position 11,769,682 of record JBBPBO010001986.1, read on the forward strand.
TGACTCCTAACCCGGTGATTGGAGGAGATGTACATGATTCTGAGGCGGAAGAGAAGAACGAAGAGCCGAAGCCAGTAGCAGCTGATATTTCGGGTCCATCTAGGATATCCAATGATTGTTATGAGATTCTGGCACCGCCGAAGCGACCGAGACTGTGCATTGATCTGACTTCGAAGGAGACTGATCCCTCTCTGTATGATGAGGAGGAGGAGGTTACATCGAGGCGAGCGGCGGAGTCGGATGAGACTTGTTTGGGATGCGGAGGAAATCCGTGCTACTGTAGCTTTAGTGCATGATCGGTTAGATTTGATGTATATGATTTTGAGCTGGAAAAACGTAATTTGTTTTATTTTGGAAATTATTGTACTACTTTTCTGCTAAACTATTCCGCACTCTGATATTTTCATTTAGAATGTGATGACATTATTATCTTGTGAAAATGTCTTAATGCTTATTATTAAATTTCCAGAATTAAGTACTTAGTGATATTACGATGAAGTTATTTTATTACGTTCATTGATTAATCTACGACGTACTATTTTATGAAATGAATTAAAGGAAAATTTATTTCAATTCTTTTGAAGTAATAGATTGGAAAATCATTTTAATTATTTATTAAAAAAAAATACACTCGCGCTGTGTTTTAAACTCGGGGTGTTTCAACTTGCCTCTTATGCGAGATATTCAGCGTCAGATTGATTTAATTTCGGGTTCCAGCCTGCCAAACCTGCCTCATTACTGCATGAGTTCCAATGAGAACGAGATATTGCGGGAGCAGATTAAGGATTTACTGAAGAAAGGGTTCATTAGAGAAAGTATGAGCCCATGTGTAGTTCCAGTGCTTTTGGTGCCTAAGAAGAACAATCAGTGGCGGATGTGCATTGACAGCAGAGCCATCAACAAGATAACGATCAAGTACAAATTTACCATTCCTCATCTCGAGGACATGCTTGATGAGCTATCGGGGTCTAAGTTATTTTCAAAGATAGATCTACGGAGTGGTTATCATCATATCCGAATTAGACCCAGAGATGGATGGAAGACAGCTTTCAAGAGCAAGGATGGCCTTTATGAGTGGTTGGTCATGCCTTTCGGATTATCCAACGCCCCCAGTACTTTCATGAGGCTGATGAATCAGGTTCTTTGTCCTTTTACTGGCTCTTTTGTGGTGGTTTACTTTGATGATATTCTGATTTACAGCAAAACCAAGGAGGATCATCTATGGCATTTGAAGCAAGTGCTACAGGTCTTGCAAGAGAACCAGTTATACATCAACCTGAAGAAGTGCACCTTCTGTACCAACAAGCTGTTGTTTCTGGGTTTTGTTGTCGGTGAAGATGGGATTCAGGTGGACGAAGAAAAGGTGAGTGCTATCAGAAACTGGCCTGCACCTAAGTCTGTGACGGAACTACGCAGTTTCCATGGCCTGGCTACCTTCTATAGGAGGTTCGTGCGCGACTTCAGCACCATTACTGCGCCTATCACCGAGTGCCTGAAGAAAGGAAAGTTCCAGTGGGGACCTGAGCAAAAGGATAGCTTTGCGATGATCAAGGAGAAGCTTTGCACGGCACCAGTTCTCGCTTTACCTGACTTCAACAAGATATTCCAGGTGGAGTGTGACGCCAGTGGAGTTGGGGTAGGTGCAGTACTTTCACAAGAGAAGCGACCAGTAGCTTTCTTTAGTGAAAAACTGAGCGATGCCAGGCAGAAGTTGAGCACTTATGACCAAGAGTTTTATGCAATCTTTCGAGCTTTGAGGCAATGGGAGCATTATTTGATTCAGAGGGAGTTTATCTTGTTCACTGACCACTTTGCCCTAAAGTTCCTCCATAGTCAGAAGGTGATAAACAAGATGCATTCTCGCTGGGCGAGTTTTCTGCAGAAATTCCCATTTATCATTCAGCACAAATCAGGCGCCCAGAACAAGGTAGCAGATGTGTTGAGTAGGAGGGCTTCCTTGTTGATTACCTTAGCTCAGGAGATTGTGGGTTTTGAGTTGCTGAATGAACTATATGAGTCTGATACTGAGTTCAAGGAGTTATGGTGAGTAGATTCTGTATTTGTGGTGGTTGACAGGTTTTCGAAGATGTCACACTTTATTGCTTGTAAGAAGACCGTTGATGCATCCAACATAGCCAAGTTGTTTTTCAAGGAGGTTGTGCGTTTGCATGGAGTCCCCAGGTCCATCACTTCATACCGAGACACCAAGTTCCTCAGTCATTTCTGGATTACTTTATGGCGGATATTTGGAACTGTACTGGATAGGAGTTCTACAGCTCATCCTCACACTGATGGGCAAACAGAGGTCACCAACTGAACGCTGGGGAATATGATTCGGAGTGTTTGCGGGGATAAGCCAAAGCAGTGGGACCTGGCTTTACCCCAGGTCGAATTTGCTTACAACAGCGCAATGCACTCAGCTACATGAAAATCGCCTTTCTCTCTGGTTTATACTTCTCCACCGCAGCATGTGGTTGATCTAGTGGTGCTACCCAAGGCTCATGGGGTGAGTACCGCAACTGAAAGTATGGCCAAGGATGTGCAAGCCATTAAGGAGGCTGTCAGGGAGAAGTTAGAGGCTACTGGGCAGAAGAACAAAGTCGTTGCTGACAAGCGCAGGAGAGTCAAGGTCTTTGCTGTGGGAGATGATGTGATGGTGTTCCTGCGTAAGGAGAGGTTCCTGGTTGGCACTTACAAGAAGCTTCAGCCTCGCAAGTATGGGTCTTTCAAGGTGTTGAAGAAGATTAATGACAACGCTTATGTGATCGACTTGCCGAAATCCATGAATATTTCCAATACCTTTAATGTGGCTGATATTTATGAGTTCCATGAGGATGTTGACCTTTATCCTGGTATGAACTCAGGATCGAGTTCTTTAGAGGTGGAGGAGACTGATGTAGGAAGGTTCGCGGCAAGAATCGAGGAAGAAACGGCTTTGCAGGCAAACGCAGCGGGAAATGCGAAAAACGATCGTCCGGTATTAGATTGCATATTATTATACCTTTCTGGAAAGGGAATCGCGCCACAAACACAACGAATCGCTTTGCCATGACGTATGGGCTCAAGAACCGTTTTGGGCTCGTCTTAGGCCTCAAAACAGTCATTTTAGTTTTTCCTGTAATTTCGGGCTTTTTCTGTTTTACCTGATTTTCACACTAGGGTTTCTATTATCTATTTAAATACTTTCTATGTTGTAACAAAAGGTATCTTTTAATAAAATAATTAATTTTGAGAGTTTTCTCTTCTCTGGTGGATTCCAGAATTTGTTCCTTTTTTAGGATTAGCACTTGCTAATCTTTTGTGATTTCGACTGCGTCATTGAAGGAATCGATTGAACATGGAATTGAAAAAATAATGAAGAAATCTAGAAAAGCTTCTTCAACTGAAAAACGAGAATCAACAAAGAAATTGGGAAAAGCTTTGATAATTTCTGAGATGAAATAGAGAGAAATTTTTTAGAAGAATTAGGGAAAAAGAATTTCAGAGATTGAATGGATTGTGCTGTCAAGGTAGAGAAGATATTAAGATTCACTGAACTCATACAAAGTGATTTTAATATTAATTATTTTTGTCATATATAGAATGAATGGATTGTTTTTTAAATAGATTGAATTTTTTTTATATGAATATTTGGATGAATAACTTAGATTTTTTTTTAAGTTAAATTCATATATTGATAATAAATGAGAATAGATGACACTCTCTATTCTATGTAGCTAAAAGTAACTATAGTGACAAATAATGAGATGTCACTAAAAATTAAGTGTCACAATAGATCTCTTTTTTTGTAGTGTCAATAATTTAATTAGGTGGTTTGGTTGTGTTTTTTTAGTGCTGATGGAATTCATCTAACGGCTAAGGGGAATGAAATAGTGACAAATGAGATATTGAAGGTCCTCAAAGAAGTTGAGTGGAAACCAAATCTATATTGGAAGGAAATGTCAGCTGAATTTGGAGAAGATTCGCCATATGATTCAATTTCTCCCGATGTAAAGACAACAAATATAACATTTAAGCAATGTAATGTTTTTTGTCTATGTAAATATATACTTTTTGCTTTTGTTCCTTGGTACTTATATTGAATTATCTGAAAGTGCATTTATAAATAGTTGATAATTTTCACATTACAAATTAATTTTGTAAAATTAAGTTAGGTCCAAATCCAATTTAAATTATAACGTATTCAATATTTGTTAGACTATGGGAATACTCGAGTAAGGATGACATAAATCAGAGACATCCTCGTATTTTACAAATATGCATAAATCAGCCGCATACATTCGTTGATAGAAATCTTAATATCCATACCCGTACTTTATAAACACCTAAGTACTAGTACATGTATCTGTTTCCCACAAAGCAACTTTTAGTTTAAAAGCTCATTTTCATAATAGCTAGTTAATGGGAATCAATATTCCTCTAGAGTAGATTAATTGTATGGCAGAGGCATGAAATTGTAAGTATGGATCACCACGATTTAAATTTTGAGTCCTTACATTAGGACTAATCCACTTAAGAAGTCCATGTGGCAACCACTTATGAATACTTAGTACCCGAGATTGTCAACAATCTTCAATGGTTCGTGTGGTACTTCTTAAATCAGTCTTATATATGCTAAAGTTTAATTTTATTTTTCTTCAAGACTTTTCAAGTATAATTTATCATATCAAATCTATTTTTACACATTCTTATTGGAGAATTAGTGAAGGAGTAGCTAAAAAAGTAAATTGAATCAAATAAAATCATGTGTATAAAAATGGGAAAGAGGGAGATTAAGGACTTAAAAAATTGAGGGCATTTAATTTGACTTTAATAGGAAAGTGATTATGGATACACAAGAAAGTTTTTTTACTTCCTTTCTCTCTATTTAAAGTCCTTATGAGTTATGACACTTTTAATGCATATTAAAAAAAGTTAGTAGTGTAATTAATATGTATAATTTATATATAATTATTATTAAATTATCTTTTGTGTATAAATATATTTAATGTTAATTTTTCATATTTCAAAGCAATTTAAGAGTATTAATAAGAAATAAATTTGCAGGTGTAAATCGTAGTGTTGTCGTGGAATCGTACCAGTCTCTACTGGGGGTTATTACTCATTTTTGTACTTGCTGTTTTATTTTCAAATTATTTCTTCAATTAATAGAAGAAAAGGGAATACTATATATATTAGGAATTTTCTTATCCCATTCGGAAGGATATCATTTCATATGTAAATTTTTTAGTGAATAAGTAAATATATTTTTATATATATTTACCACAATAAAATATATTTACTTACCTTAAATAAATTTATTTGTCAAAAATTAATAAAAATAGAAAATTAGAAAAATTATCATTGGTAAATTTATTTATCTTGTTAAGTCATTTTTTATCTCTAGAGCAACTAAGAGATATTTGTTAGCAATAAAAATTAAATGATGAGTTTCTTGTAAATTACTTCCTTTTGTTGTTTACATTGAAAACAAAAGCACTTTTAATCTATTTAGAAGTACAAAATCAATTGTACATGAAATTGACTCTTTAAAAGCGTCGTTGCTCAACTTTCTAAATAATTATCGTCCATTTTTTATTTTTTTTACTGCTATTTTTCTTTTGTACAATGTAGTACTAATTTCATTTACATTTGTAAAAATATTGTGAATATTTGTGCGTTAAGTTAATATATTAATTTTAAACTTCTTTATATTTGACCCCCGTAAAATTTACGCTAATTTTATCATTATACATTTTAAAAAATTAATAAATATATCTAAAAGAGTGTAAAATCAATAATATATATATATATATATATATATATATATTTACTATCTTTCCTATGTGTCACTTTCTCAAGCTTTATAATCACATGGGTCAATCTATTAACAAAGTTATGTCACATAGCGATCTACAAATGATTCTTTTCTCTCGAACGATCCCCTTCTCAAATTTTAAGTTTTGAATAACCCAAAAAAAAAATGACGTAGTAAATATAAAAGAAAAATTAATGGAATGTTCTTGAATAGTCTACTTATTTTCCTTACAAATTAAGCAGTATAATGTACAATATCTACAGTTATGAATATTAGGTCTATTAGGTTCATTAGTGAATTTTCATTAATATTCACTTATTTACTTGTGTCTTATAAATATGACTCGCATTGTAGTGGAAAATATACAATTAGACAATAAGCTTATTTGCTCTCTCTTATTCTCTTTTCTATCATTGATTTCTATTTTCCAATATTTTGTTTTTGATTTGATTTGTTTCACAATACGTTATCAGCATCAAAATTCTAACAACTATAAATTTAATGAATTTATATTTTTAAAAGAATTTCATGTTAATATTTTATATATATCATATTTATTTACTCCCTATAAATTTCAAAAGAATCAAATATTCATACATCACTGTAAGATTGCATAAAAAATTGTTTTATATATTGTTTAGATCTGTTATATAGTTCTTGAGCATCTATAAGTATCATATCTTTATTTGTTTATTCTTGTTAAATTTTGGAAGAATTTAACAATGAAATATCCTTACAAAATTACAAAAGTGTGATTTTCTTGGATCATCCTTGAAGGATTGCTCAAATAATAATTTTTCTTGATCATTGTTTATGAACATCATATGTGATATAGTTCCTGAAGAACAAAAATTTAAAATTAAAGCATCCTTGAAGGATTGTCCAAAGAATGATTTGTTTTTTATAATTGTTGATGAAGATCATTGTGATATAGTTCCTAAAGAACTATTATTCAAACATTCTTGTAGGATTGCTCAAAATATATCTTTTTTTAGCTATCGTTGAGAATTTTTGTATAGTCATTGAAGAACTAATAATTCAAAATCAAACATCCCTATAGGATTGTCAAACATGTAATTTTCTTGTACATCGTTTAAGAAGATATGTGATTGAGTCCTTGAAGAATTAAATTATTAGAACATATTGAAGTCTAGAATATCGATTTGATTTTAGTTAAAAAATTTATGAAAAAATAAAATAAGAGACAAAATGTATATTTCTATATGAGTCAAGTATGCTCTTGAAGTAGCAAAGTTGAAAATATACTTTCAAGAGTATTTTGAAAGAATGGTCACAAATTGTCATTGAACCAAAGATAAATTATTGAAAAAAGTGTAAAAGAAAGTATGATTGATTGAATTTTATTTCCTCGAAGTGACTAGTTCATGCTATGTTTGTATAATTATTATTGTGATTATAATAATTTATATAGTACATATTTTTATTTATGTGGTATTGATATATTAAATGTGAAATTGATAAAAAATAAATAAATAAAATAATAATTCCATGAGTATGATTAGCGGTTATGATATTTATTACTTCTAATAGTGCTATAGTAAATTTTTATGAATACAATAATGTAGCAACTCATACAAATTATAGAGAAATTTAACTCCTTTTAATTTTTCTTCTTGTATGCTTGGAATTCTAATATACTATTTGGTTAGGAGAAACGATACAAAAAATATTAAAATAATATCATTTATGTTCTTATTATCCTGTAAAGTACAAAGTGATATTTTTAATACTTATTACTTTTATGTCAAAATTTTACTAAGAATTACAAATTGTGTTTGAAAAAATATAAATATTTTTACTAATTTATATGAGATTAAATTATAATTTTAAATACTATAATCTCATAATTCTTTGCCCCAAATTTTTGTGAAACTTTCTTATAGTTGTGTCATTAAAGAATTTAATTTTATTCCATAAAAATTCATTTGATATTTTAATTTTGGAACAAATAATAACAAAAAAATTTAAAATGTAATCATTTCAAGAATATTTTGTCAACTCTATGTGTTTGGAACTTTTTGTATGTAATCTATATATATTTGGTGCTAATTAAACTGAGAATCCTGCTATTTTTTAAACGATATATATCATTATTTAACTAAAAAAATCTATATATTTTTTATGAATCCATTGTAACTTCCAAAAATATTATAAAATTATATTATTGACTTGTCTGATTTGAAATTATTTTATGGAATCTAAAAACATTTGGTATTTAATGAGAATCATCAACTATGTTAAATCAAATACTCTTAATATTTGTGCGTATATTATTCTATATAAAATTCTAATTTATAGTAGTAACGTTAATGTAAAATATTTTTTCTAATAAAGTGTTACAATTGTGGGATTATTTAGGCTTAATTTTCTTGATTTTCACTCCAAATATTATTGATTTGGATTATTGACTTTGGTTGTTATTATAACGTTCATTTCTAAAATATTATAAATTCTTTTGACCAATTCTTAAGTCAATTTAAATTTAAGTAACGTTCATCTTACATATGGATTGAAGTACTATTTGATATATGAATAGCAATGCACAAGGTAAATCATATCTTAAGAATATTTTCATTTGGATAGCAAACTTTTACAAAGTTATGATTGTTTATTATTAATTGAAAGTGATTAGAACAATTGAAACATATATCCTTGTAAGCCTACAGTTTTATAAATCATATTAAAGTTTATTCAATCTAATAATTTTTACAGTTTTATATATATTTAAAAATTTCTATGGAGATGCATTGAAGTGCCAGAAGTTTCTTCAATCTAATAACTTTTTTCCATTACTAGTTCCCAAATGAAGTTGATGATTTGAAAATATGAGTCTCTCACATTTCAAGACTATATATAACGTGATATTTGTGGGTCAATACATCGATCATTATGACTTAAATTGACGCATCTATGAAATGGTCACATGTACGTCTATTGTACATCTTTTAGATGTCTTTTAGTATATGTTCAAACAAAAACAAAATAGACTGAAAGGTTCATGTTTTAGACGTCTAAAGTTAATTGTATGATTGATACTTTTAAAATCATAACTTCTAAATTCTACTTTGGGAATATGCAATCATGTATGTTGAGATATTGATTCGCATCAAGTCAACAAGTTACTATAGATAAGTCACTACGCCAAAAAGATCATTTTAAATCGCTTTTTTTAAGCCATTTACAACGCTTTTAAGCGCTATAGTATCTAGTGCTGTAAAAAGATACAACAGCACTATTGAAAATAAAAAAAGCGCTGTAATATGTATATTTATATATATAACACACTACAACACTTTTTTAAAAAAGCGATGTAAAAGGCTTAGAAAAGCGCTGTAAAATGTTGAGATTTCAATTGATGGCATTTTTTAAAAAAGCGCTGTCTTTTTTATGGCATTATTATCAACATCAAATATCACATTAAGATTATTATCAACATTAAAATTCACATTCACAATATCAAATTTTATATTCACATCAACAATATCAATTACAAATTCACAATATCAATTACATATAGATTCACAGCAACAAATTAGAAGTTATTGACAGTAGCAACATATTCACAATATGAATTACATATTCACATAACAAATATTATGTCAGTCCAGTAGCAATTTTTCCATCAATTTCTTTATTTACCCTACTGTAACAAAAAATAAAATAAACTAATTAGAATAATGATCAGTTCACACCAAAATATACAATAATAAATTAAAATTTCCAGCAATGTGAAACTCACCTATTAACAAATTATATAACTTTCAGTTCGAGCACAAACTGACACCAATCTTCTTTTATTTCTATGAGATCACTTTCAGAGTATGTTGAATTGAAGTTGTCAAAATACTATGCTATATAATATTTGAACATAAATAAGTTAGAATCAAATATATATGTATATAGTTTATATATGAAAATCAAAATATAATGAAAATAACGTACCGTTTCTGAAATTATATTTTGATTCAGATCAACAATCTCCTTCATGAATCTCAATATATAGTATCTACAGTCTACATTGTTAGTTTGACGCGAACACTATAAAATAAAACATGTACACCAATAAATATTTATGCATTCATTGTAAATGAAAATTTAAAGGTATAATTAAGTTCTATAACAAAAATTTCAAACCTTTATTGGAAGCCATGAGATGTTGTTTGACTTATTCTTCGACATTGAAGCACCCCTTTGAGCGCGGAAAATTTGCAAAGCACTATCAAATAAATGTGATTATTATTCAATGACCAAACACATTATTTATATATGTAAGAAATAAATAAATATTACTTACGTGTCGAAGATGTTCTTTATATCAGGGTGATTGTTATAATGATCGTGCAATGGGTCTAAATAATATATAATTTCAGATGTCGCATTGATGGCAAACAACACCCAATGTTGCTTACAACAACAAAAATTTGGATGGAAAATTTGTTTACACAACTTATAAAGTATCATAAATTATAAAAGATATAGATAAAGTATTTAATTACGTACCATGAATTAGATGGTGTCAGAAACAACTTATCCTTCTCTTTATTTTCTAAAAGTATATCAACTACATATTTTTTTACATTAACTGGATCGAGCTTAAACATGGATAGTTTTATAGGGAGATAAGAATGCAAATCTACTTGTCAATTTGCACGTGCACACCAACTTTTCATATAAAAACCTTCAATGAAAATATAAAATTAGATTAATTACCAGTAAATGTGGCAGCGATGCAATTAAAAAGTAATTTTTATCTGAAATAAAGTATTTATACTACCTAATGTATATGCTGATGACAGTAGCACTCAACTCTTTATGATTGAGAAGTTCGTATATTTGCTCTTTACCAAGTAATTCTACATACTCATCTCCGAAAATACCTTTTTCCATGCTTATGATACGAGTATCATTATTGCTCTTCATATTCATCTTTGTTGTTATGTCAAGACACAACCCAAATCGAGAAAGGCGTGGATGACTTATTTTAGGAGCAACAACTGATTTTACTTGATCCAGTTTTTGAATTTTGGAAGATTTATTTTTACCACGGATCTGCACCTGCGGTGCAGCGGGTTTATTTTTTGGTTGAATCTGACAAAAATGAGGTTGATCAGTTTGTTAATTATTATAGTAAGCTAATCATTTCGTATACAATTGATGTATATGTCAAACCTTTTCTAGTGAAGTGACAGACTCGTTGCAAGGAATCTTCTTATCATTCCCTTTAGCAAGAATCTAAATAAATGTGAAATTAAGAAATGAAAAATCAGCAATTACAACATACCTCTTCTATGCCTACAAGATTTTTTTGCCATGCCAACAAGATTTTTTTGCCATGCCACGTAACTACCTATTCCTTCTCCCAAAAACTTCATATCTTCGTCGTTGTCGGGGATAGGCAACGGTGCAAGTGGTTCTAAAGCTATCATAGGTTTAACATAGCCGACAGGGACGGGATTATTGTGTAATACTTCTCCCAATGTATTGTACAATGTTCCTTTCTAAACCATGCGACAAGTAGGGGAAGACAATTATAGCAAGCAAGATGAAACACCCTAAATCAATGGTTAATACTTAAGTATGTGAAACAATTAGATTGAATGAATTTCTTATTTCGTTAAGTAATTAATTATCTTCAGGAGACTTTTATGACCAATGTTACAACTTCCATTTTCACTATCTAATTGTATTTCACATTGACCCTCTGGAAGTTGCTTTTCTTTATCCTTTTTAACCAAATATGCAACTTGTTCCGTTAAGGTTTTCAATGATTCCAATACTTGCCCGTTCGATGGATTTGTGCATTTCTCATTTGAAAAATAACTTTTGGAAGTCACACCAAATCCCTTACCCCTCACATGGTCAGAATATTCAGGAACATTGAACACCATGCCAAGGATGTCCCTGCAGCTAACTTGTTTACTCTCATCTTGATTTTCAGAACATTGTTCTAAATTTTCCTAAAACACATGTAGTATTAAAAAGATAAGTTCAATATCACTTTTAAAAGACAATATTAAAAAACATTAAAGTGATAGTACACTTACACATTGTTGGATAACTTGTTGAACATTTTCATTATCCACGATTCCATCTTTATTCAAGCGAGCCTCCTTCCACAAGATATGACAACCCAATGGTTGATCAGATTTCGTCTCTTGAAACTATTCGTTAAGACATAAACAAAACATTAGTAAGAAACTATAGTTTATAATCTACCAGAATGTATACAATTAAAGTGATGTTTACTTACAACTTTTTGCTCTAAACGTGCATACCCCATACGCGATTTTTTGTATGGATGTATTGGATTTTTTGCTCTCTCCCGATTTGTTGTACTTATACTCTATATATAAATAAAAAAAATAACATTTGTGTAAAAAAATACGATATGAATATGAATAAAACACAATGCTAATAAATTAATATTACCACAAATGTGGGGTCTGCACGTTTAGCTACAAAAGTGCTCCACTCTTCATTTGATATATAGTGTTTGTATATTTGTGGAGCTTCAACATTCAAATTTCCATCACAATCTCTTAAGTAGCAATTGGACAAATGCGATCTAAATCCTCTGTGTATTTTTCCAGCAACTCTAAGCACATAAGTTTTTCGCACATCTTCAACGTTAAAAGCTGACTGCAAACCAAATAAAGAAAGAGTTTAAATAAAAGTATTTCAATGGAAAAAATTATAAGTAACAAAAAAGCATAGTAAAAAAGTTACTTGTATATCACTCCTCAATATTTCTTTAGCATCCTTCAAAGTTTTATCTCTCCAATCATCAATTGTTATTGGGATATTTTGACGAACAACAACACCAATGTAACTTACCATCATTGAACTGTTGGGCTCAATCGGCTGGCCACTTTGATTCCATCCCACCTAATAAACTCATAGAGTAAGTGCTTCCTTTCAACAAAGAAAAAAAAATTCTAATCAAAAGTATAGTATATATACCTCAATTTAATTCCACTACTTCTTGCTTTGATGACTTTTTGCATAATAGTTGCCCCACATTTCACTTCGTTTTCATAACCTTTAGTGATGACAATTTTAGTGTTTACAACGTCAGTATTGACAACTTCATCATTTTGACGACCTAAATCTTTATTGGAATCCATTTATCTACACATTTCAACAATATAAGTTCAACATGCAGTTTAGTGACAACAACAGATTGAATAAATACAACATGCACTATAAGTTTAATGACAACAAGATATTAATAATAATACATGTAGTTTAGGGTTAGAACTTCGCAGAAATACAAGTAGAAATGACTTGTGCAGCGAGAAGAGGGCACTAGGGTTCCAAAAAGAGCGCTTTAAAAAACTGAATAAAAAGCACCTTAATATCCTTTATGGTTCGTATGGATAATACGTAGTGAAAATGGAGAATAATGAAAATAGAGAGTACGTAATGAAGATGGACAGTAGGGTTTGCACTAGGGAGAAGAAGGTCGGATTTGTATGGAGAGTAATGAAGATGGAGAGTACGTAATGAAGAAGGGTTTCACACTGCCAAGTTCGTAGGGAGAATACATAATGAAGAAGAAAATGAAGAGGTTTCTTATTATCAGTTTCCATAATACATTCAAAAACCCTTTTACAGCGCTTTTCCAAATAGCGCTTTAAAATACCTAACCTATTACAGCGCTTCCACAAAAAGCGCTTTAAAAGACTATATAAAAAGCGCCTTAAATATTTTTTTTACAGCGCTTATAGACACACAATATAAAAGGCGCTATATGAGCATTTTACAACGCTTATGGGCGAAAGCGCAGTAAATGTTTTGTAATTGTAATTTATTTTTTAAAAACCTGATACAGCGTTTAAGGGCAAAAGCGCTATAAATGTTTTGTAATTGTAATTTGTTTTTTAAAAGCCTTCTACCGCGCTTATGGACAAAAAGCGTTGTAAAATACCTAAATATGGATTTTTTTTTTCCAAATAATTAGTTAAATACTTGTATATCATTTACATGATCAGTTCAAACATGGATATAAAATAGAATATGTATATCATTTTAATCTTACGGATAGAGTAGTGAGATAATATTATTTATACTCATAGATACCAATTGTCATCTCTAAAATGATTTTATCAAATTGTTCATATCAACTACTAATTTTTATTTTTATTGTTTTAGTCAACTATCAATTCTTGTAGAAAATCAGTATAAGCATAAAATCAAATACAATTCAAGCTAAATGCTTAGTTCTGGCAGGTCAAACAAATTGCTAATTAGTATAAATTACATGAACTTAGTTTTGGCAGTTCAAGTTACATGAAATTAGTATAAATTACATGATGAGTTCCACTTCTGGCAGAAAATCAGTATAAGCATAAAATCAAATACAGTTCAAGCTAAATGCTAAATACTCAGTTCCGGTAGGTCAAACAAATTGCTAATTAGTATAAATTACATGAACTTAGTTCTGGCAGTTCAAGTTATATGAAATTAGTATAAATTACACGATGAGTACAGATTACATGACTTATATAAAACACATAAACACCTTAAGATGTCATTCTTCTTTTCCTGGTGGGATTCACATTTGTTTGTCCCTTAATGATACAAAACGATGGATTAATCTGAATTTCCTCATCGTGATCATCTCTAAGATATAAACCATCATCAGTTGAATCAATTTCACGTGGTTGTGATGTCGCAAAGAAAATATTATTACCAATATCTTCAACGTTATTGTTATCATCACTTATTTTATTGGTCAATAGGACAACATACCATTTATCATCAGTAGGATCAATGACATAAAACACTTGTTGAGCTTGCGACGCTAAAATAAAAGGCTCATCTTTGTATCCCACCCTATTAAAATCGACAAGCAAGAACCCTAACTCATCAATCTGAAGCCATTATTATTATTGACCTACTTGCAACCAAAGATGGGAACACGAAACATTGTCTAATCCAACTCCCATATGTTCTCGATAACCCCAAAAGATGATAGATTTGCATATATTGGGTTTTTGTCTTTTGCACTAGAGATATGCATCGCTTCAGCTACTAGAGTGACTCCGCTATTTTGCATAGTTGTTTGATCATTTAGTTTTGTGGTATAAAATGTATAGCCGTTAATAACATAACCGGTGTAAGAAAAGACATGTAAACTCGGGCCATTTGCTAGCCACCTCAAGCTCTCTGAAATTGAAGTGAGGTCTATATCAAACTTAGAGTTAATGTGATTTTTTAGCCATGTTATAAAACTTCGATTGTGCTCTCGTGTTATCCAATTTTTATTCCTATTCATGTTCAAACTAGATAACTGATCCATGTGTATTGTAACATACGGTTGAACCTCATCATCATTGTGCAGAACATACAATTGTGCCTGCTCCCATTCTGACCTTGATATAGTCAACATTGGATAGATATTCAGCACAAAATTCAGCAGCTTCTTCGACAATGTACCGTTCAGCAATACAACCTTTTGGTCGACTTCTACTTTTTACGTACACTTTTAATATTTTCATATATTGTTCTATTAGATACATCCATCTCATATAAGCTGACCACAAAGTTGTGTTTCGTTAACAAGATGAACACTAAGGTGAACCATTATATCAAAAACGAGGGTGGAAAATACATTTCAAGCTCAAACAAAGTAACAACAATTTCCCTCTGCAATGTCGGTAAGTTCTGAGGATCCATCACTTTACTACAAATTTCCCTGAAGAAGAAACATATTTTAGTTATGGCTCGTCAAACTTTTTCAGGTAAAATGAAACATATACCTATTGGTAACAAATGCTCCATTAGAACATGACAATCATGAGTCTTCAAACCTTTTAACTTGAGGTCTTTCATACAAACTAAATTTTTAATGCTTGAACTGTATCCTTTTGGAACTTTAACTTCGTGTAGAAATTTACATAAAACAATTTTTTTTCCTTTCTAGATAGAGTATGAGCGGCTGGAGGTATATATGTGTGATTTCCTTTCCTTACGGGACCCAATTCATTTCTTATTCCCATATCGACAAAATCCATTATGGCAATTCAAAGAAAATTGATTTTTTCTTCCACCCAGTTTTGACAAGCTCTCCCGCAAATGGTTTGCCAAGTTTATTGGTCAAACCTTGTACTTTTTCCAATATTTGATATCCAGTCGGTGCTAAAGGAGCAGTACCTTCCTCTGATTTTCCATTGAATGCATTTCTCCACCCATGATAATGATGATAAAAAGGTAAAAATCTATGATGTCCAAGAAAGACGTTCTTCTTACAATGTTTCAACCGCATCCAATCTGTACTATTTTCACATATAGGACATGCACACTGATCTTTATTGCTATATCCTGATAAATTACCATATGCTGGAAAATCCTTAATTGTGTCGAACAATATAGCCCTCAAATTGAAACATTCTTTCTTATACCCATCATAAACTTCCACACCTGTCTCCCACATATTTTTTAAATCTTCAATTAAAGGAGCCAAGTATACGTCGATATCATTCCCAGTTGTTTGGGTCCAGAAATTAATAGAGACAACTATTGAGAAAAAATCTCTATTAATGATTACAAAATTATCTTAAGATTATGATTACACTAATGCGTGCATTTAAGTATTGTACTAAGAAAGGAATAGGATCCAAAGATCGCAACCTCTTGTCCAGAAGAATGAACGCATGAAAGAAACAAAGCCGTTAATTCCTGAAGCAGAAAATCTGAAGTTAAAACACCAGAAGCAGAACATCTAGAAACATAAGCAAAACATCTGGAATAGAAAACCAGAAGCAGAAAACCTGAAAGTTGAACACCAGAAGCAGAACATCTGAAACAGAAAACCAGAAGATTAAAATGTTAAAACCAGAAGCAGAACACCAGAATACTAAAATCAGAAGCAAAACACCAGAAGTAGATTACCAGAAGCAGAACACCAGAAGCAGAAAACCAGAAGTAGAAACTCAGAAATATAAAAGCCTGAAGTCGAACACCAGAAGCAAAAAATGAGCACCAGAAGCAGAACTTCAAAAGATGAACATCAGAAGATATACATCAAAAGATGAACTTTAGAAGATATACATCAGAAGATGAACATCAGAAGATATACATCAGAATATATATATTAGAAGATGAACAACAAATGATAAGAAATGAACATCAGAAGATATACATCAGAAGATGAACATCAGAAGTTATACATCAGAAGATATATATCAGAAGATAAGAAATGAACATCAGAAGATATACATCAGAAGATGAACATCAGAAGATGAACATCAGAAGATGAACATCAGAAGATATACATCAGAAGATGAACATCAGAAGATAAACATCAAAATATGAACACCAGAAGGTAAACATCAGAAGATGAACACTAGAAGGTAAACATCAGAAGATGAACACCAGAAGGTAAACATCAGAAGATGAACACCAGAAGGTAAACATCAGAAGATGAACACCAGAATGTAAACATCTGATGATGAAACACCAGAAGGTAAATATCATGAGATGAATACCATAAAAAGATCACCATAGGATGAACTCTAGCTACTTCTTCATCCTCCTACAAAACAACTAACAGTTCCAAAGTATCAAAAGTTGCATCATTCGCAAACAGAGAAGGGTCATGTCTTGGAACCAGAAAAGAGCACGGGCTAGTTGTTAAAAACGTATGGAATGATCTAACCTCCTAGAAAGCTATGTAAAGAAGTAACCTCCCAAGTGCCAGGCTATAAAAGGATAGAATGGCAAGGCTGTAAATTCAAAACAAAACTGAGGATCATTATAACTTGGGAAAACGGTCCGAAAGGAAAATTTTCTTGAAGAGAAAGTTTCCTTCTCTCTATAAAAGGAAGGTTTCTCTTCTTCAGCAATACACAAAACTACACGAGCAAAAAAGAAAATATCAAGCGGCTATCAAGAGCATTATCGATCTCCCTTCAAGCTTTCTATAATCTTACACTAGATCTTTGTTTCATCTTTGTAGAAAGTAATTCCTATCAAACTACTTCATATCATCTTCAGAACTTAAAGTGAGTAACACTTGAGAGAAATCAGAAGGAAAGAAATGTAAGCTTGGTGAAGCTATAGAATACACGATTTGTAATCAACCTCAGTGAGAGGCTGATAGCTTTTGATACTTAGTAAAAACTCACAAGTGTGTGAGGACTAGACGTAACCTTCATTGGGTGAACCAGTATAAAAACTCTTGTGTCATTATTCTCTCTCTACATTTTAACATCTGATAATCATCCTCTGAAAGAGGACAGTAGTTTAAAACTAAAGTAGAATTTTTAAAACCTCGAATATCTCTATTCAACCCCCCTTCTAGTGATATTCTAGCCTCTTCAATTGGCATCAGAGCAAGGTTCTCTAAAAAAACTACACCTAATAGTTTAAGAGAAAAAGATCCAAGTCAAAAGCTAAGTATATCCCAGAATGAGGATCATCTAGCAGACCTCCCTACTTCGATGGAACTGACTACTACCACTAGAAAGGCAAGATGAGATTGCTTCTCATATCTCAAGTTAACAACATGTGGCCAGTGGTAGAAAAAGGAAATCATGTCATCAGAATCAACAGTGCAGATCCAACCTCTGACGAAAAACCTCAAACACAATGGACAGCTGAAGAAAATGCAAAGGTACTTCTAAACTCTAAAGCTCATTTATTTCTAACGTGTGCTTTGAGAAGGGAAGAGTATGATAGAGTTGAAGAATGCCAAAGTGCTAAGGAACTATGGGACACCTTGAAGATCCATCATGAAGGTTCAAGTCACGTTAAAGAGGCCAGAATTGACATGGAGTAAGAGAGTTCGAGTTGTTTGAAATGAAGGAAGAAGAAACAATTGATGAAATGTTCTCAAGACTGACAATCATCTTGAACAACTTAAGGTCTATGGGAAAAGAATACTCCGTCCAAGAGAGAATAAGGAAGATATTAAGAAGTTTACCAAAGGAATGGAGACCCATGGTGACTGCCATCACAGAAGCAAGAAATTTAGCCACCATGAGGTTAGAAGATCTGGTTGGAACTCTTAGAGCTCATGAACCTCTATTGCTTGCTGATAAACCAAGCAAAAAGGGAAAAATGATTGCATTGAAATCCAGTCAAACTGAAAGTCCATCCTCCAAAAACTCTAAAAATATCACAAAAAAAGGATACCTCAGAATATCCCCTTTCTGAAGAGGAGGATGAACTGGCTCTAATTTCCAGAAGAATCCAAAGAATAATCAACAGAAGAGGACAAGACAAAAGATCCTCTCAGAAAGAAAAGATTGACAAAAGCCAGATAACTTGTTATGGATGCAATAAAATGGGACACTACAAAACTAAGTGTCCTCTAAACAAAAGGAACATAAGAAGATTTCACAACAAGAATAAATATATGATGGCAACTTGGGATGATAGTGATGAATCATCCTCCGATCAAGAAAAGGAAGAAGAAGACAACCTTTGTCTCATGGAAAACTCAGAAACAGATGAGGTAAGCATCACTGATTTATGTCCTTCTTGTGATTTGACAATCTCTTGAATGCCTCAAACACTTTATCTCAAAAATGTGGTTTTCTTAAAAACCAAAATTATGAAATAAAGAAACTGAATAAGGAACTTCAAGCTAAGAATGAAGAATTTCAAACAATCATTTTAGACTTGTAGCAATCAAATAAAAAATTGTCTGAGCAACAAAACACTTTAAACAAAGAGTATGTCAAAATCCATCCTCCTGAAGAGGACACAAAAAGAAGAACTTGAAAATCAAAGTTGAAGAACTAAAAAATGACATTACCAACTTTGTCAAATCCACATAAACATTCAAAAAAATTATGGGATCTCAATCTAGTATATTTGACAAAGCTGGTATTGGTTTTAAAAGTTCTCAAAAACAAAAATTATATGAAAAAAAATTTTCTACCAAAGAACCTAGAGGATAGACCTAAGTGCACTTTTTGCAAAAAGCAAGGAGATACTATCGAAGTATGTCTTGCTAAGAAAAAAAGCTGAAAGTAACAAAAGGAAATGTTCATTTTGTAATAAGCATGGACATCATGATTCCATTTGCTATCACAAAAAAAAAAATCCTTACAAAAGGACAGACTAACCACCAAGGACCATATTCTATATGGGTACCTAAGTCTCTTATAAGTTCTAACACAGGTACATCCTCTGATCAACAAAAGAAGGCCCTGGTTCTTGGACAATGGCTGCTCAAGACATATGACAGGAAATAAGCATTGCTTTATCTCTTTGGAATCAAAATATGGAGGATCAGTTACATTTGACAACAATGATAAAGCTCAAATCAAAGGAACAGGTATTATTGGTAAAAACAATTCTGCCAAAATCGAAAATGTTCAATATGTTAATGGTTTAAAACATAACTTGTTAAGCATTAGCCAACTTTGTGATAGTGGATTTGAAGTAATTTTTGAACCCACTCTATGCGAGGTCAAGCATTCATCCTCGGGTAGAGTTTTATTCTCAGGTATAAGGAAAAAGAACTTATATGTCTTATATTTAGATGATTTACCTACTGTAGGGTGTCGAAACTTTCCACCTCTAATTCTTTCATTTGCATGCCATGTCAAGTGTTTTGAATCTTCTTCATTACGGATAGATGCGCCTAAATCTTGGTATTAGAGGAAAATACCACACGACTTTTGCTGGAGTAGATTTTTTCTTCTTTTATCATAAGACAATGCATTTCATACACGCCTTTAGTAATTTATATTCGTTTCGAAGTAAAATGCAATCGTTAGGACACACATGAATCCTTTCGTAACTCATGCCAATAGAGCACAAAATTTGTTTAGCCTCGTAGGTTCAACTGGGAAGTTCATTATCATCTGGCAACATATCTTTTAGGAGTGTTAATAATTCTTTGATGCTTTTATCAGACCATCCATTAATCGCTTTTAAGTTGTACAACTTTAATATCGCCGAAAGTCTTATGAATTTAGTGAATCCATTATATAATGGTTTCTCTGCATCACTCAACAAACTCTCAACCATTTTAGGACAATCGTGAAGATCTTCTTCAACTGCTTTTGCAATCTCCTAACCTCGGTCCGCTCATATGTATCTGTGTCGAAATCATTTGAACCCTATGTTAAATCATTCGCAAAATTACTGTTCCCTTTTTTTCTCACCATGTCTTATCCAACATGTATAGCTTTGATCAATTCCATGCTATACTAAATGTCCTTCCAATTCATATGCTCTAACGCGTTTTCCAAAACAACATTTTAAACAAGCACAAATGATTTGATTTGGGTCTTTTGCATTCTTCACTACAAAATCAACAAACTCCTTCACTCCATTGTCATACTCTTTTGACAATCGATTGGCAGACATCCATTTCTGGTCCATTTATATGACCTATATGAATGCAATGTTACACAAATTTATCAATCTATAACATTATACCAATCTATAGTATATATGCATACAAGTCTAATTTCAAAACAGAACAGAACAGATCGAACAGATTTTATATGATTTATCATGTAACAATTTATCTGATTTATCAAGTAACAATTTATATGATTTATCAAGATTATGTCAACTACTATCATGTAACAATTTATTAGTTTTAGAGACAACAACAAATTAATAAATACAGTACCTAAGACAACAATCACTCAATAGAAATGGACGCACAATAGATGAGGGTTCAGCAAGAAGAGAGATCACAGTAGCGGAGAAGAGGGTTCGTAGGGAGAGAACGTATTAAATATGTTTTTATTTATTTATCAATAATTTATAACTAGTAGAATTTGTGGTATACACATTAAAAATAAAATTATGTAAAAGGGTTCTGTATATATATATATATATATATATATCATTTTATAGCGCTTATAAAAAAAGCGCTCTAAAAGACCATGTAAATATAGTGTGGGGGCGCTATATTTTACAGCGCTTGTATACAAAGCACTGTAAACATAGCGTGAGAGCGCTATATTTAACAGTGCTTATCTGTGAAGCGATATAAAAACGCTGTAAACATTATGTGAAAGCACTATGTGACCCTACAACAGCACTTTTGCGAAAAGCACTATATATCCTAAACCTTTATGACCACAGCGCTCTTTCAAAAGCGTTTGTCATTAATGTGTTGTTGTGTCCTCTGTTAATTTTAAAATATTATACAACAGCGCTTTTAGTTATGAAGCGCTTTAAAATGCGCGCTGTAAAATGCAATTTTTGGCGTAGTGAGTTATGCCCTCAAATTTTAGGTTAAAATCCTAATATTCCTAATCTTAGTGAATTTGTGGGTGTGTTGTGTATGTTCCAATTGCTCCAATATAATACACCAACATGAGTCCTAAAAGATTATTGCTCCAAAATATAATTTTTAAACCTACTCTATGCGAGGTCAAGCATTCATCCTCGGGTAGAGTTTTATTCTGAGGTATAAGGAAAAAGAACTTATATGTCTTATATTTAGATGATTTACCTAATGAATCTTGTTTTATGGCTATTGAAAAGGATAAATGGATTTGGCACAAACGGGCTGGTCATACTAACCTGAATACTATGTCTAAATTATCAAAATTAGAATTAGTTAAAGGTCTTCCAAAAATAAATTTTGAAAAAGACAAAGTATGTGACGCTTGTGCCAAAGGAAAACAAGTTAAAAGTAGCTTTCACTCCAAAAGTATTGTTTCAACAAATCAACCTCTTGAACTCCTTCATATTGACCTCTTTGGTCCTATCAAAACTCCAAGTCTTAGTGGAAAAAGATATGGATTTGTTATTGTTGATGACTTTTCATGATTTACTTGGGTCTCGTTTTTAAAACACAAAAATGAAGCCTTTGAGGCTTTTCAATATTTTTGTAAGAAGATACAAAATGAAAAGGGATCAAAGATTATCTCAGTTTGAAGTGATCACGGGGGAGAATTTGAAAATGAGTCTTTCGAAACTTTTTTTGATGAAAATGGTATTTCTCATAATTTTTCTTGTCCAAGAACTCCTCAGCAAAATGGAGTTGTTGAAAGGAAAAATAGAACTTTACAAGAAATGGCTAGAACTATTCTAAGTGAAGCCAACATTGAAAAATATTTTTGGGCTGAAGCTATCAACACAGCTTGCTATGTTTCAAACTGAGTTTCAATTAGAAAAATTTTAAACAAAACTCCATACGAACTTTGGAAAGGTAGAAAACCAAATATTTCTTATTTTCATATATTTGGATGTTACTGCTACATCATAAATAATAAAGAAAATTTGGGAAATTTGGATCCAAAATCTGATAAAGGTATATTTTTGGGATACTCCACATCTTCAAAAGGTTATAGAATCTATAATCTTAGAACTCAAATTGTGGAGGAATCCATGCATGTTATTTTTGATGAATTTGATGACTTGTGTTTAGAAAACATGGATAAAATTGAAGAAGATGAAAATTCATCCTCTAAAGTTCACAATCCAAATGAGGAGGACATTTCTGATCCAACCTCTCAGCAGCCTCCAAGAGGATGGAAGACTATAACGTATCATCCTCCAGATCTGATCATAGGTGATACTGCTGATGGAGTTAGGACAAGGCAATCATTGAAAGAAGATTCAATCAACATGGCCATGATATCTCAAGTTGAACCAAAGAACATTGATCAAGCCATAAGTGATCAATCATGGATGAATGCCATGATGGAGGAATTGTCTCAGTTTGAAAGAAATAAAGTGTGGAATCTTGTGCCCCATCCTCTGGAAAAATCCATCATTGGAACCAAATGGATCTTCATAAACAAACTAAATGAGGATGGAGAGGTTATACGAAATAAAGCAAGATTAGTGGCACAAGGTTACAACCAACAAGAAGGAATTGATTATGATGAAACATTTGCACCAGTTGCAAGACTCGAAGCAATCAGAATCCTCTTAGCTTATGCCACACATAAAGGAATAAAACTATATCAAATGGACGTCAAAAGTGCCTTCTTGAATGGATTCTTAAATGAAGAAGTGTATGTTCACCAAACTCCTGGATTCAAGGATAAAAAGAAACCAGATCATGTGTACAAGCTCTCAAAAGCTCTTTATGGATTAAAGCAAGCTCCTAGAGCTTGGTATGAAAGGTTGAGTTGCTTTCTAAAAGAAAATGGCTTCTCAAGAGGTCAGATTGATACAACTTTGTTTAAAAAGATTCATAATGAGGATATGTTGATTGTTCAAACTTATGTGGATGACATAATCTTTGGATCCACAAATGAGAAAATGTGCAAAGAATTCTCCAACCTCATGCAAAGCGAGTTTGAAATGAGCATGATGGGAGAATTAAAATTCTTTCTTGGATTACAAATAAAACAATTAGAATCAGGAATCTTCATTTCTCAAGAAAAATATACCAAGGATCTCCTGAAAAATATAACATGAATCTTGCAAAATCAATGAGCACTCCTATGCATCCATCCTCCTCACTACATCAAGATGATGAAGGAACCTCTATTTCTGAAAAGGAGTACAGAGGAATGATTGGATCCTTGCTGTACTTAACAACCATCAGACCTGACATTGTGTTTTCAGTAGGTATGTGTGCAAAGGTTTCAATCCTCCCCTAAAGAATCACACCTCACTGCAGTAAAAATGATATTCAGGTATCTAGTTGGAACCACAAATCTTGGAATTTAGTACAAAAAGGATTCAAATCTTGATCTTCTGGCATATTGTGATGCTGATTATGCTGGTGACAAAATTGAGAGGAAAAGCACAAGTGGAGCATGTCAATTTCTTGGCTCATCTCTCATTAGTTGGTCATGTAAAAAACAAAATACCATAGCTCTCTCCACTACAGAAGCTGAATACGTTTCTGCTGCTCAATGTTGCTCTCAAATTCACTGGGTAAAAAATCAAATGGAAGACTACTCTTTAAGGTACACAAAAATTCCCATCCTTTATGACAACACAAGTGCTATTAATCTTTCCAAAAACCCTATTCAACACTCTAGATCTAAACATATTGAAATTAAACATCATTTCTTAAGAGATCATGTTCAAAAAGGAGATGTTGAATTAATTTTCATTGAAACTGAAAATCAGCTTGCTGACATTTTCACCAAACCTCTCCAGGAGGATCGTTTCAAAAAAATTTTAGAAAAACTTTCCATTATAAATCTTTCAAAAATTGTCTAGAAATAAGAATTACAAAACTTTAAATCATAATGTTATTTTTATTGTTTTATTACTCTAAAGAAAAATAAATCTGAGGATGGACAACTCAGATAAATCTCTATCCTCCAAAATTTGAAATTTGCAAAAGTTAGAGGGAGGCAAGTCAAATCACTGCTGATTACACTCCTATCTGCAAAAAGGTTCCTCGATTTCCGTTACTTACTCACTGCCCAATGGATAATTCACCCGTGCTCCTCCCTAGCTTGACATGATTAAACCTATGCCTCCATACTTCTTCCCTCCAACGGTAACAAATAATTTCACTATAAATTAACTCATGTGTCTTCTTCCATTTACCCATTGTAAAAATTCAAAACCTCAAGTATCCAAAAATGGCTCGCACCAAATCTGCTGGAAAAAGAAAACTTTCCTCAAACTCATCTGAAAATCAATCTGAAAACTACTCAAGTGACTCCTCTCAAAATGATCCATACCCTACCATTTCCTCATACAAACCAATCAACATGGTCCATCCTCCTCTGCCCACTCAACCATTTTCAAAAGCCAGAAAAACATGTTCTCAAAAAACATCATCATCAACTCCTTCTAGACGATCATCACGAATCATATCTGGAAAAAAATCATCAAAACAATTCATTCAAGACAACACTGTTCATGTTATTGACTCAGATGATTCTGAGGCAACACACTCTGATTCTTCAAAAACTCCTACCTCCAAACCTACCAAAATAGTAACTTCAAAAAGGAAAGTAACTCCAAAAAACATACAACACCCACCTTCAAAATCACCCAAAATCCCTCTCTTCGAAAACACCCTCCTGGAAGCAAAATTTATAGAGAAATGTCAAGACCAAACTGTTATAAATGGAAAAATTATTGACCTAAAAGGTCAAACTCTAGGAGGAGTAAATGTAGAAGAAATCTTTCATCAACTAAGTTGGTCTCCCTTCCTCCTTATCAACGAACCTCAATATCCAAAACTTGTCAGAGCGTTCTACGCTGCTGCAAATGTGTCCAAGGGAGACAATTGCATCAGTGTTATTCTTAAGGGGGCACATATTGAGCTCACCCCAACTTTGCTATGTCAAATCTTTGACATATGTGATGAAGGCCCCTATCTATTTTCTGAAGCGTGGTATTCCAGCTACATGATTACTCGCTCATCTGTCCTTGCCAACATTTTTATCAATCCACCAAAGCCCCAGGTTGCATCCAACCTGCTTCCAATCTGTAGAGTGTTGCACAATATTTGTGTACACTCAGTTGTCCCCAGGGCTCGCAGTTATAAAAAAGTAACTGAGCTGGACATTCTGATTATTCATCACCTCATTTCTAGAACCCCTCTTCATCTAGGAAACATTATCTTTAGGTTCATGGTCAATGCTGCATATCTTGGGAGATCAGCTCCGTATGGAATGATTCTCGCCAAAATCTTCAAATTTTTTAAAGTACCATTAGAGGATGAACACTCTATCACCTTCAACAACACATTCTCTGCAAGAAATGTAAACCAAATGCGCCTTGATCCCACTGAAAAGCCTTCTCACAAATAGCCATCTAAGAAAAAATCAAAACGGAACTCAACCTCCAATCCACCATCTCAACCTCTAGTCGCATCAAATTCTCCTTCTGACAAAAAACCAAAAATCCCGTCCTCACCAGCCTCCAAAAATGTCCACCCTCTTGAACAACTTCAACTTGTCCCTCTTGAAAATCAAAACCATCGTTCAGCAGAAGGTGAAGAACTCAGTTCACCCTCTCCACTTGTGAAAAACGATGTTAAACTCTTTTTTGATCTCAATATCACTACTCAAAAGGGCTCACCTCCAGAAACTACACTTCCATTTGACCCACTGGACACATCTCAAAATCTACAAGAACCATTTCTCTTTCCCTATCCTCCTACAAGTCCATCCCAATCAGCTCAACCTTCGTGCACCATGGCTCAAATCTTCTCTTCTCCTACAAATATATACCCCACAAATTTTATCACTACTCCCTCTGCTCATCAAATCATCAATGAACCAGCTCCTACACCACTTCCTGAAGTTACAGGACGATTCAACTCACTTGAATCCTTCCTGGCAAAATCTGGAGAAAATTCTTCACAAAACAAAGGAACCTGCTCTTAAATGAAAAGCACCAGCATCAATCTGACCCCATTCCAGATGACTCCACTCCTCCCACCACTGATCCCAAGCCTGAACAACGTCGCTCCCATAAAGAACTCTGTGCACTGAAAAAGATCCGCAAGGATCAGAAAAAACTTTTTACAACCATGGCTACCTTTCATCAAACTCTGGCGCAGTTTAGCACTCTTCTAGAATGGGTCACAGCACACTTGGTCAAGACTGTTGCTCCAGAAGCACAGCCTCCAGTGCCCTCTGTTCATCCTCCTCCACCACTGCCTCGTCCCTCAACCTCCTCCTCGTCTGATGATTCCTCTCCTTCCAAGTAGACCACCATCCTTTGGGACCCGCTGACTTTTTGCTGTTGACAAATTTGGGGGAGATAGATTAAAATTAAAATTTTCAATGATTAGGAACTTAGAAAAGAGGATGTTTTTTGAAATTATCGTAATTCAATCCTCAATGTTTTTTTCTTTTGAACCACTTTTTTGTATGATCTTCTTATAATCAATATAAAGTATTCGGATTGGTTCAAAAATCTTTCAATTCTTTTATGCACTTTCTGAGGGGGAGCCCCTATTCCTTTCAGCTCATACTGAGGGGGAGCTTCATACTCAAAAACAGCACCTTTACAATTTTATTTTAAATAATCTAAAGAAATTTTGTCATCATCAAAAAGGGGGAGATTGTTGAGAAAAAAAATCTCTTTTAATGATAACCAAATTATCTTAAGATTATGATTACACTAATGCGTGCATTTAAGTATTGTACTAAGAAAGGAACAGGATCCAAAGATCGCAACCTCATGTCCAGAAGAATGAACGCATGCAAGAAACAAAGCCGTTAATTCCTGAAGCAGAAAATCTGAAGTTAAAACACCAGAAGCAGAACATTTGGAAAACAGAAGCAGAACATCTGGAAAACAGAAGCAAAACATCTGGAACAGAAAACCAAAAGCAGAACACCAGAAGCAGAAAACCTGAAAGTTAAACACCAGAAGCAGAACATCTGAAACAGAAAACCAGAAGATTAAAATGTTAAAACCAGAAGCAAAACACCAGAATACTAAAATTAGAAGCAAAACACCAGAAGCAGAATACTAGAAGCAGAAAACCAGAAGCAAAACACCAGAAGCAGAAATCCAGAAGCAGAAAACTAGGAGAAACTTCAGAAGATGAACATCAGAAGATATGCATCAGAAGATGACCTTCAGAAGATATACATCAGAAAATGAACATCAGAATATGAACATCAGAAGATATACATTAGAAGATATATATCAGAAGACGAACAACAAAGGATAAGAAATGAACATCAGAAGATGAACATCAGAAGTTATACATCAGAAGATATATATCATAAGATAAGAAATGAACATCAGAATATATACATCAGAAGATGAACATCAGAAGATAAACATCAGAAGATGAGCACCAGAAGGTAAACACCAGAAGGTAAACATCAGAAGATGAACACCAGAAGGTAAACATCAGAAGATGAACACCAGAATGTAAACATCTGAAGATGAAACACCAGAAGGTAAATATCAGAAGATGAATACCATAAAAAGATCACCAGAGGATGAACTCTAGTACTTCTTCATCCTCCTACAAAACAACTAACAGTTCTAAAGTATCAAAAGCTGCATCATTCGCGATTAGAGAAGGGTCATGTCTTGGAACCAGAAAGAGCACTGGCTAGTAGTTAAAAACGTATGGAATGATCTAACCTCCTGGAAAGCTAACTAAAGAAGTAACCTCCCAAGTGCCAGGCTGTAAAAGGACAGAATGGCAAGGGTGTAAATTCAAAACAAAACTGAGGATCATTACAACTTGGGAAAAACGTCAGACAGGAAAATTTTCTTGAAAAGAAAGTTTCCTTCTCTATAAAAGGAAGGCTTCTCTTCTTCAGCAATACACACAACTACACGAGCATAAAAGAAAATATCAAGAGGCTATTAAGAGCATTATCAATCTCCCTTCAAGCTTTCTATAATCTTACACTAGATCTTTGTTTCATCTTTGTAGAAAGTAATTCCTATCAAACTATTTCATATCATCTTTAGAACTTCAAGTGAGTAACACTTGAGAGAAATCAGAATGAAAGAATTGTAAGCTTGGTGAAGCTATAGAATACACGATTTGTAATCAACCTCAGTGAGAGGCTAATAGTTTTTGATACTTAGTAAAAACTCACAAGTGTGTGAGGACTGGACGTAGCCTTCATTGGGTGAACCAGTATAAAAATTCGTGTGTCATTATTCTCTCTCTACATTTCAACATCTGATAATCATCCTCTGAAAGAGGACAGTAGTTTAAAATTAAAACAAAATTTTTAAAACCTCGAATATCTCTATTCAACCCCCCTTGTAGTGATATTCTAGCCACTTCAATTGGCATCAGAGCAAGGTTCTTTAAAAAGATCCAAAAAGAAAAAATGTCAAAAGCTAAGTATAGTAGAAGAGGGATCATCCAGCAAACCTCCCTACAAGATGAGTTTGTTTCTCATATCTCAAGATAACAACATGTGGCCAGTGGTAGAAAAAGGAAATCATGTCATCAGAATCAACAGTGCAGATCCAACCTCTGACGAAAGTGCTAAGGAACTATGGGACACCTTGAAGATCCATCATGAAGGTTCAAGTCACGTTAAAGAGGCCAGAATTGACATGGGAGTAAGAAAGTTCGAGTTGTTTGAAATGAAGGAAGAAGAAACAATTGATGAAATGTTCTCAAGACTGACAATCATCCTGAACAACTTAAGGTCTCTTGGAAAAGAATACTCCGTCCACGAGAGAATAAGGAAGATATTAAGAAGTTTACCAAAGGAATGGAGACCTATGGTGACTCCCATCACAGAAGCAAGAAATTTAGCCACCATGAGGTTACAAGATCTGGTTGGAACTCTTAGAGCTCATGAACCTCTATTGCTTGCTGATAAACCAAGCAAAAAGGGAAAAATGGTTGCATTGAAATTCAGTCAAACTGAAAGTCCATCCTCCAAAAACTCTGAAAATATCACAAAAAAAGGATAACTCATAATATCCTCTTTCTGAAGAGGAGGATGAACTGGCTCTAATTTCCAGAAGAATCCAAAGAATAATCAACAGAAGAGGACAAGGCAAAAGATCCTCTCAGAAAGAAAAGATAGACAAAAGCCAGATAACTTGTTATGGATGCAATAAAATGGGACACTACAAAACAGAGTGTCCTCTAAACAAAAGGAACATAAGAAGATTTCACAACAAGAATAAATCTATGATGACAACTTGGGATGACAGTGATGAATCATCCTCCAAGCAAGAAAAGGAAGAAGAAGCCAACCTTTGTCTCATGGCAAACTCAGAAATAGATGAGGTAAGCATCACTGATTTATGTCCTTCTTGTGAAAAGTTAGAAATAGAATTTGACAATCTCTTGAATGACTCAAACACTTTATCTCAAAAATGTGGTTTTCTTAAAAACCAAAATTATGAAATAAAGAAACTGAATAAGGAACTTCAAGCTAAGAATGAGGAATTTCAAAAAATCATTTTAGACTTGCAACAATCAAATAAAAAATTGCCTGAGCAACAAAACACTTTAAACAAAGAGAATGTCAAAATCCATCCTCCTGAAGAGGACACAGAAAAGAAGGACTTGAAAATCAAAGTTGAAGAACTAAAAAATGACATTACCAACATTGTCAAATCCCTATAAACATTCAAAAAATTATGGGATCTCAATCTAGTATATTTGACAAAGCTGGTATTGGTTTTAAAAGTTCTCAAAAACAAAAATTATATGAAAAAAAAATTTTCTACCAAAGAACCTAGAGGATAGACCTAAGTGCACTTTTTGCAAAAAGCATGGAGATACTATCGAAGTATGTCTTGCTAAGAAAAAAGCTGAAAGTAACAAAAGGAAATGTTCATTTTGTAATAAGCATGGACATCATGATTCCATTTGCTATCACAAAAAGAAAATCCTTACAAAAGGACGGACTAACCACCAAGGACCCAATTCTATATGGGTACCTAAGTCTCTTCTAAATTCTAACACAGGTACATCCTCTTATCAACAAAAGAAAGCCCTGGTTCTTGGACAGTGGCTGCTCAAGACATATGACAGGAGATAAGCATTGCTTTATCTCTTTGGAATCAAAAGATGGAGGATCAGTTACATTTGGCAACAATGATAAAGCTCAAATCAAAGGAACAGGTATTATTGGTAAAAACAATTCTGCCAAAATCGAAAATGTTTAGTATGTTAATGGTTTAAAACATAACTTGTTAAGCATTATCCAACTTTCTGATAGTGGATTTGAAGTAATTTTTAAACCCACTCTATGCGAGGTCAAGCATTCATCTTATGTTTAGATGATTTACCTACTGTAGGGTGTCGAAACTTTCCACCTCTAATTCTTTCATTTGCATGCCATGTCAAGTGTTTTGAATCTTCTTCATTGCGGATAGATGCGCCTAAATCTTGGTATTATAGGAAAATACCACACGACTTTTGCTGGAGTAGATTTTTTCTTCTTTTATCAAGAGACAATGCATTTCAAACACGCCTTTAGTAATATTATATTCGTTTCGAAATAAAATGCAATCGTTAGGACACACATGAATCCTTTCGTAACTCATGCCAATAGAGCACAAAATTCGTTTAGCCTCGTAGGTTCAACTGGGAAGTTCATTATCATCTGGCAACATATCTTTTAGGAGTGTTAATAATTCTTTGATGCTTTTATCAGACCATCCATTAATCGCTTTTAAGTTGTACAACTTTAATATCGCCGAAAGTCTTGTGAATTTAGTGAATCCATTATATAATGGTTTCTCTGCATCACTCAACAAACTCTCAACCATTTTAGGACAATCGTGAAGATCTTCTTCAACTGCTTTTGCAAACTCCTAACCTCGGTCCGCTCATATGAATGCAATATTACACAAATTTATCAATCTATAACATTATACCGATCTATAGTATATATGCATACAAGTCTAATTTCAAAACATAACAGATCGAACAGATTTTATATGATTTATCATGTAACAATTTATCTGATTTATCAAGTAAAAATTTATATGATTTATCAAGATTATGCCAACTATTATCATGTAACAATTTATTAGTTTTAGAGACAACAACAAATTAATAAATACAATACCTGAGACAACAATCACTCAATAGAAATGGACGCACAATAGATGAGGGTTCAGCAAGAAGAGAGATCACAGTAGCGGAGAAGAGGCTTCGTAGGGAGAGAACGTATTAAATATGTTTTTATTTATTTATCAATAATTTATAACTAGTAGAATTTGTGGTATACACATTAAAAATAAAATTATGTAAAAGGGTTCTGTACAGTTATATACATATATATATATATATATATCATTTTATAGCGCTTATAAAAAAAGCGCTCTAAAAGACCATGTAAATATAGTGTGGGGGCACTATATTTTACAGCGCTTGTATACAAAGCGCTGTAAACATAGCGTGAGAGCGCTATATTTAACAGTGCTTATATGCGAAGCGATCTAAAAGCGCTGTAAACATTATGTGAAAGCGCTATGTGACCCTACAACAGCACTTTTGCGAAAAGCACTATATATCCTAAACCTTTATGACCACAGCGCTTTTAGTTATGAAGCGCTTTAAAATGCGCGCTGTAAAATGCAATTTTTGGCGTAGTGAGTTATGCCCTCAAATTTTAGGTTAAAATCCTAATATTCCTTATCTTAGTGGATTTGTGGGTGTGTTGTGTATGTTCCAATTGCTCCAATATAATACACCAACATGAGTCCTAAAAGAATATTGGCAAAATATATTTGATATGAATCTCTATCTATTATAAAGTTTTTTTAGCAAATAATTGGAGACTTGTTTATAACGCATTAGGTTAATTATAAATTAATGAATTAATTTTCTCAACAGTAGAGGGAGAGAATATGATGTTGAAAATGTGAACCAGAAGTTTAAATGAATTACTTGAAATAGATTATAATCTTATATTGATCCTCGTGTAAAGTGATGTGAACCAGAAGTTTAAAGTATAATTCATTTGCAAAGTTAAACAAAACTAATATCAATTGTCAATGCTCATATCAAAATAGATAGCCATGATGGACAATATACTATGAAAATGAATCTCAATCGCATCTAAAGCGTGCTAGGCAAGTCGGTTCCAAGGACAAAAATCTTCAAACAAGAAAATGAGTTAAAAAGAAAGATGGTCCAAGTGAGGATGTGAAAATTTCAAAAGTGTAGTTTGATATAATTGATTTTTAGTTCTAGAATAACATATCAAGTACTTTGAACTTGTGAAAATAAAAAGATCTTAATAAATTATGTCATTAATCGAATATGATGAAACCGTAAGGCAATCAACATTGACAATATTTTTGCATATAATATAGCACTATATGTGATCAATGATAATGAGGATAATGAACTAAAGTCTATTATAGATTATTGATAAATAAATACTTTGAAAATAGAAAGAAGCAATTGAAGTTAAATTAAGCTTGTTTTGCAAAGTGAAAGGTTTTTGAACTTGTAATCCTCATGTTTGAACATATGGTTGATTTTTCGCACAATGAAAAATAAGAATGAGGAAATACATATTCACCTTAAGTGAATTTAAAAACCTTTTCATACTTGATTAAAATAATGGCTTGATCAGATATGGCAACGGGGCGGTTTTGCCTACCCAGCGCCGCACCCGACTAATCGTAGAAAAACTACGTCCGCCCTCGTTTTTAGCGGGTGTGAAATTTAGACCTCATCCCCGCCCGCAACAGGTTTCAGGTTTCGCGTTTCCCCATCCACACTTACACTCATTCATATATATAAAATTATAAATTTAAAAATTATATCTATTATAATTAATATAATAAAATTATTATTATTAGACAATAATAAAATGAAAAAAAATATTTTTTATAGAGATGAGATTTTAATTTTTAATATTTAAAAAATATTAAGTATATTCAATATATGCATATATATAAAATTTAAAAATTGCAATAATATTATTAGCGAAGTAGATATCAACATACTCGCACCTGTCCTGCACTCGAATTTTAATTCCGGGGAAAATCTACACTCAATCAAAGCAGATTTTCCCCGTCCAAATCAAAATAGTTTCGAGTGGATACCTGCGAGTGTAGATTATGTTGTCATTCCTAGAAAAATATTACGGATGCTTCCATTGGCATAAATATATTCTTGAAATAAAAATGAAATCTTGCCAATGTCCAAATAACAAGCAATTAAAGCAAAGCAAGTAATAGTAACCTACCTCATCAATATTACAAACGAGGTAAGGTAATTGTTTGTTAAGATTAATTTTCTCCTAATTCTCTTTAATCTTCTCCTTATATGATTCCAATTCTAGATCCATCCTCTACAACTCTTCCTACAACCACAATAAAAATTCAAACAAAATCTGAAACGGTTAAACGCAACGAAATGGTGCAACCTCGAACGACTAATAGAGTAGAACACAATAAAGTTAGAAAAGTAGAAGGAAAAAACAAATTAGAAGACAAGAAATGACAGCAAGGTCAAACAAAGGTACAATGTGTAATACCAAAGGTACAAGTGAGTCATACCTCATAACTGCATTGTCCCTCGATGTTGGCTTAGTTCCTGCATTGAAAAAAACAACTTAATTGACATAAAAACCAGCCATTGCAGCTCTTACAAATTAAAGTATTGAACATTCATGAACATGTCATTAACTCATAATATAGGTGGGTGTTACCATTTCTTAAATTAAATAGTAAAATATAAATAAAAAAAACTCCCAACACTCCATCTACAAGATGTATGTATCATAATAATTCTTCTAGGTTATTTCAAAAAATTGACAAAGCACTTTGGTAAGAATGGTTATGCCTTAAGATAAAATGGTTATGCTTTTGGATGCACTACTCAATTGAGACAATTACACATTAAAAAGATAGAATAATACATATTTCAGTAAAAATATTTAATGGTATGTAATTTTCTACCAAATTATGATACAGACATCAACAAAGTCATTTATCTTATAATATTTAATTCATTGTCAAGTAAAAGTTTTCAACAACTATAACAAAAGATTGATATTCATAATTTCAAAGATCAATATCTATGTGAGGGGGAGAAATAAATATATTTTACATTATTTTTTCTTCACCATGGTTTTGTCTTATTGTTTAACTCAATATATAAAAAATACTCCTTCCAATTACTATTATTAGCAAAATAAACTATTTTTACTTATTTAATAACATTACCGTTTACTTTAATAAATAAAAATAAATAAACATGTAATATCGGTAGTTAAGTGGTTGTCATTCAAAAGATTAATTTTGTAAATTTAGAATTTATTTTACATAAAATCTAAAAAAAATTAATTGTACCTTACATATTTTCTTAACAATTGTAAGAATGATTATTTTTATTATAATAGTCATCATAAATGTTTTTTTTAGGCGGTCTATTTCCGAATTTTGTCAATCAAATTTAAGAATATTCTTCATGCAACGATAGCCTAATTTATTTTGTACTACCATATAACGGTCAAATACATTGATTCACATGATAAACATGTCAATCAAATTTATTGCTCACTTTTATAATAAAAATTGATATATTCAATTCCATTTTTCGAATTTCAAAATGACATGAATTGATATCCTCTTAATTGCTAATTGATTGATGTAGTGCATCAATGAGGAAATTAAATTACGTTGGCCCAACAAGAATTATATTTGCATAAAAATATCATTTGCTTCTTATATGTAATTATATATATTCGAAGGATTTGAAGATAATATCTTTTCTGTGACAAAGAAGGGGTCAAGCACTAAGAAAAGGAAATAAAATTAAAAGCACTTGGAAAAGACAGGCAGGCTATCAAACTTTGAAGATAATATTGTTCATGTGGTCTTAGATAATATTTTTAGTACATAATTATAATGGTTTTTACAATATAATTTATTTTCTTTAGATTTCTTCACTTGATCTGAGAATTTGAATGATTCGCAGATTTTTTTTTCTTTCATAAGAGTGATATTCTAAGCTTATTTAAGAGAGGTATTCTAAGTGATAGAACGTTTCATTCAAGTTTTATAACTACACAAGATAAAAAGTTGTATCTTTTTTACTTAAACTACTAAGGCTCCTGTAATTACAATATTTCAACAACATAAAAACTAAATGTTCCAGTAAAAAAAACCAAGGTTCCTGTAAAAAAAACTACTACTAAAGTTTGTTTAACTCTTTAGAGTTTGTTTGCAAAGTTGGTTTTTAGAGAATTTGAGTGGAGAGAACTTTAGAGGGTTTATATTTTGATATATATTTTATATTTTTTAAAAATTGAAACAACAATATGATGCTCATTTATCATGTTTTACAAATTTTTTAAAATATTAAATATATATTAAAATATAAGTTTAATCCTCTAAATTTTAATTCACAAACAAATTTTAAGGGTGTATTCACCTCAATTGAGGAGAGGGGCGGAGAGGGATTTTAATAAAGGGAGATGGAGAGGAGAAAAGGAGAATATAGACGTATTTGAATTAAAAGAGGGGAGGGATTTTAATATTTTTGTGTTTGGTTCAAAGAGAGAAGATGAGTTTTAAATAATTTTTAAGTTGTTTTAGTTTCTTCTCACATATTAAAAAATAAACCAAACACAAAAACTTAAAAATATCATTTCCTTAAAAAATGAACCGAACTGTACTGTCATTTACAACACTTTAAATGTCTTTAATTATTTCTTGGGTTCAACCATGATTCTCTAAAAAGTATCTCATCAATTATCATTAACAATGTGAAGTCCCAAATTAGCAGTTTTGTCCGGACATTGATTCTCTTCTCTAAAAATATGAGATATAGTAAAATTCATACTCTTAACCATTTCAATACAATTAAGCCATTTATTTCTAATTGTTAAGTATCTCAATCGGGTCACTCGTCATTTATATACCAAGTCCTCACCCTATAAGCTCAATATTGTTGAGCGTCTGGGGTCTATTGGAAAAAAAAAAACCAAGTCACATATGGATAATAGATAGAACTCTATAATAGTTTATAAAAAGTGGCATCTCTCATCTTACAAACAATTTTATAAGGTTGAGTTAGATCCAATATAAAAACCTAAAATCTACTGCGTCACATGCTATCGGGTCGCCACTATCGGACCACTCTAGTCACATTCAAATGTCCAATTCTGGATGTGAGATAGTGTAGTCCTCACCCTACAACCCAGTTTTTGTGAAGGTTGTGTAGCGCAAAATCCAAATTCTAAAACTAATAGACCAAGGAACAAAGCTAGTATTCCTAAAAGTTAGATTTGTCAACTGTGAATCAAATTTAATTCAAAGAAATCTCCATTTATTTTAGTAGGTTGTTTCAACGGCAATCATTAGGGGTGTTCATTGGTACGGATAAACTCGCGAACCCAATCATTCAAACCAATCCAACTTGCATTTTGACACAAACCATTCAAATTCGGGTCTAACCCGAACCAATCCATTGAAGTCCAATTATGTTCGATTCGAATAACGAATTGAACATTTTGAACTCCCAAACCCAACTCATAGATGTGACATATATATATATATATATATATATATTACTATTAATTATTGTTAAAATTTAGTTTATGCACTATATTTGAGAATTTGTTGTTAATTTAAGTGTTTTGTGTATGCATTTTAAGTATTGAAAAATATGTTATGATATAGTTTTATTATTTTTTAAAATAAAAAAAAAATTATTTACTACCCGCGAACCCAATCAGCTCATAATCGGACTAGTTTAGTTCGGGTTTGATAGAAAAATCATGAGTTGAGAGATTAACTTAATCTAAATAAAATTGATCGGATCGAATATAAATTTAGTAAAAAATGACTCAACCCAACCCATATACACCCCTAACAATCATAACTCCTATAAATTCAAGTGATTAATTAATTTTAACATAATCAACATTTTTTTAAATAATATTTTAAAATAAATAAATATTTAAAGAACAAATATTAATCCATGCACTGAAATGATCATTTACACTATTGTCTTATACTTAAAAAGAAACAAAGTGTTCGCAAAGATTTTTAGGGTGGTAGGTCGTTGAAACTTGAGATTTGTAGGGTAGGAGCAGGGTGTAACAATCAAATAGCACGTGAACCTTTATTAGTGAAAATCTCAAATTATATTTTTATAATACAATAAATTGAAAGTGAATTTGGATTAAATATATTTATAATTTTAAAAAATAATAATAAAATTATGATATTTTAAGTTTAATTTTTAAAAAAAATTTATTTATTTATAATTTTTATTTTTATTTTATAAAAAAATTTAATGACCTAAAAATATTGTTTTTTATAAAAATAAAAACTAAAAAAAATAAGTTAAAAAGTTGAGAATTTTCATATGAAAATTAAAATAAAATTTTGACATTTTAAAAGTACTAAAATTTTATTTTTTTAATTATTAAAATTTTATTTTTTTATTAAAAGTTCAATTTTTAAAACTATCTTCGAAATATTTAAAATGACAATGGTTGGTAGTAGGTGGTTGAAAGATGTAGTTGTTGGTAGATGAAGGGTGTGAGAGATTCAACGGGGATATGGGGGAAGAATGTACATTGGTTTTGGGAGGAACTTTGGTGTAGGAAGCATCGTGTACGGCTGTCCAATTAAAAAGAAACGTCGCCCCACTTTGATGAATTAGTACAATTTTTAGGTGTTTTATAATTATATTTTCAAGATAATTTTATTTTGGTAAAAGTATATTTATAATTCTTTAAATTAATTCAATTTTCATTTAAGTTATTTAAGTTTTTTTTTTTTTTGATATAGTATTTTAAGTTGATAAAGATTTATTTATATAATCAATATATTTAATTTCTTTCATATACAAAATACTTTGAACTGTCAAATTTATTATAATATTTTAATTAAATCTTAATATTTTAAGACAACAATTTAATATTATACGTTAATATCTTGTAAGTAGCGGCTCCCATTTTTTTTATAAGTACGTAATAACTTATTTTTTTATTTTACAAATAAATTAATAGGTCATTTGCGGTGGTTTCAAGATTCTTGTTTCTAGTTTTAAAAAAATTGAATTGAAAGCAAAGTATGATCACACGAAATAGGATGGAAATGATATTTTATTTAATTTTAAAATAGTCTTAACATAAATCTAGAAGCTAAAACAATGATTTGTTTAGCACCAACATGTGAGTATTATTAGTCAGCTCAAAACTAAAATTTTGAAAATATCAACCTAAAGACCACACAAACAACGGATAAAGTCTAGGCACAAGAAAAAACAAAGAAGGTGCATGTGAGCAATTATATATTAGAGTCTATAGCCTCATTTGTTTTGGTATGTGTTGTTTGTATTTATTGAGAGATAATTAGGTGCAAAGAGCGATGAGGCCTCAATTTGTGTTGTTTGGTTCTTCCATTGTTCAACACAGTTATTATGAAGGTTGGGGAGCTACTATTTCTCATTTGTACGCTCGTAAGGTATATTTTCTTCCTCTTTAAACCGTAAAACTTTGGTATTTGATTGAGAGGATGATTGAATATTGAGTTGATAAATGATATAGGCCCACTTTAGAGACACCCCTTATAATTAGACATTTATAAACATAAAACATTTATCTTATAAGTTATTATACATAATCTATTTTTGCAAGAAAATTTAAAATAAAATAAAATTAATGCCATATAAGTTATAACTTATTTTGGAGAGTTTATGTAAATTTATGAACGTATCATAAATTTATTTTAGAAGATCTTTCACGCAGAAGCATTTATGTCAATAAATAAACAAAAGGCTAAATAGCACTCGTGGTCCCTTAACTTAATTTCAGTTAACGTTTTAGTCCTTTATCTTTTTTTTCTTCCCGATTTGGTCCTTTATTTTAATTTTAAGTGACAATTTAATCTTTATGTTTTAAAATGTTAACAATATTATCCTTTTTTTTTTACAAAAATTCAAAAAATTCATCAAAATTTTCAACCAAAACCCATAAAATTAATTATATTCTTTAATATAATACAAATTTCATCAAATTCGTAACTCAAATATTCAAATAAACTCATATTTTTATTCTTTATTTGATTTTTAAAATTCCATCTCTAACAACATCAAATAAAAAATGAAAATATGAGTTTATTTGAAGATTTGAGTAACGAATTTGATAAAATTTGTATTATATTAAATAATATAATTAATTTTATGGGTTTTGGTTGAAAATTTTGATGAATTTTTTAATTTATTGTAAAAAAAGGATAATATTGTTGACATTTTAAAACATAAATGATCAAATTGTTACTTAAAATTAAAATAAAGGACCAAATCGGGAAAAAAAAAGATAAAGGACTAAAATATTAACTGAAATTAAGTTAAAGGACTACAAGTGCTATTTAGCCTAAACAAAAATAAGTAAATTCAAACATGTTCGTATTCTTACATTACAATGATAGATATTTAAGGGGAGTTCTTCCATATATCACTTTTATAAGTGGTTTATTGTAAATTAGTATTTAAAAATCATCGAAAATTTTAATGATGGTCGATAATACTCTTTGTAAATAATAGTTTGTAATCCACCTCGTTTTTATGAATAAGATATGACATGATTGATATCGATTCAATATGATATACATATTTGTTTTTCTTTATTCTTATTGGATCAATATTATTTAAATCATTATCATAGTTATAAAAATAAAGACAAAAATAAAGACAACCATTATGTTTTAAATTATTTTTAAAATTGGTCCATATTAAACCATGGTTCTCACTTGATGAGAGTCCCAATTTTTTTTTTATAATATAATAAAATTAAGGTGAATTTTTGTTGAGTTAAATATATTTTTAATCCTTACAAAATTATAACATTTTAAGTTTAATTCTTAAAAAAATGTATTCACTTCTAATCTCTATTTTAATTTTATAGAAATTTTTTTTAGTGACTAAAAATATCATTTTTTTCAAAAAATAAAAGTGAATAAAAAAATTTGAAGAGTTAAAAATTTGAAATTTTTTATAGAGAATAAAATAAAATTTTATAGAAATTAAAATTTATTTATATTTTTTATTATTGTTAAAATTATTTTTTTTTATTAAAGACCCAATTTATAAAATTAAATAGGGTGTATAAATATTTGAGACGAGTTATTTATATATGTATATAATACATTG
Organism: Cicer cuneatum; assembly: GCA_037974295.1. Taxonomy (NCBI): domain Eukaryota; kingdom Viridiplantae; phylum Streptophyta; class Magnoliopsida; order Fabales; family Fabaceae; genus Cicer; species Cicer cuneatum. The sequence goes on from JBBPBO010001986.1 coordinate 11,810,952, forward strand.
GACGACTTTTGCTTATCCTACCTACACGCTACATTATTTTAATCAAACATTATTTACTTGATATATATAGGTGGATGTAATTTTGCGGGGATATGCCGCATGGAATTCAAGGCGTGCTCTCCAAATTGTGGATAAAATATTTCCCAAGGTATTGACAATTCGATTATGGAAAATGCATGTTCAAATGATTTTCGATCATATCCAAATTACATATTCCTATCAGTAACATCTCTTTCACATGTGGTATATATAGCTAATTATAACAATTATTATTATTATTATTTTGGTATGATGTATTCTTTTTTTTTTTGGATAAAATATTTCTTAAGGTATTGGCCATTGGATTATGAAAAATGCTTGTCTAAATGATTTTCGTTCATATCTAAATATATGTTACTATCGGTAACATCTCTTTCACCTATTGATGTGGTATATAGCTAACTATAACAAATATTATTATTATTATTTGGTACAATGTATTCTTTTTTTTTTTGTGGATAAAATATTTCCTAAGGTATTGACCATTCGACTATGGAAAATGCTTGTCCAAATAATTTTTGTGCATATCTAAATTATATGTTACTCTCGGTAATATCTCTTTCACCTATTGATGTGGTATATATAATTAACTATAATAAATATTATTATTATTATTATTATTATTTTGGTATGATGTATTCTTCTTTTTTTAGGCAAAGTCCTATATGGTATTTTTATATTTACTTCATTTAGAATTAAATATACTATCACGGTTCTCTTTGTAAAAAACAATACTATCATGGTCAATTAAGTTGAATTTATACTACAAGATAAATGATTTTTGATAGGAACTAATATCATTGAAAAAAATATGAAATTGTTGTTAATAGTACTTCTCTCAGTAAAAAAAATGTTATTGCATGTCGTTGAGATAAAGGTTGCAGCGAAAAGCTTTATAATGACATTTGATGTTGCTGTCAAAATTAATATTCTTACAACTATAATTATTGTTGTCTTATTTCAAATATCACAATGACTAAAATAGTTACCATAAGTATTTTTGGTCAACAATTAAAGTCGTTGTAATAAAAAAAAAATTTGCTAATGACTACAACAAATGTAATTGACATAAATCTACATTTTTCAACAACTTATGTCATTTAATAACAATATTTAAGTATATATTTTTAAACTTTTATTTTCAAAGTTAATATTTTGACATTAATTTATAATTTAAACGGTCATAACTATCCAAAAATAAACTATACTGGAATATAAGCCATAATTTTGTTAATGTAAAAAAAAAGTAATAAGAAACCTAAACGCAAATTATATAACATTAATAAGATAGAATGTGATAAACTATCCTTCACTCTTTAACATGAAAGATAAATTACAAACGGTCTTGGTCTCATAAACAATAGAAAAACTGAAAATTTGATGTAATTAACGAATATTGTGAGTCCGACTTTGGCTTTGAACATTTATTTGTGAAAGAGTTAAAGGTTCCGGCTCATTATTCCATACACCAGAAGATTGTCCACCCTATATAAATGTTCAAAATAACACTCATAACAAATTCAATAAAATATACTAATAGAATTTTATAGTATAAAATTATTAATTTATTGTTTTTGTTCCAACTATTATAATGAAAGGAATTAGACTTTCACGACACAGTGAACTAAAATTTGAAACCCGAATGAGATATATCCATATGTAGTATTTGACACATACTTTAAATAAGATTATCTCCAATGAAAAAATTCATAGAAAACTAATTATATTATATAATGTGATGTTTCTACTCTATCAATATCAGTATCCAGTTATATTATAATATAAGAAAAATATTATAAATCAAAATCACTCAAAAAAAAAAAGGTGGAGACTAAAATCACAATATTTGAAAGACTAAATGTAGAATCAAGGTTTTACTATTTCTTCGTAAATGTGTGTGCCCCACTCTCTCAAAAACTAGTTTTTATTTACAAAATAAGACTATGATAAATGAACACTACAAATATATTTTAAAATGTTATAATAATTTAGGTTCAAAAAAATTTGCGCATGATATATTGATCTTTCCCGGAAAGGTAGCATTGAGATATTGGGAAGATTATATTAAACTTCTGTTGGTTTTTTAGTTTGAAAAAACTGTTTAAAAATCACAATTTGTGTCATCGAAGATATTACTGGGTTGAGTCGCAGACTAGGTCGCTCTCTTTAAGACGTTTCGCGACACTGCCCAAATTGTGCAAGGCAGACTATCAACCACGCCGTCCCCAGGATAAAACAGCTCAGATTCACTGTATCGGAGTTCTACTGCACCGTAGAAAACCGTTCTAGAATTACACCCTCAATATGGCTATTAAAGCCACTCTCAATATGACGGTTAAAGTAGTCACTCTTAATAAGGCGATTAAAGCCTCGCAATATGGTACTATAACCACTCATAACTCAAAATTACTACACTCTAAAGGACTGCAACATGCACGGAACTACGGCATAACAACCGTTCTAAAATATCGAAAGGACTACGGTATAACAACCGCTTTAAAATATCGAAGGGACTACGGTACAATACCACTCTAAAATATCGAAGGGACTACGGTACAATACCACTCTAAAATATCGAAGGGACAGAAAGAAATGGGAGAAGTGACTCGTAAATTAGCTGAGCAGAATATAAGAGGGAGAAAAGAAAAAGTTGAGAACTGCGTTCAACTTTGGTGTACTTTTCACAATAAATTAACACTCTTTATATAATGATGGAAGCAAACCCACATATGTTTTCTAACCAATGTGGGACTTTAACAATTTTTAAATTCACACATTTGTTCCAACAACTTCATATCACTAAACATGATATTTTTATTTTGATGACAACACTTCTAATTATCCAGAATGCAACTGAGCAACCAGCACTAGTAATTGTGTACTTTGGTGGTAATGACTCTTTTCGTCCATATCCAAGTGGCGTTGGTCCTCATGTACCATTAGAGGAATACATTGAAAATATGAGGAAGATTGCTATCCATATAAAGGTAAATATTATGGTACAAAGTTTTACTTTCTTATCTTAATTGTTATTATCATTATCATATGGAGGAACTTAGTTTTTCTTACCTATATTTAATAGAGATATAGTATTTGATTAGTGACTATTAAGTTAGTTAAAACTCCTTAGTGATTTTTAATATAAGTAGTTAGGTAGTTATACTCCATAAGCTGAACTTCCTTAGGAATTAGTTAGTGGTTGTTACTAATAAGCAATTAGGTGGTTAATCTTCCATGAGCTCTATATATAGAGCATCATGTATTTATTTTCTTTAATTTTTTCAATCAATTCAATTTGTTGTTAAACATCCAATATCATTATGCTATCTATTTTTTCATGTTATGTATGACTTAACCTATTTTAATTAGTAATATCTTTTTCAACTTCATAAATTTAGTTTTAGAACTACACCATTGTATACCAATATGCATATAATAAGGGGCAAAGCTACTCATGGCATCGGGGTAGTTTTGCCTACTCAAACAATTTTTTTTCTTTCAAAATAAGTAATATAATTTTATACTTACTTGTCTCAATAATATATATTTAATCACTCCAAATAAATTTATTAGTAATAAAATTATAAAAAAAAAACAAAAAGTCAAAAAATTATACTTAATTGATTATTTATTTGTATTATTTTGACATTTTCAATCTCTAATGTAATTAAATGTAATTCAAAAATAAAATTGAAGATGAGTTTCTTGCAAATAGTTTATACTGAAAAAGACATTGTTAGTTATTATAAATTTAATTATGAATTAATTTGACTCTTTAAAATGTCATCGAATGCTACTTTATTAATATATAACATTTTATAACTAAAAAATTAGTCCTCTCATAAAAATTAGGCTAGCTTCGTGGTCAAAGCATATAATTCGGTTCTCATCTCATATTTATGAATGTTATGTTTCACACAATTTCTATTGGCTGACAGAGTCTGTCAGAGACCACTCGGACTATATTTCTCAGTCCTCCTCCCATCAATGAGGCACAAATCAGTAACAACATGTAGGTTTGCAATTTTGATTATTAGTTAATCATAATGTCACAAAAAAAATTATGATTATTATTAATCTATAATTAATTAAATAATTAATATATACATAAATAAATTGTTGGAATGAATCCAGTGATGAATTTGGGCAACTCATAAGGACAAATGAAGCATGTCGAATATATTCAGAAGCGTGTTTACAGATGTGTCGCGAGGAGAATATCAAGGCCATTGATATGTGGTCTTTAATTCAGACAAGAGATGATTGGAGAGATATTTGCTTCATGTAAGTATGCTCTCATCCTTAGTCTAAATTTTAAACTAAATATATTAAATTTTTTTTAACTCTACTTTTACTTATATTTGAACAGACTAAACTAAAATTATCTAAATATATATTTTTCAATAATTTAATTAGATGGTTTGATTATTTTTTAGTGATGGAGTTCATCTGACAAATGAGGGTAGCAAAATAGTGTCAGATGAGATATTGAAGGTCATCAAAGAAGCTGAGTGGAAACCAAGTCTACAGTGGCAGGACATGTTAGTTGAATTTGGAGAAGATTCACCGTATGATCCAGTTCTTCCTGATGGGAAGACAACTATTAATGTCTCCAATATGCCTTTCCCTTGAAATGTAGTGTGGGACTAGAATTATGTCTCAAATTCATAGAATCCTTAATGAAATAACAAAATAACATGTTTTAATGTTGTGCTTAAGGAAATATGGTATTCTTTAATCTTACGTGTCCAATAATAAATGGGTGATAATGACTTGACCATGGTTTTTCACCGTGTGATTTGTGAAATTAATTTGATTTTGTTTGTCCTTGAATTAAAGTCATTTTTTTGTTCAAATTGATATAATACATTGATATAATACAAATATAATAAAATTAAATGTTATATTTATGTTTTTGAATCTATAATGTTAATAATATCAAAATCACTTATTAAAATTTATAATCATTCAAAATTACTTTGTCAATATAAATTAAACGAATATCATTATAAGACGAGAAGCATCGTACTAAAATAATGTCGCACTCAGACGAATAAATTAAAAAAAACGAAACAAAAATTAAATATGTGTAAACTATTTATTTAAATAAAATAAAAATAAAAAATAATTTTAAACTAAAAATTGATCATAAATCACTTCAATAGGATTATGAAGGGGTTGAGATATCTAAGGTTTGTTGAGTACCAACCGCGGCAGAAATAAATCACAAATGAGGAAATTGTTGTGTCTAAGGAAATGTAGTATATATATTCCTTTAGTAGTACATGTTCAATAATAAATGGGGGATGATCATAACTTGACCAATGTTTTACACCATGTAAGTAATGAAATTTTGACTCTGCTTTAATTGATCAATTGGTATTTAGAAAATGTTAAATGTTATTAAGAAAAACAACAAAAAGTAAGAAAGTATATGTATATTTTTTAATTAATTTCACTATTTCAAACTCCTATTTTAATGTAATGCTAATTTTTTCATCTTAAAATTTTAACCTTCTTATTTTTTTACAAAAATATGTCTTATATAGACCAAACACCTTGCTGGACCACCTGGAGAGTTTCAATGACCTTTACTTTAGAGTTTGTGCATTGTTGCATGGTTACAAGAACAAGCCTACTCGTGATTCTTTGAAGCCACTAGAAAAACATAAATTAAAATTTTTGGAGAAAGCAGTATAGTTTTTTTTAATATAAAAAAAAAACAGTATAGATTTTTAACAAAAACGACCGTAGTAATTAGTATCGTCAATTTTTTAGACTTCTATCTATTTTTAATTGACCAATTGAGTTTTTCTTAATAGTGAATTATAAGTTTGTTTGCCAATTTAATCATTTGTTTAATTGCATTTTATCCCCTATTTTACTATATTCACAAAAACTGTATTTAAAAAAAAAATTAATTTTTAATCCTTCAATTATCACATTTATTACACTTTTAATCTAAATTTAGATTTTTAACCTTGATGTGACATACTTTTAATTAACATGACATTAAACGTGTTGATGTGATAAAATATAAATGCATTTATATTTATCAACCCCATCGAATATTAAAATAAAAATAACAAAAATATTTTTCACAAAACTAAATTATAAAAAAAATGAAGTTATCAGTTTGAAATTACAAAAGTTAATAAATATTTTTGTTATTTATTTTTAATTTTTAAAAATATTATTAATTTTAAATATATTATTTATCATTTGATGAGTAAATAAATATAAATTTTCATGTATTTTGTCAAGTCAACATGTTTAATATATCATATAATTACAATTACGCACATTACTAATTTTGAAGTCAAAATTCTAAATTAGAACAAAAATAATAGCTTTGTAAGCGTAGTAAAATAGAGAACAAAAAATATAATTAAAATATAATATCTTAAATATTGTTTGATAGAAAGAAGGGGGTTGGGACAACATGGTAAACCCAAATTTCTAACGAGAGGTGTCCCTATCATCCAATATTCTTTAAATAAGATTATTTTAAGTGAAATGATTTATACGGAGAGAAAAACGTGTTTTCTTTAACGTGAGATTTTAAACTTGTGGTACAAAGGTTACCGCAGACAGAGGGCTCCACCAATTCCGTGTTATAATTTGCATCATGTGAAATATAAAAATTAATAATCGAATAATTGATATGTCTTATTTTAATTTTTTGTAAACATAAAAAAGTAAAAAAAAAGGTAAGGTCCTTGAGTTACTAAATCAACCCTACAAAAGATCTGTATATGGTCTCCATCACTACGTATCAGGCCAAGGTCTGAAATGATATTTACTGAACCGTCTCTGTCCTTGTTATAAAGCTGATTTTTGAGATTTTTTATTTATTTTTAAGGCAGGTTCTAATTTAAAATCGATTCAAAGTAAATAAATATTTAAAACTATAACGAAAATAAATATTGATTTTTAGAAGTAAATTTTAATAACTATTTTTATAATTAAAATAATAATTTAAATGATATTAATTTAACAAAAATACAAAAAAAATATTTATTTCATATTGAATCGACATCAAGCAAAAGGATGACATTATAACCTGCATCCGTAAGTATCCACTCAAATATATCTCAATTTATACATGGAAAATCTGTTTTGATTGAATACGAATTTTCTCTGAAATTAAAATTCAGAGACAAATATGAGTTTTGGGTGTTCATATTCATTCCGCCCTCGCACTCAAATGGTTAGTAATATTATTTTAAATTTTTTATACATGTATATTTAATATTTTTTTAATATTAAAATTATAATATTCTCTCTTTAGAAAATATTATTTTAATATTATTTTAATTTTATTATTATTTAATAATTATTATTTATTATATTAATTATAATAAATATGACTTTTAAAATTAATTATTGTATGTATATGAATGGGTGCAGGTGGAGAAACCTGAACCCCATCCCGATAAAAAAAACATAAACAGATGTAGATTTTCTCCGACTAGTCGATTGCAGGGATGGAAGAGTCAAAATCCGTTTAGGTCTGCCCCATTGTCATGCATAATAACCATCTTATTCATAAATATGAGAATGGTCATGAATTATTACTTCTGAAAACTATCTAGAATTTTCAATAATTTTTATTTACTGATCCACGGTAGAAGCTAGTCCTTATGAAGGCGGTCCACCATAGAACTAACCTTAGTTTTAATATATAAAATGATTTTAAAAATTTTACATGCGTCAATACTTTAATTACAAAATTATTTCTATTTAACTTGTAATTGAGACATGTAATTTTGCTTTCTAGATATCAATTGCAAGAATTGTGTTAACAATAGACTCTCAACACACTCTTTAATTAGTTAAAAATTCAAATGAATTAAACTAAATTTATGGAGGTTTTATGATTTTTTTCAAACCCATTTGAATTTCAACTTGTAATACCCCAATTTTGTCCAACTTATTAAAAATAAATCAAAAAAGGAAAATATATATTAAAAAAAAGAAATAAAAATAATATAGCTAAAAATCAGACTCATTATGTCTCATCAAATTACAATATTAAGCCAAATCAAATTACAATTTTAAAAATTAAGCCAAATCAAATTACAATAAAAATTGAGTCAAACCAAATCAAATTAAACCAACTGCTCCAGCCTATTTTGCCTTTGTTTTGTTCTCTATTGCTTCCTTTGCTCACTATCAAGCCTTGCTCTACTGATGTTGACTGTTATTGATGCACAAGCCTTGCTCACTAATACATTTGTACCTGTTGTAACTAATTAGAGAAATAAAAAACATAATTTTTACAAGTCAGCCATTGTACACATGATAAAAACTAAAAGACAAAATTTTGAGTTTAAAATTGGTATGTCTATGAAAGAAAGTGAACGATAAAAGTTGGTTAAACTTTTATTTGATTATGTGGATGTCTTTGCATGGTCATATCAGGATATTCCTGCGCTAGATACTAATATAGTTGAATACAAGTTACCACTCAAGCCTGAATGTGCTCCAATTAAACAAAAATTGAGGTGGATGAGGCCTGATATGTCACTTAAAATTAGAGGAGATGTCAAGAAGCAATTTGATGCTGGTTTCTTAGCAGTAGAAAAATATCCTCAATGGGTTGCTAATATTGTCCTAGTTCCAAAAAAGGATGGAAAGGTTCTAATGTGTGTTGATTATAGGGATTTAAATAAAGCTAGTCCTAAAGATGATCTTCCTTTGCCTCACATCGATGTCCTAGTAGATAGCATTGCTCAATATTCTCTTTTTTCCTTCATGGATGGTTTCTCAGGGTATAATCAAATCAAGTTGGCTCCCGAAGATATGGAGAAAACTACATTCATCACATAATGGGGGACTTTCTGTTATAAAGGGATGTCGTTTGGAGTGAAGAATGCTGGGGAAACCTATCAAAGAGCAATGGTAACTTTGTTTCATGACATGATGCATAAGGAAATAGAGGTTTACGTGAATGATATGATTGCAAAATCTCATACCGAAGAAGACCATGTTGTTAACCTTCAAAATTTGTTTGTGCGACTAAGGAAATTCAAACTCCGTTTAAACCCTGCTAAATGCACTTTTGGTGTAAGATCAGACTAGTTACTTGGGTTTATCGTTAGTCAAAAAGGGATAGAAGTGGACCCAGATAAAGTAAGAGCAATACAAGAAATGCCTGCTCCACGCATGGAAAAAGAAGTTTGTGGCTTTTTGGGTAGATTGAATTACATTGCCAGGTTCATATCGTATCTCAACGCTACATGCGAGCCAATTTTCAAGATGTTGCGCAAAGACCAAAAGGTTGAATGGAATGAGAATTGTCAAAAAGCTTTCGAAAAGATTAAGCAGTACTTGCCAAAACCTCCAATCTTAGTACCTCTTGTTCCTGGGAAACCGCTTATTATGTACTTGACGAGTCAATGGGTTGTGTATTGTGTAAGTACAGAGGCGCACCTAAGATGGGGGTGAATTAGATGTTTAATAAACTTTTCTGGTTTTTAGAGTGTTGTGAATTATTTTTTTGGTTGTGTTAGTGTATGAAAGCTTGTAAATGATAGAAAGTAAAACACACGTAAATTTATCCTGGTTCCCCTTACAACGAATGGTACATCCAGTCCTCTTGCACACCACAAGAGATTTTCCACTATTTGTTAGAATAAGTACAAGTCTAACACTAAGACTTCAGTTACAAATTCCTAACACTCTGCCTAAGATAGCACACCACTATCTTAGTTTATAACACTTGAAGAAAATACACCACTTTCTTCAAACAATAACTTCAATGATTTTTTACAACAATGTTCTTAATTAAGAACAACAGGATATAACAGTTTGTACAATGATAACAATCCAATATACTTTCAAGGACAATAGAGAACCTTTCTCAATGATATGAAAATGTAGAACATGTACTTGAAGTATGAAAATATAACTTTGAAAAGTTCACAAAATATTTCAGCAAGTTGTTCAAAGTTGGTAGTAGGATTGATTAGATTAGAACTGAAGCTATGAGGTATTTATACTTCATAGACAACACTTTAGATCAGTGGCAATTGTTCCCATAAGTTTTGATGAACTTATGCAATGATCCAGATGAGATATGAACTGAAAAATTGCATTGATTCGCACTTGTATTCGAATACAACTTATGCATATTCGAATACACTTATGTAACGTTCAGTTTTTATTCAAAATTCCAGCGTCGTATTTGAATACGAAAACCTTGTATTCGAATATGAGACAGTGAATTTTGCCATTGACTTGATTTTGTATTCGGCTACGAGATGTAGTCGAATACAGATGTTCAGTTTTTGCTACTGACTTCATTTGTATTCGGCTACACATATATGTAGTCGATTACAACTTTGATATTAGCCAAAAACTTGATTTTCAATTATAGTTTATGCATTTTTGACACTTTGAAAATTCTTTTGATGCATATGCTAAAATACAAAGGTTCTCATATATTGTATTAGAAATGTATTTGGATTTTTATCAAGTACCTTAAAATCTAAGTTTCCTAATAGATGACTTGAATGTTGATTTCACTTTGAGCTTGCATCTTGATCTTTATACATAGTCTTTTGTCTTCATAAAAAATATAGATCTTATACATATTCATATTGGGGCAGCATGACGAATTTGGTAAGAAAGAACATGTTATTTATTATTTGAGCAAAAAGTTCACCAGCTGTGAAACAAGGTATTCACTGCTTGAACGAACTTGTTGCGCGTTAGCATCGGCTGCTCGTCGGGTGAGGCAATACATGTTATGTCATACAAATTGGTTGGTTTCTAAAATGGACCCAATTAAATACATCTTTGGGAAACCTGCTCTTACTGGAAGGATTTCCCATTGGCAGATGTTATCAGAATACGATTTGGTATACGTTACACAAAAAGCTATCAAAGGAAGTGCCCTAATAGAGTATTTGGCCCAATAATCTGTAGAAGATTATCAATCAATGTAGTGTGAATTCCCCGATGAAGGCATCATGATCTTATTTGAAGAGACTGAATCACCTGATAAAGAAAAATGGATGTTGGTGTTTGATGTGTAAGAACAGAGTTACACCTAAGAGGGGGGTGAATTAGGTGTTGGACAATTTTTCTGTTTTTAGAGTTTTAGAGAATGTTTAAGTGACTGTTTAAAGTTTGTTTAATCTTGCTGTGTTAGTAAATGAAAACTGTAAATGACATAAGGTAAAAACACACAGAAATTTATCCTGGTTCCCCTTACAACCAAGGGTACATCCAGTCCTGTTGCACCCCACAAGAGATTTTCCAATATCTGTTAGAATAAGTACAAGTCTAACCCTAAGACTTCAATTACAAATTCCTAACACTCTCCCTAAGATAGCACACCACTATCTTAGTTTACAACACTTGAAGAAAATACACCACTTTCTTCAAACAATAACTTTAATGATTTTTACAACAATGTTCTTAATTAAGAACAACAGAATATAATAGTTTATGCAAGGATATCAATCCAATATACTTTCAAGTATAATAGAGAACCTTTCTCAATGACATGAAAATGTAGAGCATGTACTTGAAGTATGAAAATATAACTTTGAAAAGACCACAAAATATTTCAGAAAGTTGTTCAAAGTTCGTCGTAGGATTTATTGGTTTAAAACTGAAGTTTTGAAGTATTTATGTTCCAAGGTAACACTTCAGATCAATGGCAATGATTCCCAAACGTTTTGATGAACTTGTGCAATGTTTCAAAACTGAAAAGTTGCATTGTTTCGAAGTTGTATTCGAATACAGTCTCGGTGTATTCGAATACACTTCTATAACGTTCTGTTTATATTTGAAATTTGAATCTTGTAGTCGAATACAACATCTTGTAGTCGAATACAAGTACGAGATTTTTGCCACTGACTTGAGTTGTATTCGAATACACAAAGCTGTAGTCGAATACAAATGTTTAAAAATAGCTACTGACTTGCAATATGTATTCGACTACGACACTTCGTATTCGAATACAGATCTTCAGTTTTAGCTTCTGATTTATAGTCTGTATTTGACTACGATACCTTGTATTCGAATACAGATTTCCAGTTTTGTAAAAACTTTATTTTCAAACAAGTTTATGTTATTAAATATTTTCATAAAATATTTTAATGCATATGCTATCATAAGGTTCTCATAATATTGTACTTAAACTGTATTTTGATTTAATATCAAATGCTTTTACCTAAATATAATTTTGAAAGATAAGTTGCTTTAAATCTTTTTTCTTTTTTATCAAGGATCTTTTTGTCTTCATCAAAAATGTAGATCTTTAATTTTCATTCTCCCCCTTTTTGATGATGACAAAAATCTTGTTGCTTAGATTTCAAATGTCTTGATTTCTCCCCCTAGATGTGTGCTTTCTCCCCCTTGATAAATGTTTTTCTCCTTCTTAAGTGTTGGAAGATCTGTTCAACATAATTAGCAACAACAATATATATACACTTTTTCTCCCCCTTTTGACATTATAAAAAAGGAAGAGGATATCACATAGCAACCAAGATATGCACAAATGTAACAAATAAACAGAGGCAACACATGATATCTAGAAGAAAACAACTTAATTAACGATGTTCAAAATTACAATTAAAATAAACTTAAGAGTATTTAAAACAGGGAAAGTCAAATAGTAGCAGAAACAAATAAAAAACTACAAATAGCCAACTTTAATCATCTGATTTTGGTGGAATATGTAACTGGTCAACTTTATCGGTCAGGTCACTAAGTTCTTGATGAAAAAATGTTTTCAAGATCTTGGAATTTGGTGTTGAAGGCAGCAGTCATGTTTTGAGTTCGATTACTGAAAGACTCATTCAATTGTTGGAATTGATCTGTGACAAAGGATTGAATGAAGTTAAGTTTGTCCATGATCATTCTGTTTGTGATGATGTCTTCAATATGTGCTAAGTTGTCTGGTTCTGGGGCTACTGCTGTTGCTGCTTCTGGTGCATCTTCTGGTAATGCTTCTGGTGCTACTGCTGGGCCTGTTGTTGGTTCTGCTTCTTCTGTTTCTTCTTGGGCAGTTGATGAACTTTGTCCAAGATCACCGTTATGAACATAAATTTGAAGTGATTCACTCCAGACTATTTTCATACTGGGCAACACACTTAAGTCCAGCAGATTGTCTTTGGTGGTCTGGTACAGCACCTCACATGTGAAGTCAACCTTAAAATGATCCAGAATTCTTGTGACTTCTCTGGCATAGGGTAAAGCTATAGAATCTTTTGAAGCATATAGAACTGAACGAACAAAGTATGCCCAATTTAAATCAGCACCTTCTATCATAAAAATCATAACTTGAAGTTCAAATTCAGAAATCTGTGAGTAGTTCCCTGCTTTTGGTATTAATATATAACTTAAGAAATAGTGTAGTAATCTGTTGTCAACAGTCAGATTACCAACACCATATCTTTGTCTAGCATACTCTGATCCAAACTGTGTGCGTTTTCTTTCCATAGTGTCTTTGTCAAAACGGCACAACGAAATATAGGCATCATACTTAGTAGTGTTTACCCATTCACATAGATGTCCTGGACACATCTTCTGACCTTCACTAGGTATGTGCAGAATATCCCCAATAAGCTTAGTGTCTAAATTGATAATCTTCCCTTTAACTTTAGACACTAATCTATTCCCATCCTTTTCTAGGTTACAGAAGAAAACCCTAACTAGGTCAGGATAAATGGGACCATTGTATCCATTAAATTCTTCCAATTTTTGAGCCTTCAGCAACTCAGGAAATTTAAACTTAGAAAATGAATCAAGCGTACCAATTTTGGGGGTTACCAGCTTTTTGTCAGAGAAGTGTGTTCTGAATCTGTCCAGTTCTTCTGGGGAATGAAGTAATCTGGATAGGTCAGCCATGTTGTCGTTTCTTCGTTTCTTTGAAGGACCCACAGAAGCAACCTTGGTTCTTGGTCCTCTTTTGCGCGCATCCATTTTTGAGAAGATGAAGTTTACGGTGTTTTGGGGAATTTAGGGTTTTTGATTTTGATTTCACAGTAATCTCAGATGCGATGGATGATGAGGGGAAGGTTTAGATATGCCTGTATGAAGGTTTAGGGATAGATTTGGATGAAGATTTTGAAGAGAAAAAAAATCAGAGACTTTGATTGTAATCGGCTACCAGTTTTTGTATTTGTAACCTAAAACTGTTAACAATCCCTTTTATATAAAAAAAATTCGAAACTGTAGTCGACTACAGACTTGGCGTATTCGAATATAGATTTTTCTGGGAACGTGTATTTGACTACAACCTGTCTGCATTCGAATACAGCAATAATAATTTCGTTTCCAAAGTGAAATTTTTAACAATAAACAGCCCAAAAAATATTTTAAACATGTAGCAAAACATACATAGATGTTAAAGAATCAAATATCATATAAAAGAAGAAAAAAAATTTAAAATAAAAATTGCTATGACTTACAAAGCTTTCAAACCTTTTTGAGATAATTCTCATTTAGAATGCTTAGTTTCCTTCTGGATATTGTAGAATGAATCTCTAGGTAATGGCTTTGTAACCATATCCGTTATCTGAGTACCACATTTTTGAGGTTCTTTGTGTGTATTCCTACAAAACAAGTTTATGGTTTTATTTGGTACCCAGAGTGCTTTGGGTCCTTGAATGTTAGTACCTTTCTTGACCCACACATAATGCCCTTGTGGAACACCAATTTTCCTAAAGTAACAAGCATTAGGTGTGTGACCATTAAGACCACAATAAAAACATTTTGGACTCTTTTCAGGAAAGCATGGTTTCTTTTGAATAATACTTTTCTTAGAACAAAAATGATTCTTTTGAACAACCATTTCTTTCTCATGTTTAGATTGGTTACTTGTTTTTATAAAGGTAGTTTCACCAATACTTGGTTTATCAAATTTTGAGTAACCAAGTCCACTTTTGTCATTTGAATATCTTTGCATGCTAAGTATATTTTCCAATCCAAATTGTCCCTTTTCGTACCTTTCTATAACTCTATTCATTTGGACAATTTTAAAAGAAAGTGAATCACATTTAATGCATGTAGAAATCTGTTTTTGTTTTTCAGAATTTTGTTCCATAATGTCAATCTTTTCATTTAGGGATAAAATCTGTTTCTTTTGATTTGACACTACTTTGTACAGATTTTTACATTCATTAAGTAGTTCTTTAATGGCTTGTTGTGCAACATTATCTTCAACACAAGAATCATTATTATCATAACAAATAGTATTACTACTAACGACTTCTTCATTATCAGAATGATGAGATGCCATCAAAGAAACATTAGCGCATTCGTCATTATCTGAATTTGATGAAGAACTTACTTCATTGTCTTCCCACGCTATGTATGCCTTTTTGAGTTCCTTCCTTCTGTTAGCATTTTTCTTGATAAGGTTAGGACATTCTGCTTTCATATGTCCTTCTTTCCCACATTCAAAGCAAGTGACATTCTGATTTGTAGTGAAGACATCTTTCTTCCTGAAGGTTTTTTTCTTCTTAAATGTTTTATCGTTTTGAAGAAACTTACCGAACTTTTTAACCAGGGAAGTGATGTTTTCATCTTCATCTGAAACTTCTTCATTTATTATTTCTTTTGATTCTATTTTCAATGCTATATTCTTTGTTTTCTTCTCCAAATTCTCATTCTTTTCCAGTCTTTCTAATTCTATTTGGTGTTCTTGTAACTTTCCAAAGAGTGCTGAGAGTGACATTTTTGACAAACTTTTCTTTTCAGAAATTGTTGTCACTTTTGGCTGCCATGTTCTGGTTAATGATCTTAGAACCTTTAGGTTCAATTCATCATTAGTAAAGTTCTTGCCAAGTGCTGTTAAGTGGTTTGTTAAGTGCGAAAAACGTTTCTGCATGTCCAGGATTGCATCTCCTGGTTGCATTCTAAAAATTTCGTATTCTTGAGATAAAGTGTTCAGTTTTGAACGTTTTACCTCAATTGTTCCTTCATGGGTTACTTCCAGAGTATCCAATATCTCTTTTGCTGTTTTGCAGTGGCATATGCGAAAGAATTCATCCATACCCAAGGCTGATTGTAACATATTTTTTGCTTTCTTATCAAACAGTACTTTTCTCTTTTCATCATCTGTCAATGAGGCTTTTATTTTTATTTCCACTTTATTGTTGATAACTGTTGTTGGAACATATGGACCGTTTTCTACTGCTTCCCATATGTCATCTCGTTGAGCCTCAAGGTATGCTTGCATACGTATTTTCCAGAAGTCATAATGTTCACCAACAAAGCAGGGTGGTTTGTTACTGCTATCACCATCTCTAAAAACAGGTTGTGCGGAAGCCATGAATCTAGGAGCAAATTACCAAAAACCAGCTCTGATACCAATTGTAAGAACAGAGTTACACCTAAGAGAGGGTGAATTAGGTGTTGGACAATTTTTCTGTTTTTAGAGTTTTAGAGAATGTTTAAGTAACTGTTTAAAGTTTATTTAATCTTGTTGTGTTAGTAAATGAAAACTGTAAATGACAGAAGGTAAAAACACACAGAAATTTATCCTGGTTCCCCTTACAACCAAGGGTACATCTAGTCCTCTTGCACCCCACAAGAGATTTTCCAATATCTGTTAGAATAAGTACAAGTCTAACTCTAAGACTTCAATTACAAATTCCTAACATTCTGCCTAAGATAGCACACCACTATCTTAGTTTACAACACTTGAAGAAAATACACCACTTTCTTCAAACAATAACTTTAATGATTTTTACAACAATGTTCTTAATTAAGAACAACAGAATATAATAGTTTGTGCAAGGATATCAATCCAATATACTTTCAAGTACAATAGAGAACCTTTCTCAATGATATGAAAATGTAGAGCATGTACTTGAAGTATGAAAATATAACTTTGAAAAAATCACAAAATATTTCAGAAAGTTGTTCAAAGTTTGTGGTAGGATTTATTGGTTTAAAACTAAAGTTTTGAAGTATTTATGTTCCAAGGTAACACTTCAGATCAATGGCAATGATTTGCAAACGTTTTGATGAACTTGTGCAATGTTTTAAAACTGAAAAGTTGCATTTTTTCGAAATTGTATTCAAATACAGTCTAGGTGTATTCGAATACACTTCTATAACGTTCTGTTTGTATTTGAAATTTGAACCTTGAAGTCGAATACAACATCTTGTAGTCGAATACAAGTACGGGATTTTTGCCACTGACTTGAGTTGTATTCGAATACACAAAGCTGTAGTCGAATACAAATGTTTAAAAATAGCTACTTACTTGCAATCTGTATTCGACTACGACACTTCGTATTCGAATACAAATCTTCAGTTTTAGCTTCTGATTTATAGTCTGTATTCGACTACGATACCTTGTATTCGAATACAGATTTCCAGTTTTGTAAAAACTTTATTTTCAAACAAGTTTATGTTATTAAATATTTTCATAAAATTTTTTAATGCATATGCTATCAGAAGGTTCTCATAATATTGTACTTAAACTGTATTTTGATTTAATATCAAATGCTTTTACCTAAATATAATTTTGAAAGATAAGTTGCTTTAAATCCTTTTTCTTTTTGATCAAGGATCTTTTTGTCTTCATCAAAAATGTAGATCTTTAATTTTCATGATGGTGCTTCTAACACGTTAGGGCATGGAATTGGGGCCATTTTTATTTCCCCAGAGAACCAGTTCACTCCATTTACTGCTAGGTTGTGTTTTGATTGCACAAACAATATTACAGAATATGAGGCATGTGTTATGGGCATTAAAGTAGCTATTGAATCAAAGGTAAAAGTTCTTTAGGTATATGGAGACTCATTGTTGCTCATCCATCAGACAAAAGGAGAGTGGGAAACGCAAGATTCCAAATTGATTCTGTATCATACCCATATCAAAGAACTGACAGAACACTTTGAGAAGATCACTTTTCACCATACCCCTTAAGAAGGAAACCAATTGGCTGACGCCCTAGCCACATTGTCGTCAATGTTCAAAATAAGCATTGGCCAGGACATGCCAGTCATAAAATTTAGCAAAAGGATAAACCTGCATATTGCTTATCAATAGAAGAAGAGCCTGAAAGAAAGCCATGGTTCTATGATATCAAATCCTACGTTAAGAATAGAGAATATCCATCGAGTATTTCATAGAACGACAAGATGGTTTTGAGGAGGTTGTTAATGAACTTCATCTTAAATGGTGATGTGCTTTATAAGAGAAATCATGATATGGTTCTCCTCAGATGTGTGGATAAAGAGGAAGTAGAAAAAATCATTCGAGAGGTTCACGAAGGGTCTTTTGGAACCCATGCAAATGGGCACACAATGGCAAGAAAAATCTTGAGGGCTGACTATTATTGGTTGACCATGGAGTCCGATTGCTTTAGTTACGTAAAGAAATGTCATAAATAATTCGTTTTTAAGACACAAGTTGAACATCTTCTTAGTCCTTTTTTTTAAGACACAAGTTGAACAACTTGATAGTCTTAAAATTCGTTTTTTTATAAATAATTATTCAAATCAAGCAAACTCCTTTCTATTTTTGTCAAAATTAACTCTTTTTTTAATAACAAAACACAATTTATTTAAAAACAATCAACACATCCGCATTTTCTACCTAAGAACTACGTAACTTTGATTTCTCCATCACACCGAGAGATACCTAGGAGCAAGATCACATTCTTGTCAAGCACATTAATAAAAAAAATTTTTTGTCTTTTATTTCTTAAGCACATATTTATTCCAAAATCATATTAAAAAATTAATAATAATTGTTATTCATATTTAATAATAAGGAGAAATAAATGTACTTAAGTTAATATTAATTTTGCACAATTAATTATAGGTAACCATTAAAACATTTTTTAACGAATGTCGTAGGTTGTTAATATAATTGATTCTCGAACTCAAAATTTGGTTTCAAAGACCTTTTTTTTTTATGGGTTTCCCAATATTTTTCCTATTTTAAAATAAATTTTGATGGCGACTCCATTGAATTTGAGAAACACTCAAAATTTTATGCCGCGACACAATTAATTGAAGAGTGTGTATTAAGAAAATGAATTAAAAGTGTGTTAATAATAGCACATTTAATAATGGTTTAAACTCTCTTCTAAGACATATATATATATATATATATATATATATATATATATATATATATATATATATATATATATATATATATATATATTGGTTTGAACTTACTACTTTTGTTTTTATACATCTTGCATGAAAGCATATAGTACATCATTATAGGTTGAAGATCATTAATTGTGTTTAATTATTTGAAAACATTTTGAATTGTTATTTAATGCATGTTAATTGACCGTATCATTGAAAATCAGAAAACTTGTAATATTATTTTCTAAAAGAAAAAAGAAAACGCTTAATGTAATAAAAAATCTTTTAATATTCTTTTCTTAATAAAAAAACGTTTTTAAAAGCCTTTATTAAGAATACTTATATAAATTTTGTAATTATTTTACTTCATTCACTACCATTTTTTTTAGGCCAAAACTAAGTAAATATATTAAGCATATATATGAAATAATTTTTTATGCCAAAAATATAATCAGAGTATATTCTACAAACCTAATACATTCCTAATGGAAATGTATTATTTTTATTTATGTCTATATATAGTACTCAGAATCATTTCCACAAATTTCACATCATTTTTTGAGGTATTTAAAGCCTCGTGAAGATGAAACTGATGGTAGTATGTTTTCTGCTCAATGATTTAGGAGAAAGATAATTTAGAGTCGGCATATCATTTGATTTAGTTCCATAAATTCATGTAAAGTTTTTTTATCGACATAAACTCCTAAAACATCTATCATTATATTATATTACTTTTTGAATATATTTTATTTTTTATCTTTTTCTTATTAGTATTTTTTTTTACATATGAGTATTTTTAATATTTATCTTTGATATACAATATTTATATAATATTATTATATAGTTTGGGACATAACTTCTAGAATTTCACATAAATAGTATTAAAAGTATCTGCCATGATTTGAGAAAGATTCAAAGAGAGATATTCATATCCAACCTAAAAATATCATGTGTCATTTGACCAAGAATTTAAAGATTTATTCCACAAACTTTTAAAAGTATATTTATAGTCTTAAGAGATATTTTTCATTTCATTTTTGTACTCATTAGATTTATGTTTTCTAATTTTTGTTTTCCTTTTTAATAGATATTTTAACTTAAAAAATATATATTATTATACGATTTATACTTGAAATCTTAGGCCAACAGGAATAATTTAACCTTGAATAATAAAAAAAAAATTTATCTTCCCCAACTTTTTTTTACAAAAAAATGTATATTATTATTAATAGAAAAATGTAAAATAAATTATGAAATTTTAGTTACATATTTTAAAAGAAATAAATGGCAAGTCTATAATTATACTTTGAGTGCTAAATAAGCAGATTTGGAAAATAATTAAATGGAATTGATTCCCATTTTCATAGGATAACAAGTTTTTCCTAATTAATTTCAAATAGTTTTTAAATCAAACTTTTATAACTTAAATTATGCATATAGCACTCTTAAGTTCAAAAAATACAATTTCTAATTTATAAATTAATGTCTGTAATATTACGATTTAAAAAAATATTATTAATATATTTCAGAAAATACAATCTCTCAATTTCATATTATGATTTTTTTTTAAAATCTAATAAAAATGGGGTTCATTTTCAACCTTATTTTTTTTCAACGATATAATTTATGAAAAAGCATACAAAAATTAAAAAAAATATATATTTTTACTTTAAAAGTGATAATTTATTAGCGATAAATTTTCGTTGTTACCTTTCATAGCTATAATGAGGGCGATAATTTACCTTCACTCATGATAAATGTGACTCACTTGATGAATTTGTTTCTCTCACTTAAAACATTGTATCATTAACATTTTTAAATAAAATTTAAATCAGTAATGTTATTAATTCTATGTCATAATTGCTATTTCCATGAAAAATTGTTTTGTGGAATGGTGAAATGGCCATTTCGTTTTGTTACCAGAAAAAATAAATATTATTTAACTAAAACTCCAATCAAAGCAACATCTAATAAATATTTACTTCAAGATCCTTAAATAATTTCAATTTAGGGTCTTTAACTTTTAATAAATATTTTTTACAAAATATAATTTTCAGAATTATTTTTCAATTTGAGATTTTTGTTAGTTTCTTTTTTATAAATAAGATGTTGAAAAAGAGGAAGAAGAACTCTAATAATCTTTATTTGACACTAAAAGGACCAATACAGGAAAAATTACATATATCTATTTGTTGATTTCAAAATGTTAGATCGGCAATGGAAAAAAAGGATCACATGTGAATTTTGCCCAAAATAATGTTAGAATTGTGAATTTTTATAATAGTTGATTTTAAATGTTGTGTACATTCATAATTGATTGAGAATGTAATATATATGAGGACCAAATGTATCAAATGAGAGAAGTTTTAAAATGAGATTGTGATTAAAAGAAATTTAATTGAACATGATCACTGAAAGTCATGTGATTTTTTTATTCTAATCTTGATCATTCATAATTTGATTAATTGATAATATTGATTTCTTTCACTTTTATATATATATATATATATATATATATATATATATATATATATATATATATATATATATATATAAAGAATACATCATAGAAAAAAACAATAAATGCATTGCAATAAATGACAAAATACAATTTTTATTTTGTATGATAAAATGATTTGTAATTGATTGATTGATTGCTTAAACATAAATTGTGACTAATCTATACAATATCAAAAGAAGATTTATTTTATAACAATATTGCTAATCACATCCCTCAATTTTTTTATAAATACAAAATACATTAAATGCCCTTGCCTATTTATAATCTTCTTTAAACTCTAACCTCTCATTCTATCTTGATCTTCAACTCTAACCTCTCTTTATATCTTCATCTTCTACCCCACACTCATATTCATCATTTTCTCTCACACCCCCTTCTCTTTCTTCCTCCATTTTCAACATCTTCAATCATCTTCATTGTCTCCCATTTACATCAAGTTTGCATCAATCTTGTTTCTGTTCTTCTTCTTGTTTTTTACAATATTTAGTTAGGGTTATGTGATTGAAACTGATTTTAGTGAAAATGAAATTCATTTTGCGAACTGATTTTGGTTATTGAATCTGCCCAAAAACATACGTGAACTGAGTTCATGTACGCAAACTCAGTATGCGTAGAACCTACGTAAACTTAGTTTGCGTAGGACCTACGTGAACTTAGTTCACGTAGGTTCTACGCATAATGAGTTTGCATACACAAAATAAGTTCACGTAGGTTCTACGTATACTGAATTTGCGTACGTAAACTAAGTCTGCGTAAGTGAATAGATATTGTGTCACAACATATTTGATGGTGTTTTGATTTTGATTATGATATGATATGATTATGTAGAAATGGTTCGCATTATGTTTACTGATAGAGCAGGTCGAGTTATAATTAATGATACTGCTAATGATGAGGGTCGTCGTGTTACCAACCGCTTCTGCACAGACTCAACGTCTTGAGGAGAAGTAGGAAATGCAACGGGAGAGGCGAGCACAACAGGAACAATAACGATTACAACAGCAGCAACAAGCACAACAAGAGCAACATTCCTAATAGGAAGAGTAACCTAGCATGAAGAGCAAACATAACACGAGGCCCTACCATAGAATAGATGAACCTCCACATGCTAATGGATATCCTGGTGGTTCGGTTGACAAGTCTGTCATCAAGACATTTGGTGATTGTCGCGGCCTAAATTTCGAGTATTTCTCGAATTCAATGGAGTCGCCACCAAAGTTTATTTAAAATAGGGAAAACATTGGGAAACCCTTAAAAAAGAAAAAAAAAGGCCTTTGAAACCAAATTTTGAGTTCGGGAGTCGATTATGCTGTAGGTGGAAACACGAGAAGGGGGTTGAATTGTGTTTGCACCTTCAATTGGCATCAGAGCTCGGTCTCAAGGCTGAGTACTTAACAGTGTTTGAGGAAAGGTCCAAAGGGTTCAACATGGCAGAATCCAAAGAGATTTGAGAGGCAACATCAACAGACCACCACTATTTGATGGAGAAAGATTTGAGTATTGGAAGGACAGAATGAGAAGTTTCTTCATATCTCAAGATCCTGAATTATGGAAGATGGTAGTCAAAGGATACACTGCACCTACTATTCCAGGAGATCCAACTAAAGAACTGGACATGGAAGATATGAAACCAAGCCATATCAAATTATTCAAACTTCATCACAAGTCCAGAAACATCATGATCAGTGCCATCACATTCAAGGAATTTGACAGATGCACAGATAAAGAAATAGCAAAGAGCATATTCGACAGTCTGGTTCTGACCTATGAAGGAAGCCAGCAGGTTCAAAAAGCAATGGCTAACATACTGGTCAAATAGTATGAGATGTTCAAGATGGAAGATGATGAAAACATTGATGGAATGTTTTGCAGATTCCAGACTCTGATATCTGGACTGAAGGTCTTGAAGAAAAGCTACACAACAGCAGATCATGTCAAGAAGATTCTAAGAAGTTTACCAACCATGTGGAGACCAATGGTTACTGCAGTTCAGCAAGCCAAAGATCTGAATAACTTAAGACTTAAAGATCTGTTCAGCTCACTCAAGTCTCATGAAATAGAATTGGAAGCAGATGAACCAAAGAAGAAGAAGAATATGGCCCTGAAGTCAAAACAGAAGAAAGCTGCAAAGGCAGCACTAGAATCAGAGGATAGCGACAGTGACTGTGATGATATGGCTTACTTAACCAAATAGATGGTTAAGATCTGGGAAAACAAAAAGAGGAGAGGCTCCAGGAAGAATCATAACAGCAAAGGAAAGGAAGAATCTGACAAGAAGAGTATCGTTTGTTATGGATGCAATGAACCTGGACATATCAAGTCAGAATGTCCAAATTTGGAAAAAGACAAACAGCACAAGAAGAGTTCCAGATTCAGAAAGAATGGTCTGATGGCAGCCTGAGATGCATCAGAATCAGAGGAAGAATCGTCTGATGAAGAAGAGGCAAAAACAGCAATGAAGGCACACATCAGGTTTGCCTCTGGAATTCATAAAGGCACGATTTCATGAAGGAAAGTAGGCAGAAGGAAGAATGATCGAAGCAGTCATTCAAGCAAGTCTGGAAGCACATCATAGGGAGCAATTCTGGCTCTGATGGCTCATACCAACTCAAGTTCTGGATACGGCTCAGGCTCTGGAACAAATTCAGAAGATGAAGACAATGAGGTATTTTCTAATCTCTCTAAATCTGAATTAATTGAGGTTGTAAAAGATTTTTTAAATGCAAACAATAAGATGTCTTTAAAACTGAAAACTCTTAGGGAAGATAAGAAAAATCTGACCAAAGAAGTACAAGTCTTAAAGAATCGAAATTCTTAGTATGCAACTGAAAACAAGGATTTTAAAACTGAAGTTGCAAGACTCAAATCTGAAAATCAAACTCTCAAAAGTAATATGTGTTCCACTTCCAAAACTGTTTGTGAATCTGATATGCATGAGCAATTTTTTCAAAACTTTATTTCCAATAAATATGCATCTATGATTTATGGAAATAGTAACACTGGAAAGAGAGGTCTTGGTTTTACAGAAACAATTGCCGAAAGTAAAGCTGTTCATTCTGATGTTTTATGCATTGTTTGTGCTAAGAAAGGTCACTTTGAACTATCTTGTCCAATGGTAAAATCTGAACAAGATCAGAAATCTGTTAAAACTAACAAACCTGGACCCAATCAGTTCTGGGTACCAAAAGATCAAATTGTCTATGTTGCAGATATTCTGAGCAACCAGAAGGAGACACCAACATTTGTGCCTGGACAATGGATGTTGGCAATACACAAGCAAAAGAAGGTTTACGTTCCAATATCTACCAAACAGAAGCCAACTGATTCTGGTAGAAGAAAAACTGGTCAACACAATACCTATCAGAACCAAAACTAGAATCATAGGAAGAACAGGAAATATCAAAGAAATCACACATATCACACGAATCAGAACAGGAACTGGAACCAGAATCAGAACTGGAACCAATATCAGAGGCACAGCAACTGGAACCAGAACCAACACTAGAACCAGAATCAGAATCAGTACCAGAACCAGAACCCGAACCAGAACCAGTATAAGTATCATAATCAGAGGTTCAGCCACAAATAGCAGAATCACACACATCATATTCAGTATTACCAGAAGAAGCAGAATTACCAGAATCACCATAAGTTCTAGAAGCACCAGAGGAACATGGTGTATCAGCCAAAGCAGAAAGAGAAGAATCAGAATCAGGAAAGTTCTTCAAATACTCCAGTGAAATTCATCAAGACTACAAACCTGGAAGGGAATTCAAATCCCTTAATCCAAACCATGTAATCACAGAACATACAGATTCGGAATCTTAAAATCAGAAGCAAGAGGATTTTCAGAGTTTTACATCTTGCTGTAAATACTATTATTATTTGATATTTATGTTTACTGTGATAACAAGAAGCTTGATCTTAACAAATCAAAGCTAGATAAGTATTTTGCAGGTTTTCAAACTGTCAGAGGAACCAGGTGATTCACACGAATTGAACACTTCAGCAGAAACAACATTCCAGTGGTTTCAAAAAACAAGCAGAAACCACCAGAAGTAGAATTAATGATAGTGCAGGTTCACCAGAACCAAAGGGAGCAAAAGCAGAAGCTGAAGAAACAGAAGTACCTGGAAAGGTAGACGATACAAGCAAATCAGAAACACATGACAAATCTTCAAAAGATAAATCTGATCAAGTCAGAAACATCCAAGATAAGTCACAAGAGAAATCTGGATATTTACCAGAATCAAAAGCTGTTACAGACTTACCTGAACCAGAAGCTAATTTATCAGAATCAGACGTTGATTTATCAGAATCAGAAGTTGTTGCAGGCAAAAGAACTTGAAAAGGCAGAAGCTTCAAGCAAGAATACGACAAATCTTCAAATATGAAGTAAAAGGTTGGATACTTGCAATGCAAGAAGAGCTGAACGAATTTTAAAGGAATGATGTTTGGGATCTGATATCCCGACCAAACAAAAACATTATTGGAACCAAGTGGGTGTTCAGGAATAAACTCAATGAAAAAGGTGAAGTGGTAAGGATCAAAGCCAGATTAGTAGCTCAAGGATACAGTCAACAAGAAGGTATCGATTACACTAAGATATTTGCTCTAGTGGCCAGGTTAGAAGCAATTAGAATTCTTTTATCATTTGCTGATAATCACGATATAATTCTATATCAAATGGATGTTAAAAGTGCATTCTTAAGCTATATAAGTGAGGAAGTCTATGTCAAACAGCCCCCTGGATTTGAAAATTCTGATTTTCCAGACCATGTTTTTAAACTTAAAAAATATTTATATGGTTTAAAACAAGCACCAAGGGCATGGTATGACAGACTTAGTACCTTTCTGCTTAAGAATGAATTTGATAGAGGCCAGATTGATAATACTCTATTTAGGAAATCCATTAAAAATGATATTTTAATTATTCAAGTTTATGTTGATGATATCATCTTTGGATCTACTAATGGCACTTTGTGCAAGGAGTTTTCTGACCTAATGCAGAAAGAGTTTCAAATGAGCATGATAGAACTCAAGTTCTTCCTGGGAATTCAGATTCACCAAGGTAAATCAGGTATACTCATTCACCAATCTAAATATACTAAAGAACTTCTTAAAAAGTTCAAAATGAGTGAATGTAAGCTTATGGCCACCCCCATGCACCCAACCTGCTCACTTGAGAAAGATGAAACCAGCCAAAAGGTATACCAGAAAACATACAGAGGTATGATTGGATCCCTTCTTTATTTAACTGCTTCTAGACCTGACATTTTTTTAGTGTTTGTGTCTGTGCCAGTTTTCAAGCTGACCCTAGGGAATCCCATTTAACTGTTGTCAAACTAATTCTGAGATACCTTATAGGAACCACCAACCTTACCTTGTTATACAAGAAAACCCCCACCTACAAACTAAAAGGTTTTTATGATTCCGACTATGCTGGAGACAAGCTGGAAAGGAAAAGTACAAGTGGCAACTGCACTTTCTTAGGTGATAATTTGATCTCTTGGTCAAGCAAAAGACAAAACACCATTGCCATGTAAACAGCTGAAGTTGAGTATATATCAGCAGCAGGATGCAGCTCACAGTTACTCTGGATGAAACATCAACTTGAAGATTACAACATCTTTGAAACCAATATCCCTTTGTTTTGTGATAACACTTCAGCCATAAACCTAACCAAGAACCCTATCTTACACTCTAGAGCCAAACACATTGAAATAAAACACGATTTCATTAGGGACTATGTTCAAAAAGGGACCTTAAGCATCCAGTTTGTGGACACTGATCATCAATGGGCTGACATCTTCACCAAAGCATTACCTGAAGACAGGTTCGAGTTCGTCAAGAAGCATCTCAACATTGTCTCCATATCTGACTAGCTCAAGTAGTCTTCTTAGGAGTTTTTAATTTTCTTGTAATTTTAATTTTTTGTCTTTTATTTTTTTTTTAATTTCTGTACTTTGTAAAAAAAATACAAAAATAGTAGGACCTCTTTTTGGCTGATGACAAAAAGGTTGAGAGAGAGAGAGAGAAAAAGGAGAAATAAGTAGAAAAGAAGAGAAAAAGAAAGTAGGAGCGAAAAAGAAATAGATGAAAAGAGAAAGAGTTGAAGAAGAGAAGAATTAGGGAGAGAGAGAAATAAAGAGAGAAAAAGAAAGAGTGAAAAGAGAAAGAGTTGAAAAAGAGAAGAAACAGGGAGAGAGAAAAATAAATCAGAAAGAGATGAAAAGAGAAGGAGTTGAAAAGGAGAGGAAAAGAGAAGAAAAGAAAGAGTGATTCAAGAAGGAGTTGAAAAGGAGAAGAAAAAGTTAGTATCAGACTTAGGGGGAGAGATTGCTCTGAGGGGGAGTATTTCAAGTACTTCGAGTTACAAGCTAGCAAAATAAGTTAAGGTTTTGTCATGATCAACAAGGGGGAGATTGTTGGAACCAAGTTGGTTCTAAGTACTTAGGATTTTGATGTTTACAAAAGCACTCCATGTAATCTTATTTTGTATCTTGAATTATTACATTAAATGCCACCAAAAGATGATGTTTCTAGAGGCAGAAGATGAAGACATCAGATAATGCATCAAGAAGGTACCAGAGGATATCTTTGCTGGCCCAGATCAGAAGGAAGCAAAGTCAGAAGGAGACCTGGACCAGACCACAAGGAAGCCTGCCAGAGGGAGACTTGATCCAGACTAGAAGAAATCATTAGTAAGACTTAGTCCAGAAGTTATTCTGACCAGAAGATGGCCTGGCAGTGAAATGATAAACAGTCCAGACTTGATCCAGACTTAATCAGAGGATAAATTAATGGGTCCATAACAAGAGATTCAATCCAGATTTGACCCAGACCAGAAGATAGCATGGTTCAGGGTATGAAACTAAGTCCAGACCAGAAGAAATGATGTCCAGATTTGATCCAGACCTGATCCAAATCAGAAGGTAAAATGTCCAGACTGAAATATTATTTGTCCAGATTTAATTTCAGTTCAATCCAGACCCAGTTTAGAATTGGTCCAGATTAGAGGGAAAAGTTTCAGATCAATGGTCAAGATTTAAGTATATGGCCCCGTGTTGGCCGAGATATGAAGATCAGACCATGGCCCAGTGTTGGCCGAAATTAGAAGGTCAGAATGTGTGGTCCAGCATTTGCCGAGATAAGAGGATCACATCAGATCAGTTTGCAAGTCCAGGTTGGCTGAGATTAGAAGATCAGAAAGTGTGGTCCAGGGTTGGCCGAAATTAGAGGATCACATCAGATATCTTAGTATGGTCCAGATGTGGACTAGCGCAGAAGATCAAATGGTCCAGAATTAATCATGAAGATGATCGGTGGAGATTTAATTTAATTTGATCAAAGTATTAAAAGGATTTGTTACAAAAATAAAGTGAGGTCGTATGGGAGTTCATAAGCTATTGGCGGGAAGAAATATTTGTTCCAGAATTAATTAAAGACATGATTGGCCCAAGTTATTTATGAAAGCAAATCTGGAGCTAAAAAGATATGTTTTTTAATTATATGAAACCTGATTGGTCAGAGTATTTTTGCAAGAGAATCCAGCAATATACAACTCGAAATTAAGCTTGGAAGAGACCCGATTTCACATCTATAAAAGGAGGCTCAAGGCAGAAGACTTAGCATTGAAAATCACAAAAGAGTCATACACTTCCAAAAGCAAACACTCGAGTTTTCAGTGAGGTTAATTGTGAGTTCCAGCTTTCCAGAAGAAAACACTCGTGTTATTTTCTTTCCCTTGTGTTAGATCTAAGTTGTTGAAGTAGAGTCTACAATCCGAGGGAGTCAGAAGGGGTAGCAGATTACTTGGCAATTAGATTCAAGGTGTTGTAATTCCTTCTACAATATGGGGTTGTCAGATTGGTAGGAGAATACTTAACTTAAGAAGTCAAGGTGTTGCATTCCTCAAAAGTCTAGGATTGTTAGACAGTTTGAGAAGACTGACTTGGAGGATCAGTGGTATTGTTGTAATTCAAGGTTTTGAATTAGTGAAATCCTTCAAAGTGAAGGGACTGGACGTAGCCTCATTAACGGTGAACCAGTATAAAATTCTGTGTTTTTATTTTTACTTTATATCCGCTGCTAACTCTGTTTTATTCATACATCAAGTTTTGTTATAAAATTGCAAAAACAGAAAAAGTATTCAAGTTAGTCAAACACAATTCAGCCCCCCATTCTCGTGTTTGCACCTTCATATGCGTAGGGAAGGTATAAGCACCCTACGACATCCGTTAAAATAGTGTTACCAATAATTAATTGTCCAAAATTAGTATTAACTTAAATATATTTATTTCTCTTTATTATTAAATATGAATATCAATTATTTATTTTTAATGTGATGTTGAAATAAATACGTGTTTAAAGAAAAAAGACACAAAAAAAAAGAAATTTTTTATTAATGTGCTTGACAAAAGTGTGATCTTGCTCCTACGTATCTCCCGGTGCGATGGAGAAATCAAAGCTACGTAGTTCTTGGATAAAAAATATGCAGATGCGTTGTTTGCTTTTAAATAAATCATATTTAGTTATTAAAAGGTTAATTTTGACGAAAATAAAAAGGAGTTTGTTTGATTTGAATAATTAGTTTAAAATATGAAATTTAAGACCATCAAGTTGTACAACTCGTGTCTCAAAACTCAAAGAGTAAAAGGATGTCACATCCAGTTAATCCGTTTGAAAATATATTTATTATTTTCGGTTTTAAAATTGAGTCTCAAAACCACCAAATAGTACGACTTGTGTCTTAACAACTCAAAAATTAACAAGATGTCACATCTAATTAACCTAATATTTAAAAAAGTTAATTTTAGATTCATTTATTTTTCGAATTTTTTTTTAAAATTATCAGGTTCTATAATTCGTATTCTACTACTCATAGATTAAATAATGTCATTTTAGTTAACATTTAATAATGATTTTTATTCATTAATTCATTTATGAATTTTAATTTATTAGTTTATTTGTGAAGATGATATTTTTAAAAAAAGATAAATAAATAAAAAATATCTCAATTAATTAATTTTTAATGTAATACCTTTTGTTTTTTTATTTATGGAATTGGATACTTAATTATAAATCAACAGTTTTTAATTAATTAATTTTAAATGCAATACCCTTTTTATTTTTTATTTATGGAATTGGATACTTAATTATAAATCGACAATTTTTAATTAATTAATTTTTAATTCAATACCCTTTTTATTTTTTATTTATTGAATTGAGAAATTAATTATAAATCTAACAGTATTTTTTTTGAAAAAAAACCTAAATGGGTCGAGCCCAAACTTTGTTTTAAAAAAACAAAGGGTTAACCAGAAACCCTAGAGTCTGTAAACCCAGCAGCCGCCCCAGAAGAATAAAAAAGAATGGAGAGGCTGCGAGAGAGAGAGGAAGGAGAGACTGAGAGAGGAGAAAGAAGACAACGATGATGACGATGGAAGGAGAGGTTAAGAGAGAAGAATAGGCCGAGTAGGGAGAAGAGGAAGCAGGGGGTAACGGTGGCGGTGACAATAACAACGACGATGACAACGTCGACGTTAAAAGTTTGATTTTTTTTTTTTTTGGTTTTTTACTTTTCAATCACAATGTCATTTAATCAAAAACTTTATTATAAATTATTATAATGCAAAGAGAGGAAAAAAATAAAAATACCTTAAATCACCTTGCTATTTGTTCTTCCTATTCTGCTTGCTTTGTCCTTTTTTTTTTGTTTTTTTAAGTGTTTTTGTTAGTGTCTGATCTTCTGTTTTGTTAATGGATTTTTTCTCAATTTATAGAGTAAAGTAATGATTCTTTATGTCTATGAGATAATAGTCAGTCCTAGTTTTTACATTGTTTTTGCAACAAAGACAAGCAAACTTTGCTAAGTATAGAAACCTGTAATGCACCTTTCTGATTGAATATAGAAGTAGTGAAGATAATAAACTTTTAAGGCAAAAGAAGTATCCTGAAAAAAAAAAGGAGGGCAGTAACTCAACTTTTCGTTTTCTATTTTAGAGAAGATGTAACTCACCCTTTTGTTTGAGTGTAGAATCAGTGAAAATAATAATCTTTTTAAGGCAAGGGAAAGAAACTGAACTAAGGGAATGGCCTATAAAGTTGTAAAACATAATATTTGTCTTTATTTTATTACATTTATACCTTTTTTATAATATTATTTGTTTATTCAATTGATTAATTTCTTAATGCTGATAATTGATTAGCCATTATGTTGAATCAATGAGCAAAACAGATTTGAAAGATTTGACAGAGTTCAAAGAAGCTGAATCAATGAGCAAAACAAGATTGAAAGATTTGAAAGAGTTCAAAGAAGCTGTCTGGGCCAGGGTTAGTAAGAAGTACTGGTTCGAAAGGATCAAACTTTGAGAAAGTCATAGTCAAACTTTGGTAAATAGTCATTCTTAACTGAGTTTCCTTTGTTAATTTGAATTGATTAAGGTTGAATTCTGTAATTTTATTCTAGTTACTTTATTATGTATTTTTTGATTATTGTTAATTGGAATGGACGAAATTGAAGTGCTAGAGCCGCCCCTATTTAATTGTGTTTACTAAAGAATATGATGTATGAATATTATTCTTGTAAAAGGTAATTAAATATAAGAACCTAAATTTTGTCTAAATAAGTTGTGAAAGCAGATTAAATCCGAATGATCGTCTTTGAATTACCAATGTGTAGATCGACAAAAATTAAAGAATGACCGTCTTCAGATTGGTTACCGATGCGTAGATCGAGAATTGAAGAATGATCGTCTTCGGATTGGTTACCGATGCGTAGATCGACAAGAATAATCGTCTGGATTTGTTACTGATGCATAGATCAACAAGAATTAAAGAATGATCGTCTTCGGATTGGTTACCGATGCGTAGATCGACAAGAATTAAAGAATGATAGTCTTCGGTTTGTTACTGATGCGTAGATCGACAAGAATTAAAGAATGATCGTCTTTGGATTGGTTACTGATGCATAGATCGATAAGAATTAAAGAATGGTCATCTTCGGATTGGTTACCAATGCGTAGATCGACAAGAATTAAAGAATGACAAGAATTAAAGAATGATCGTCTTCGGATTTGTTACCGATGCGTAGATCGACAACAATTAAAGTAATGATCGTAAAAAAAAATGTAAAC
Source organism: Cicer cuneatum (assembly GCA_037974295.1). Classification (NCBI taxonomy): domain Eukaryota; kingdom Viridiplantae; phylum Streptophyta; class Magnoliopsida; order Fabales; family Fabaceae; genus Cicer; species Cicer cuneatum. The sequence continues at coordinate 11,843,729 of JBBPBO010001986.1, forward strand.
CACGGGCAACACATAGATTTTTGTTGAGAGAATATATTTATGATAATCGTAACAAAAAATGCATAATATATAATGAGTAATGTAATACAAAGACTGTTGAGTATAACTATTAAATATGCATGATTCGCTCATTATGCATTGCAAAAGATTGTTGAGTGAATGAAGATGCATAGGTCATGCATGAGTAGGTGAAAAAAATATGAATGTAAAATGCATGAATCATGTGATTTATAATATAGATAAAATCTTTGTTCATTTTTTAATTCCTCGATCCTTATACGATCCTGTGCACTCACAAGATTCAATGGATAAATAAAGATAACAACCGTTTTTATATGATGACTCTATACATCTCGTGTGACTCTTTTTTTTTTCAGAGGCAAAACAAAATACACTGTCTAAAATGACTACCCTTTTTTTGACATCCCCATACATGTTGAGAATCTATCAAGTTTCCGTGTATATTTTCAAATATTAAAATATTTTTGTTTACACCTACTTCAAATTCCAACATTTATTATCATAACATTTTTCAAAATGCTAGAACAAACAACCATGAGACTGAATTAGCTTAGAGAATGGACGATAAAAGAAAAAGAAAAAAGGTAATGTACAACATCGAAAGACAACATTGAAAAAAGTACATTTACTATATTGGGAACAAAAATAATTAAGGTAGGGGGTTACAATGTAGGGATGAGTGTGTTCATGTTTAGTTGAAGGGACAACAAACACTAATCATTCTTGTAATTTAGGACTCCTGTTGGTCAGCACCCAAGAATAATAACTGCCCCAGTTTGAACTGCTTGATTCTCTTTATTCCTTTTTTTTTTGTTATATATCCCTAACTTTTGCATAGACTGCTCTTTCAAGTTTTCAATCCATCGGGATGCTCTAACTTTTGCCTAGGTCGCCTTTTGAGGTTTTCGACCTAGCGAGTCTATATTTTTCAAGCATAATACTTTTTTACTACGTTTGAGTTTACTGGAAGTGGAAGTTCTTCTCCATCCATTTCTGTGAGTATAAGAGCTCCCCCAGAGAAAGAATTTTTCACCACATATGGTCCCTCGTAATTCAGGGTCCATTTTCCACGATAATCCTTTTTTATGGGCAATATTTTCTTTAACACTAAGTCTCATTCTTGAAACTCTCGAGGACGAACTTTTTTCTCATAGGCTTTTTTAAGTCTTTTTCGATACAATTGACCATGACACAGAGCTATCATTCTTTTTTCTTCAATGAGATTCAATTGGTCAAATCGTGATTGAACCCACTCTGCCTCTTCTAGTTTTGTTTCCATCAAGACCTTGATCGAGGGGATTTCAACTTCAATGGGAAGTACTGCTTCCATTCCATACACCAATGAGAAAGGAGTTGCCCCTGTAGAGGTGCGAACAGACGTTCTATAGCCATGTAATGCAAAGGGAAGCATTTCATGCCAATCCTTGTATGTTTCTACCATCTTTTGTATGATTTTCTTGATATTCTTATTTGCCACTTCTACAGCTCCATTCATTTTTTGCCGATAAAGTGAAGACTTATGGTGCTGAATTTTGAAATTATCACACAACTCCTTCATCATTTTGCTGTTCAGATTAGTCGCATTATCCGTGATAATCTTATTTGGCAGCCCATATCGACAAATACGTTCTCTCTTGATGAATCTAACCACTACGCTCCTCGTCACGTTGGCATAAGAAGCAGCTTCAACCCATTTTATGAAATAATCAATAGCTACTAGGATAAACCGGTGCCCATTTGAAGCCTTAGGTTCGATGAGCCCAATAACATCCATCCCCCACATTGAAAATGGCCAAGGTGATGTTAAGACATTCAAAGAGGTTGGCGGTACATGTATTTTATCAGCATAGATTTGACATTGATGACATTTATTTACATAACTTAAACAATCAGACTCCATGGTCAACCAATAGTAGCCATCCCTTAAGGCGTCGGCCAATTGGTTTCCTTCTCGAGGAATATGGTGAAAAGTGATCTTCTCGAAGTATTCTGTCAACTCTTTGATGTGCGTGTGATACGGAACCAATTTGGAATATGAAGTTTCTCATTCTCCTTTTGTCTGATGGATGACCAATGATGAGTCTCCATATACCTCAAGGACCTTTACCTTTGATTCAATGGCTGCTTTAATGCCCATGGCACATGCCTCGTATTCTGCAATATTGTTTGTGTAATCAAAACACAATCTAGCCGTAAATGGAGTGAATTGGTTATCTAGGGAAATCAAAATGGCTACAATTCCATGCCCTAATGCATTAAAAGCACCGTCAAACATCAGCATCCATTTTTCTTTATCAGATGATTCAGTCTCTTCAAATAAAGTCATTATGCCTTCATCAGGGAATTCAAACTGCATTGATTGATAATCTTCTACAGGTTTTTGGGCCAAGTACTTGAAGGTGCAAACACGAGAAGGGGGTTGAATTGTGTTTGACTAACTTGAATACTTTTTCTGTTTTTGCAGTTTTAAAACAAAACTTGATGTATGAATAAAACAGAGTTAGCAGCGGATATAAAGTAAAAATAAAAACACAGAATTTTATACTGGTTCATCGTTAACGAGGCTACGTCCAGACTCTTCACTTTGAAGGATTTCACTAATTCAATACCTTGAATTACAACAACTCCACTAACCCTCCAAGTCAGTCTTCTCAAACAATCTAACAATCCTAGACTTTTGAGGAATGCAGCACCTTGACTTCTCAAGTCAAGTCTTCTCCTACCAATCTGACAACCCCAGATTGTAGAAGGAATTACAACGCCTTGAATCTAATTGCTAAGTAATTTGCTACCCCTTCTGACTCCCTCAGATTGTAGACTCTACTTCAAAAACTTAGATCTAACACAAGGGAAAGAAAATAACACGAGTGCTTGCTTCTGGAAAGCTAGACCTCACAATTAACCTCACTGAAAACTTGAGTGTTTGCTTTGGAAGTGTATGAATCTTTTGTGATTTTCGATACTAAGTATTCTGCCTTGAGCCTCCTTTTATAGATGCAGATTAGGGTCTCTTCCAAGCTTAATTTCGAGCTGTATCTTGCTGGATTCTCTTGCAAAAATATCTTGGGCCAATCCTGTCTTTAGTTTCTTCCCGCCAACAGCTACTAAACTCTCATACGACTTCACTTTATTTTTGTAACAAATCCTTTTAATATTTTGATCAAATTTAATTAAATCTCCACCGTTAATCCTCATGATTAAATCTAGACCGTTTGATCTTCTACTCTCATCCACATCTAGACCAAACTAAGTGATCTGCTGTGATCCTCTAATTTCGGCCAGCCTTGGATCACACTTTCTAATCTTCTGATCTCGGCCAACCTGGACTTGAAAAATGATCTGCTGTGATCCTCTGATCTCGGCCAATGCTGGACCACACATTCTGACCTTCTGATTTCGGCCAACACTGGGCCATGGTCTGATCTTCTGATCTTGGCCAACACTGGGCCATATACTTAAATCTGGACCATTGATCTGAATATCTTCCCTCTGATCTGGACCAATTCTGGACTTGGTCTGGATTAAACTGAAATTAAATCTGGACAAATAATATTTCAGTCTGGACATTTTACCTTCTGATTTGGATCAGGTCTGGATCATATGTGGAAATCATTCCTTCTGGTCTGGACTTAGTTTCATACCCTGAACCATGCTATCTTCTGGTCTGGTCAAATCTAGATTGAATCTCTTGTTCTGGACCCATTAATTTATCCTTTGATTAAGTCTGAATCAAGTCTGGGCTGTTTATCATTTCACTGCTTGGCCATCTTCTGGTCAGAATAACTTCTGGACCAATTCTGACATTTGATTCATTCTGGTCTAGAACAAGTCTCCCTCTGGCTGGCTTCCCTCTGGTCTGGTCTAGGTCTTCTTTGCTTCCTCTGGTCTGACTTTGCTTCCTCTGGTCTGACTTTGCTTCCTTCTAATCTGGGCTTCCATAAAATGAATTCTGGAATTACCAGAAGATACTCCAGGATGTTAAAAACATCACCAGAAGATATCTTTGCTGGCCCATATCAGAAGGAAGAAAAATCAGAAGGAAACGTGGATCATACCAGTGGAAAGCCTACCAGAGGGAGAATTGATCCAGACCAAAAGGAATCAAATATCAAATTTATTCCAGAAGTTATTCTGACCAGAAGATGGCCTGGCAGTGAAATATTAAACTACCCAGACTTGTTCCAGACTCAACCAGAAGCTAAGTTTATGAGTCCAGAACAAGAGAATCAATCCAGATTTGACCCATACAATAAGAGAGCATGATTTAGGGCATGAAACTAAGTCAAGACAAGAAGAAATGATTTCCAGAATGATCCAGACCTGATCTAAAATCAAAGGTAAAATGCCCAGACTGAAATATTTATTGTCTAGATTTAATTTCAATTTAATCCAGACCAAAGTCCAGAATTAGTCCATATCATAGGGAAGATTTCCAGATCAATGGTTCAGAATTAATTATTTGGTCCAGTGATGGTCCAGATCAAAAAATCAGACCATGGCACAGTGTTTGCCGAAATCAGAGGGACAGAATGTATAGTCCAGCAAAGGCCGAATTCAGAGGATTATAGCATATCAGGTGCGCATCCAAGATGGCCGAAATCAGAAGATCAGAGGGTCAGGAAGTGTGGTGCAGGGAAGGCCGAAATCAGAGGATCACAGCATAACAACCAGTATGGTCCAGATGTGGACTAGCGCATGAAGATCCAATGGTCCAGATTTAATCAGGAAATTTATACGGTGGAGAATTTAATTTATTTTGATCAAAGGATTAAAAAGATTTATTACAAAAATAAAGTTAGGTGTTGTGGAATTCAGGAGCTGTGGCGGGAAGGAACCAACAGATTTAATTGGCTAGTTATTTTGAAAGGAAATCTGAAGATATGTTTTTTATTTATATGAAGCCCAATTGGTCAAGTTATTTTTACAGAGAATCCAGCAAGATTCAGCCTGAATTTAAGCATTGGAAGAGGCCCAAATCTGCATCTATACAAGGAGGCTCAAGGCAGAATACTCATGCATCGAAAATCACAAAAGAGTCAAACACTTCCAAAGCAACCACTCTCAAATTTTCATATAAGTCAATTGTGAGTTTCAGCTTTGAAGAAGCAAGTACTCGGTTATTTTCTTTCCACTGTGGCAAATCTAAGTTGTTGAAGTAGAGTCTACAATCTGAGGGAGTCAGTAGAGGTAGCAGGTTACTTGGCAATTAGATAGGGTTGTATCTAAGTTGTTGAAGTAGAGTCTACAAACTGAGGGATTCAGAAAGGGTAGCAAGGTACTTAGCAATTAGATTCATAGTGTTGTGAATTCTTCTACAATCTGGGGTGTCAGATTGGCTGAAGAACGGGTGTTGTTTTTCCTCAAAGAAGTCTAGGATTGTTAGACTATTTGAGAAGACTGACTTGAATTAGTGAAATCCTTCAAGGCGAAGGGACTGGCGTAGCCTCGTTAACGGTGAACCAATATAAAATCTTATTAAAACATGAAAAGTATTCAAGTTAAGTCAAACACAATTCAACCCCCCCTTCTCGTGTTTGCATCTTCAGGTCCCTAATGAAATGGTGTTTTATTTCAATGTGTTTGGCTCTAGAGTGTAAGATAGGGTTCTTGGTTAGGTTTATGGCTGAAGTGTTATCACAGAACAAAGGGATATTGGTTTCAAAAATGTTGTAATCTTCAAGTTGGTGTTTGATCTAGATTAACTGTGAGCTGCATCCTGCTGCTCATATATACTCAGCTTCGGCTGTTGACATAGCAATGGTGCTTTGTCTTTTGCTTGACCAAGAGATCAAATTATCACCTAAGAAGGTGCAGTTGCCGCTTGTACTTTTCCTTTCCAGCTTGTCTCCAGCATAGTCGGAATCACAAAAACCTATGAGTTTGTAGGTGGAGGTTTTCTTGTATAACAGGGTAAGGTTGGTGGTTCCTTTAAGATATCTCATAATTCGTTTGACAACAGTTAAATGGGATTCCCTAGGGTCAGCTTGAAAACGGGCACAGACACAAACACTAAACAAGATGTCAGGTCTAGAAGCAGTTAAATAAAGAACGGATCCAATCATACCTCTATATGTTTTTTGGTCTACCTTTTGGCTGGTTTCATCTTTCTCAAGTGAGCAGGTTGGGTGCATGGGGGTGGCCATAGGCTTACATTCACTCATTTTGAACTTTTTAAGAAGTTCTTTAGTATATTTAGATTGGTGAATGAGTATACCTGATTTACCTTGGTGAATCTGAATTCCTAGGAAGAACTTGAGTTCTCCCATCATGCTCATTTGAAACTCTTTCTGCATTAGGTCAGAAAACTCCTTGCACAAAGTGCCATTAGTAGATCCAAAGATGATATCATCAACATAAACTTGAATAATTAAAATATCATTTTTAATGGATTTCCTAAATAGAGTATTATCAATCTGGCCTCTATCAAATTCATTCTTAAGCCGAAAGTTACTAAGTGTGTCATATCATGCTCTTGGTGCTTGTTTTAAACCATATAAAGATTTCTTAAGTTTAAAAACATGGTCTTGAAAATCAGAATTTTCAAATCCAGGGGCTGTTTGACATAGACTTCCTCATTTATATAGCCATTTAAGAATGTACTTTTAACATCCATTTGATACATCATTATATCATGATTAGCAGCAAATGATAAAAGAATTCTAATTGCTTCTAACCTGGCCACTGGAGCAAATGTCTCAGTGTAATCGATACCTTCATGTTGACTGTATCCTTGAGCTACTAGTCTGGCTTTGTTCCTTACCACTTCACCTTTTTCATGGAGTTTATTCCTGAACACCCACTTGGTTCCAATAATGTTTTTGTTTGGTCTGGATACCAGATCCCATACATCATTCCTTTGGAATTCATTCAGCTCTTCTTACATTGCAAGTATCCAACCTTCCTCTGCCAAAGCTTCATCAACATTGGTTGGTTTGCATCAGCTTATGGTTCTGGAAGATCTGTAACAACTTCTGATTCTGATAAACCAACTTCTGGTTCTGGTAAATCTATAACAGCTTCTGATTTTGGTAAGAATCCAGATTTCTCTTCTAACTTATCTTGGCTGTTTCTGACTTGATCAGATTTATCTTTTAAAGATTTGTCATGTGTTGCTGACTTGCTTGTATCCTCTACCTTTCCAGGTACTTCTGTTTCTTCTGCTTCTGCTTCTGCTCCCTGCACTATCTTTATCTTGCTTTGATTTGTGAAGATCAAGCAGTTTGTCATATAACATAATGCAAATCAAATAATTTAAAATTGAACTCAATACAGCCAAACCATTAATTCTGCTTCTGGTGGTTTCTTCTTGTTTCCTTGGTGCAATTTTAGAAAATCGTCACCCAACTTAATTCTGGTGCTCATCGGGAAGTATTTGTCCAAAAACTTCTTTTTAAACGACTCCCAATTCACCTCCTCATGAGCTGACCCCATCAGTAGCCTTGTACTCCTCCACCAATACTTTGCATCCCCTATTAGCAGATATGTAGCATAGTTGACCCTTACTGCTGCCTGACAATTAATCATTTCAAAGATTTTTTCCATCTCCTGAATCCATTGATCCGCTCTTTCTGGACCCTCATCACCCTTGAACTTTGGAGGATTGTGACGCAAAAAATCCTCTAGTCCTCTTGATTCAACAGCACGAATCTCTCTTTCTCTTTTCTCTAGATCATGTTGAGTCTTCGCAGCCGTCTGTGCAGCAACAGACGCAGCCATATTATTCATCGCTTCAGCATCCTATCCTCTCGGCTGACGTTGGCTCTTGCAGTGTCGTCTCTCCTCGGAGGCATTGTTTCCTACAAAACCATCATCACTTCAGTCACACCACAACTTACACAAGACTTGACACTTTAACTACTTGCTCCTATGCATGATCAGATAATGACTCAAAACCAATAATTTAACCAGAGTTTTAACCCAAAACTTTAACCAAATGCTCTGATACCACAATTGTAACACCCCGAGTTTAAAACACAGCGCGAGTGTATTTTTTTTTTTTTCAACCAAAATAAATAAAAGGAATTTTCAAAATTGTTCAATTCAAAGGAATTAAAATAAAATCAAGTCATTTATTAAAATAATTTGTCGTAATCCAAACGACTAAAAGTAATTAATTAATTACGCCATGATTATAACCACGTAAGAAAATTTTGGGAAATTAATTTTCAAAACATACCAAAATGAAGATACATCAAAACTGTATCCTGGACCCACCGAAATATTTATCAGAGTTCAGAAAATATACAATTATCCCAATCTAAAATATTTTCAGAGTTGCAGAAAGAAAATACACAATAATCCCAAAATAAGTGAATACAGCCCTCAACACTAGGCCCTATACAAAAAGTCTAGTCTGATCATGCACTAAGCTACAGTAACAAGTGATTTCCACCGCCTCCTCCACAAGTCTCGTCTTCACCCCAGTCATCTGTCCCTCTACGTTGTCCATGAATACTCCGTACGTGAAGATCAGGGAAAACTAACGACGTTTCCGTCGTTAGTGTAACCGTCGGTGGGACGGGTTTGGGTATCATCTATGGGCAAAGCCGAATTCTGGTTTTGGTTCCAGTGTTGGTTCTGGTTCCAGTTTCTGTGCTTCTAATACTAGTTCCAGTTCTGGTTCTAGTTCCAGTTCCTATTCTGATTCTGGTTCTGGTTGCGTTTACCAGACCTTCTTCCATCACACTCAGATTCCCTTTGCCTGGTTGTAGCAGGAACATAAACCTTCTTCTGCTTGTGCAATTCCAACATCCATTGTCCAGGCACCATTGTTGGTGTCTCCTTCTGGTTGCTCAGAACATCTGCAACATAGACAATTTGATCTTTTGGTACCTAGAACTGATTGGGTCTAGGTTTGTTAGTCTTAACAGCTTTCTAATCTTGTTCAAATTTTACCATTGCACAAGATAGTTCATAGTGACCTTTTTTAGCACAAACAATGCATAAAACATCAGAATGAACAACTTTACTTTCAGTAATCGTTTCTGTAAAACCAAGACCTCTCTTTCCAGTGTTACTGTTTTCATAAATCATATATGCATATTTACTTCTTTCCATTCCATTAGAAATAAAGTTTTGAAAAAGTTATTCATGCATATCATATTCATAAACAGTTTTGGAAGTGGAACAAGCATTACTTTTGAGAGTTTGGTTTTCAGATTTGAGTCTTGCTACTTCAATTTTAAAATCCTTGTTTTCAGTTGCATACTCAGAATTTTGATTCTTTAAAACTTGGACTTCTTTGGTCAGATTTTTCTTATCTTCCCTAAGATTTTTCAATTTTAAAGCCATCTTATTATTTGCGTTTAAAAAATCTTTTAAAGTATCAATTAACTCATATTTAGAGAGATAAAAAAAATACCTTATCGTCTTCATCTTCTGAATTTGTTCCAGAGCCTGAACTGTATCCAGAACTTGAGTTGGTATGAGCCATCAAAGCCAGAATTGCTTCCTCTGATGTGCTTTCGGACTTGCTTGAATGACTACTTCGATCATTCTTCCTTCTGTCTGTTTTCCTTCTTGAATTCGTGCCTTTATGAAGACTAGAGGCAGACCTGATGTGTGCCTCTTCTTGATCAGACGATTCTTCCAATGATTCTGATACATCCCAGGCTGCCATCAGACCCTTCTTTCTGAATCTGGAACTCTTCTTTCTGACAATACTCTTCTTGTCAGATTCTTCCTTTCCTTTGTTGTTATGTTTCTTCTTGAAGCTTCTTCTCTTCCTGTTTTCCCAGATCTTAACCATCTTTTTGGTTAAGTAAGCCATATCATCACTATCACTATCCTCTGATTCTGATGCTGCCCTTGCAGCTTTCTTCTGTTTCGACTTCAGGGCCAGATTCTTCTTCTTCTTTGGTTCATCTACTTCTAGTTCTATTTCATGATACCTGAGTAAGCTGATCAGATCTTCAAGTTTTAAGTTGTTCAGATCTTTGGCTTGCTGAACTGCAGTAACCATTGGTTTCCACTTGGTTGGTAAGCTTCTTAGAATTTTCTTGACATGATCTATTGTTGTGTAGCTTTTCTTCAAGACCTTTAGTCCAGATATCAGAGTCTGGAATCTGCAGACATTCCATCAATGTTTTCATCATCTTCCATCTTGAACATGTCATACTGTTTGACCAGTATGTTAGCCCTTGCTTCTTGAACCTGCTGGCTTCCTTCATAGGTCAGAACCAAACTGTTGATTGTGCTCTTTGTGTGTCAAATTCCTTGAATGTGATGGCACTGATCATGATGTTTCTGGACTTGTGATGAAGTTTGTATAATCTGCTCTGGTCTGGTTTCATATCATCCATATCCAGTTCTTTAGTTGGATCTTCTGGATCAGTAGGTCCAGTGTATCCTTTGACTACCATCTTCCATAATTCAGGATCTTGAGATATGAAGAAACTTGTCATTCTGTCCTTCCAATACTCAAACCTTTCTCCATCAAACAGTGGTGGTCTGTTGATGTTGCCTCCCAGTTCATCTCTGGATTCTGCCATGTTGAACCCCTTGGCCCTTTCCTCAAACACTGTTAAGTGCTCAGCCTTAAGACCGAGCTCTGATGCCAATTAAAGGTGCAAACACGAGAATGGGGGTTGAATTGTGCTTGACTAACTTGAATACTTTTCCTGTTTTTACACTTTTAAAACAAAACTTGATGTATGAATAAAAACAGAGTTAGCAGCGGATATAAAGTAAAAATAAAAACACATAATTTTTATACTGGTTCACCGTTAACGAGGCTACGTCCAATCCCTTCACCTTGAAGGATTTCACTAATTCAAACCTTGAATTACAACAGTTCCACTGACCCTCCAAGTCAGTCTTCTCAAACAGTCTAACAATCCTAGACTCTTGAGGAATACAGCACCTTGAGGGTTTGCTTCAACAAGGGAACTTCAACAACTTAGATCTAACACAAGGGAAAGAAAATAACACGAGTGCTTGCTTCTTGAAAGCTGGAACTCACAATTAACCTCACAGAAAACTTGAGTGTTTGCTTTGGAAGTGTATGACTCTTTTGTGATTTTCGATACTAAGTATTCTGCCTTGAGCCTCCTTTTATTGATGCAGATTAGGGCCTCTTCCAAGCTTAATTTCAAGTTGTATCTTGCTGGATTCTCTTGCAAAAATATCTTGACCAATCGGGCTTCACTTAAATAAAAAACATATATTTTTATGCTTCAGATTTTCTTTCAAAAATAACTAGCTAATCATGTCTTTAGTTTTTTCCCGCCAACAGCTCCTGATCTTCCATACGACTTCACTTTATTTTTGTAAAAATCTTTTTAATACTTTGATCAAATTTAATTAATTCTCCATCGTTAATCCTCATGATTAAATCTGGACCGTTTGATCTTCTACGCTAGTCAACATCTGGACCTTACTAAGTGATCTGATGTGATCCTCTGATTTTGGCCAACCCTAGAGCACACTTTCTGATCTTCTGATCTCGGCCATCCTGGACTTGCAAACTGATATGATGTGATCCTCTGATCTCGGCCATTGCTGGACCACACATCCTGACCTTCTAATTTCGGCCAACACTGTGCCAAATACTTAAATCTGAACCATTGATCTGAATATCTTCCCTCTGATCTGGACCAATTCTGGACTTGGTCTGGATTAAACTAAAATTAAATCTAGACAAATAATATTTCAGTCTGTACATTTTACCTTCTATTTTGGATCAGTTCTGGTTCAAATCTGGAGATCATTTCTTCTGGTCTAGAGTTAATTTCATACCCTGAACCATGCTATCTTCTGGTCTGGATCAAATCTGGATTAATTCCTTTGTTCTGGACCCATTAATTTACCCTCTGATTAAGTCTGGATCAAGTCTGGGCTGTTTATTATTTCACTGCCAGGCCATCTTCTGGTCAGAATAACTTCTGGATTAAGTCTGACTTATGACTCCTACTGGTCTGGATCAAGTCTCCCTCTGGCAGGCTTCCTTCTGGTCTGGTCCAGGTTTCCTTCTGACTTTCCTTCCTTCTGATCTGGGCCAACAAAGATATCTTCTGGTGATGTTTTGATATCCTGGAGTATCTTCTGGTACCTTCAGGATTCAATCTCTAGAACCCTTTGATCTTCTGCTTCTGATTACTTCAGCTTCTGGTGGCATTTGATTTAATAATTCAAGGTATATAATAAGATTACATGGAGTTCTTTTGTAAACATCAAAATCCTAAGTACTTAGAACCAACTTGGTTCCAACAAAGCCTACCAGAGGGAGACTTGATCCAGACCAGAAGGAATCATTAGTCAGACTTAGTCCAGAAGTTATTTTGACCAGAAGATGGTCTGGCAGTGAAATGATAAATAGTCCAAACTTGATCCAGACCTAATCAGAGGATAAATTAATGGGTCCATCACAACAGATTCAATCAAGATTTGACCCATACTAGAAGATAGCATGGTTCAGGGTATGAAACTAAGCCCAGACCAAAAGAGATGATGTCCAGATATGATCCAGATCTGATCCAAATTAGAAGGTAAAATGTCCAGACTGAAATATCATTTGTCCAGATTTAATTTCAGTTCAATCCAGACCCAGTTCAGTATTGGTCCAGATCAGAGGGAAAAGGTTCAGATCAATGGTCAAGATTTAAGTATATGGCCCCATGTTGGCTGAGATCAGAAGATCAGACCATGGCCCAGTGTTGGCCGAAATCAGAAGGTCAGAATGTGTGGTCCAACATTGGCCGAGATCAGAGGATCACAGCAGATCAGTTTGCAAGTCCAGGTTGGCTGAGATCAAAAGATCAGAAGATCAAAAAGTGTGGTCTAAGGTTGGCCGAAATTAGAGGATCACAGCAGATCACTTAGTATGGTCCAGATGTGGCCGAGAGCAGAAGATCAAAGGGTTCAGATTTAATCATGATGATAATCGGTGGAGATTTGATTAAAATTTGATAAAAGTAATAAAAAGGATTTGATACAAAAATAAATTGAAGACTTATGGAATTCAAAAGCTATTGGCGGGAAGAAAGATTTGTTCCAGAATTAATTAAAGTCAGAATTGGTCAAAGTTATTTTTGAAAGGCAATCTGGAGCATAAAAAGATATGTTTTTTATTTAAGTGAAGCCCGATTGGTCAAAGTATTTTTGCAAGAGTATCTGGTAAGATACAGCTCGAATTTAAACTTGGAAGAAACCCTAATCTGCATCTATAAAAGGAGGCTCAAGGCAGAATACTTAGCATCGAAAATCACAAAAGAGTCATACACTTCCAAAAGCAAACACTCAAGTTTTCAGTGAGGTTAATTGTGAGTTCCAGCTTTCCAAAAGCAAGGCTCGTGTTATTTTCTTTCCCTTGTGTTATATCTAAGTTGTTGAAGTAGAGTCTACAATCTGAGGGAGTCAGAAGGGGTAGCAGATTACTTGGCAATTAGATTCAAGGCGTTGTAATTCCTTCTACAATCTAGGGTTGTCAGATTGGTAGGAGAAGACTTGACTTAGGAAGTCAAGGTGTTGTATTCCTCAAGAGTCTAGGATGGTTAGACTGTTTGAGAAGATTGACTTGGAGGGTTAGTGGAACTGTTCTAATTTAAGGTTTGAATTAGTGAAATCCTTCAAGGTGAAGGGACTGGACGTAGCCTCGTTAACGGTGAACCAGTATAAAATTCTGTGTTTTTATTTTTTCTTTAGATTCGCTGCTAACTCTGTTTTATTCATACATCAAGTTTTGTTTTAAAACTGCAAAAACAGAAAAAGTATTCAAGTTAGTCAAACACAATTCAACCCCCCTTCTCGTGTTTGCACCTTCACATTTTAGACACCAACCAAGTTGTATGACATAACATGTATTGCCTTAGTCGATGACCAGCCCATGCTAGTGCACAACATGTTCGTTCAAGCAATGAATATCTTCTTTCGCAACTAGTGAACTTTTTGCTCAAATAATAAATAGCATGCTCTTTCTTACCAGATTCATCATGCTGCCCCAACACAGAACCCATTGACCCATCAAGCACTGTTAAGAACATAATAAGTGAATTTCTAGGAACCGGAGGTACTAGGATTGGAGGTTTTAACAAGTATTGTTTAATCTTCTCAAAAGCTTTTTGACAATTCTCATTCCATTCAACCTTTTGGTCTTTGTGCAGCAACTTGAAAATTGGCTCGCATGTTGCAGTTAGATTTGATATGAATCTGACAATGTAATTCAATCTCCCCAAAAAGCCACAGACTTCTTTTTCCATGCGTGGAGCTGGCATTTCTTGTATTGCTCTTACTTTATTTGGGTCCACCTCTATCTCTTTTTGACTAATGATAAACCCAAGTAACTTGCCAGATCTCACGCCAAAAGTGCATTTAGCAGGGTTTAAACGGAGTCTGAACTTCCTTAGTCGCACAAATAACTTTTGAAGGTTAACCACGTGGTCTTCTTCGGTCCGGGATTTTGCAATCATATCATGCACATAAACCTCTATCTCCTTATGCATCATGTCAAGAAACAATGTCACCATTGCTCTTTGATAGGTTGCCCCAGCATTCTTCAATCCAAATGGCATCACTCTATAACAAAAGGTTCCCCATTGTGTGATGAATGTGGTTTTCTCCATATCCTCGGGAGCCATCTTGATTTGATTGTATCCTGAAAAACCATCCTTGAAGGAAAAAAGAGAATATTGAGCAGTGCTATCTACTAGGACATCAATATGAGGCAAAGGAAAATCGTCTTTAAGACTTGCTTTATTTAAATCCCGATAATCAACACACATTTGAACCTTTCCATCCTTTTTTGGAACTGGGACAATATTAGCCACCCATTGAGGATATTTTGCTACTACTAAGAAACCAGCATCAAATTGCTTTTTGACCTCTTCTCTAATTTTAAGTGACATATCAGGCCTCATTCTCCTCAATTTTTGTTCAATTGGAGCACATTCAGGCTTGAGTGGTAGCTTGTGTTCAACTATGTTAGTATTTAACCCAGGCATATCTTGATATGACCATCCAAAGACGTCCACATAGTCAAATAAAAGTTTAACCAACTTTTCTCGTTCACTTCCTTTCATAGACATACCAATTTTAATTTCTTTCTTATCACATTCAGTCCCTAAATTGATCACCTCAACAGGTTCTTGATAGGGTTGGATTATCTTAGCTTCCTGTTCCATTAACCTTTCGAGTTCTGGGGGAGGCTCAAAATTGTCTTCACAATCCTCATCAGCGTGATTAATTGGGAGTTCAAAATTACAAGAAGGGGTTCTAGCATTGCTATTTTCAACGTATTCATTTTCGACTCTGCATTATTAAAATTAAGAAAAAAGGAAAAAAGAAAATATGAATAAAGGTTGTAACTTTAAGAAGAAAAGGAAAAGAAATGGTTCGATAATTCCAAAATGCATTTATTGATAATAAGTACGAAATTGAAATACATTCGCCTTAATTAATTATCCTTATAGCCTTAGGCATAGCAAAAGGAGTTGAAATACATAATTACTTTGAGCATGAATTAATAAACACGGGAAACTCAATGATCTTCCAATTGTTGAGGATAGTATTCGGAAGACAATGGTACACTAATTTGAGGGTATCATCACCAACATGCTCTTCCTCCACCACAACCACCTGGTCAGCATAAATTATTCTGGCGCTTTGAAAGGTTTGACGAATGTCACCAATGGGAATCTTCTATGAATGGTTTTCCAGACGAGCCATCCTACTTTCCTTTTTTTCTTTCATTGCCTTCTCTTTATCAACTTTGGTAGGTACATATCCCAACCCGTATCGATCATTCTTTTCTGGTATATCTAACAATTTCCCCAACTTAGCAAAAACTCCTCCTTCCAACATGGTTTTGGTAGACTTCAATGATGTGGTAGATAATTTTGGTTCTTTTAAGTGAGATCCTTCACCAATGAAGACAGCATTGGCAATTTCTAATGCTTGAAAGGAGGTTTCTATGGCTTCCTCTGTATCTTCAATGTAGCCTGTAGAAGATAGATGGCTCACTACCATATCTTCTTCCCCATATATTATTACCAGCTTATTGTTCACTATAAACTTCAGCTTTTGATGGAGAGTGGATGTCACCACTCCAGCAGCATGAATCCACGGTCTCCCTAAAAGACAATTGTACGCTGGTTTAATATCCATCACTTGGAAGGTTATCTCAAAGTTATGGGGTCCAACTTGAACCGGTAGGTCAATCTCGCCAATAACTTGTCTCCTGGACCCATCAAACGCTTTCACCACCATAGCACTAGGCTTCATACATGCTCCATCAACAAACAGTTTTGAGAGTGTCGCTTTCGGCATGACATTTAATGATGAACCATTATCAACTAGCACTCGTGCCAGGATATGATCATGACATCTCACAAAGATATGTAGTGCTTTATTATGCCTTGTCCCTTTAGCTGGTAATTCTCCATCGCTAAAACTCAAACAATTATTAGCGGTGATATTACCGACAACTCCATCAAATTGGTCAACCGTGATATTGTGAGTAACATGGGCCTCTTTTAAAACTTTCATCAGTGCCCTTCTATGTGCTTCAGTGTTTAATAATAAAGAAAGAAAAGATATCTTGGAAGGGGTTTGATTTAGCTGGTCCACCACCTTATATTCACTTTGCTTGATAAACTTCAAAAATTCTTTAGCTTATTCTTCAAGCATCGTCTTTTTGCTAGTCTCTGGACCTTTTATAGCATGATTCATAGCTTCTTTACCCTTTTCCTCACGGTCCTTCTTTTTCCTAGGTTGTTCGGGAGCGTATACTCGATCACTCCGAGTCATCCCACCAACTCCTGAAATGTTGATGACATCAATTTCCTTAGGTTCACATATATCACCTAATTGATGATTGGACAAATGAGACGTGACTTCATAATTCCATGGTACCGCCTTGGTATTTCCATAAGGAAAAGGGGTTGGTGCCTGAACAATTATTGGATATGGACCATTTGGAGTTGTCATAAGATTTTCTTTCCTATAGAGGATTTCTAATGGTCTTGTGAAAGATCTATTATTCTCCACGCACGGCTCTATGGTCAGCACATGATCATCTTTTGCATAACCTTCCTCATTATCAATCGTCTCAATCAAGTTTAACTCATCAAAGATCATTTTCATTGGGATTTTCACATGTTCCATACTTTTAATTGCACATCGGTCTATCTCATCTTCAATGACATTGATAGAGGAATTTACGTGTCTTGGCAAGGGATTACTCCCTACATTGGGACTGTCTTCCTTGAAGGTAAGCCATTTTGTATTAATCAATTCTTGCACTTTAGATTTTAGTGTTTGGCAATCTTCGACGGAATGTCCTACAGCTCCTGCATGGTACTCACATTTTGCATTTGGATTGTACCATTTTGGGAATGGTGGTTCCATAGGTTTCATGGGTCTTGGAACTACCATTGAGTTCTGGAGTAGGTGAGGCAACAATTGGCTGTATGTCATGGGAATCGGGTCAAAACGGGTTATCTTCTTTTCTCGATTAACTGGTGGTTTGTATTGATTCGGGATTGGATTTTGGTTCCATTGATTTTTTTGGGGAAACGTGAGAGGGGGTGGCTGAAAATTGGTTTGTATGGAGCTGGTGAAGTCGTAGCCACATATGGATATGAAATGTATGGAATTTGGGGTATCGGAGGCTGAAAATTTGGAGGTCGATAAGAATTCATGGATGGAGAATAAGAGACTTTTGGGTTTGCCATTACAGCGTTAGCATCCCCTTCTTTCTTCTTTGTGAATCTCATTTGGGGCTTCTTTACACCACTCGTTCCACACACAATCTTACCACTCCTCATACCACTTTCTACTCTTTCTCATATCATGACCATGTCAAAAAAGTTTGATGACATACTTCCAATCACCTTTTCATAAAAAGGTGACTGGAGAGTATCCATAAACATACCAACCATTTCTCTTTCAGATAAAGGAGGATCTACTTGCGATGCCACTTCTCTCCACCGTTGTGCATATTCTTTGAAGGTTTCATTGTCCTTTTTCAACGAATTTTGCAATTGCATCCTGCCAGGGGCCATATCAATGTTGTACCTGTATTGTTTCAAGAAGGCATCAGCCAAGTCTTTCCACGAACGGATTCGATTATGCTCGAGATGCATATACCAATTTAGTGATGCCCCACTCAAACTGTCTTGAAAAAAATGAATGAGAAGCTTGTCATCATGAGCATGAGAAGCCATTTTTCTACAAGGTCAAATGATTTTTAAGGCATGTGGCACCTTTATACTTTTCAAACTCAGGTACCTTGAATTTTGAAGGGATTGCTACATCAGGAACCAAGCACATATCAAAATCATCAAGACCATAGGCATTACTACCTTCCATTGCTTTTATTCGCTCTTCTAAAACATGTAATTTTTCTTTCGACTGTGTATCTTCACCAATAAACTGAGGTTGTTGCCAATTACCGTTAGCATCGAAATGGGGTTCTTGGGGTGCACTTAATGGAGTATTTTCTGATGGTAGAGTGTTTTGGGGTGGCACGTAGCCGAGAGGAGATGGAATTTGTGGTTGGTTTAAGCCTTAGGAGTTGATGGTTGAGTGATTTGGGTTCATGTCCATGGGGTTGATGACTAAAGGCGGAGTATAACCAGGTGGGATACCATACATAGGAAATTGCATAGCCGCTACACTGAATTAATGAGTAGTTGGGGTAAAGCATGGTGGGTGAGAAGAAGTGGTTTCGTGTTCTTCATTTGCAGTTGAAGGATTCCCATCTGTATTCTCCTTTTTTGCCAAAGCCTGTATAGCCTCTAGGATTCGATCAACCTTGTCCTTCAATTGGCTAACATCTGCTCTCATTACTTCTTGGTTTTGCTCAAGTTCATCCATGATCTTGGAGTTTGCGCGAGTCCGATAAGGGTGTCGAGGAAACAGCTTTATTGATTTTTTTTGTTTTTTTAAATAAATAAAAATTATGAGTATGTATGAATGGAATGAAGATGAAATTATTTAGTTAATTATTTATTTTTTACATTATAGTTGTATATTGGGAATCATAAACCTTACAAATTATAAGTGAAGAAAATATGGGGATCGATAAACAAAACAAGCAAATCCTTCATTGATGGGAAAAAGAGTACATCACATTAAAAACTACAACATCTATGGTATTTTAATCTTCTCTTTTGATAGGACAACCAATCTTTTCCTCCAATTCTTCTACCAGATTTTTGCAATATTCAACGAACTTGTAGACTTTGACTGGAGTAATGAGCGGATGCATTACTGTATCAATCTCTCTTAGATGCTTTGGAATTTTTATGATTGCTTGATTATCTAGCATTGCCAATTTTGAAAAACAATATTTCCAATGCTTGCCTTTATCTTCCAGCTCTATATAGACCTCTTGATTCTTCAATTGTCCAAGCAACATCATAAAACGATCCTCCCAATATATGGTTTCATCCTTTAAGTCATAATAAATTTTTTCTTGATAATCAATGTAATTCTTCAACTCACTAGAAGTCTCCATTTCTATTCTTAGTGCATCTTGATGTTTTGAGAGCAATTCTTCAATTTCTTCCTTGTGTTGCCTCTCATTCTTTACTTGACTCTCGTAGTCGGCTACCATCTCTTCAAGTTGTTTCTTTAAATCTTCAAATTCCTTCTTTATATTCCTTTTAGAGCTTGCTGATTTCGCCCATAATTGCTTCCACATACAGGCTTCTTCAATAGCTTCATTCCTTTCTTGCTTCCGCACGTCTAATTCTTCATTTGCACCTCTCAAACAATTTTGTATGTCCAGTTTCCTTTTCAATTTTCAACCTCTTGGTGCTTCTCTCAATAAAATGATTCTTACAAGTGCTTTCTGATCGCAAATTCTCGTTCTCTCGAGAGACTTTTTCTAACTTTACTTCTAGCTCTTTTTTCTGTTCTTCAGACTTTAACAATAATGCCTTGAGTTCTTCTACTTCTTTTTTTGCAGCAACGGTAGGTTCAGGTATCTCCTGATCACTCGACGGTGTAGTGTGCAAAGGCAGCTTGATTTCTTAGACTCTTTTCTTTACCCATTGTAGATAGGGTTCCTTTGTGCCACAACTCCTACGTCCAAGTACTCTTCCTTTTCTAATGATCACTTCCCAAGCTCGACTTATCCTTCGCAACATCGGTGGGTCTACTATACCCATATTGTGGAAAACAAAAGCTTCTAATGACTTATCATCTGATTTCTCCAACATAGGGTAGCCAAGTTCTCTCAGAGCTATCATCGGATTGCAGTTAATACAACCTTTAGTTCCCATGAGAGGTACATTTGGAAAGTCTCCACATTGGCATATTACTTCTTCTACCTCTTGTTCTCTATGATACCATGAAATTATGTCCCCGATAAGGCTAGCTATACTTTGAGCCCATTCACGGTAGTTTTTAATTACAACATGATACCCTTTCTTGAACATGTGAGACATGAACCAAGTATACAGCACTGGAACACAACACAAAATTGTTCCCCCTTTCTTCTCGTGCCGCATATGCAGAGAGTAGTATACATCAGCAAGGACCGCGGGAACTGGATTTTGTTTATTTTTGTTAAAAGCCAAAAAGACATTGATGGCAGCAAAATCAACAAAATTATCAAGGTTTGGGAATAAAACAATACCATAGATAATGAGAGCCAAGACATGAATAGCCCATTTTTCCTCTTTTTTGCTTGCCAACTCTCTTATGTCGATTTTTAATACTTCAGCAACTACGCTCAAATTTGGTGGTTGCCCAGTATATCGATAAGGGTTTCCTTTCTCTAGGGAGTAACCCAATATTCGCTCGAATTCTTCTAATGTCGGGGCCAACTGAAAGTCTTGAAAGGTGAAACATCTTAAGAGAGGGTCGTAATACTGAGCCAGTGTCGTGAGGGCCCCTGTTTGCACATTTACTGCCAAGAGGTTTAGGATTTTCACATATTTACTAAAGAAACTCTCACGTTGTATGGTTTTCATTTGATTGTTGATGTCTCTTAAACTTTTCAAATCAGGTTGCTTGAACTTTAAAAGTAAAGTTTTTCTTTTTTCCGATCCATTATCCACTTAACACGTGACTAAGGTTTGTATGATTCCCCAAAAATCCTGAAAATTTATGCAAAATGCCATAATATTTTTTTTTATTTTTTTAGAAAAGAATAAAGAAAAAAAAATCATGAGATATGAATGAAACTATGTAGAATAACTATTGTGAGTATATTTATATACATATATATATATATATAATTTGAATGTATGAGTTATTTTTGGTTTATATGGATGTTCTTATGATGAAAAGGATTATTGGTTTATGTAGTGAAACTCTCACAAGGGTGGCTCTATGATTCTAAATGTGGTTCCTAGAGCCAATAATCCTATTTTCGAATATTGTCAACAATAATAGGTAAACTATTTGGAGTGACAATACCCTTGACACGATCAAACTCTAGGTGAGATCTTCATGCTAACCAAACATGATGTACATCCAGAAGGCTATCACTAAGCAACCTTGAAACTAAACTTAAGTTTTGTTCAAACCCAGGTATAAGGTTCCACTCATAAGTGTGTGTAGGGTGTAGAATAAACATAATTCAATAACTCTACATTGCTAATAAAACATATATACATGCACAGAAAATAATAATAATAATAATAATAATAATGATAATAATAATAATAATGAATAAATAAAATAATTAAATAAATGACTTACTAGCTTAAAGAATATTATAATGACAACTAATATTTATTAAGAAATAATAAGCCCGTAAAGTATTAGAAAATGAAAATCAAACAAATATAGAAAAAGTTAAAAATTATGCGCAATTAATTATGTTAGGCTTGACTCTCTAAGGGTCCCCAGTGGAGTCGCCAGCTGTCGCAGCCTAAATTTCGAGTGTTTCTCGAATTCAATAGAGTCGCCACCAAAGTTTATTTAAAATAGAGAAAACATTGGGAAACCCTTAAAAAAAATGGTCTTTGAAACCAAATTTTGAGTTCGGGAGTCGATTATGCGTAGGGAAGGTATTAGCACCCTACGACATCCGTCAAAATACGGTTACCTATAATTAATTGTGCAAAATTATTAACTTAAATATATTTATTTCTCTTTATTATTAGATATGAATATCAATTATTTATTTTTAATGTGATGTTGAAATAAATACGTGTTTAAAGAAAAAAGGAACAAAAAAATAAATTTTTTATTAATGTGTTTGACAAGAGTGTGATCTTGCTCCTACGTATCTCCCGGTGCGATGGAGAAATCAAAACTACGTAGTTCTTAGATAAAAAAAATATGGATGCGTTGATTACTTTTAAATAAATCGTATTTAGTTATTAAAAAGTTAATTTTGACGAAAATAAAAAAGGAATTTGTTTGATTTGAATAATTAGTTTAAAATGTGAAATTTAAGACGATCAAGTTGTACAACTCATGTCTCAAAACTCAAAGAGTAAAAGGATGTCACATCCAGTTAATCCGTTTAAAAATATTTTTATTATTTTTGATTTTAAAATTGAGTCTCAAAACCACCAAGTAGTACGACTTGTGTCTTAACAACTCAAAGATTAAAAAGATGTCACATCTAATTAACCTTATATTTAAAAAAGTTAATTTTAGATTCATTAATAAATCTAACAGTTTTTTTTTTTGAAAAAAAAAACCTAAATGGGCCAAGCCCAAACTTTGTTTTAAAAAAACAAAGGGTTAACCAGAAACCCTAGAGTCTATAAACCCAACAACAGCCCCATAAGAAGAAAAAAGAATGGAGAGGCTGCGAGAGAGAGGAAGGAGAGACCGAGAGAGAAGGAAAAAAAAGAAACAGCGGCGATGACGATGGAAGGAGAGACTGAGAGAGGAGAAAGAAGACAACGATGATGATGATGGAAGGAGAGGTTAAGAGAGAAGAATAGGTCGAGTAGGGAGAAAGAAGAGGAGGCCGAGTATAGAGAAAGAAGAGGAGGCCGAGTACGGAGAAGAGGAAGTGGGGAGTAACGGTGGCGGTGACAATAACAACGACGATGACAGCGTCGACGTTAAAGGTTTGATTTTCTTTTTTTTTTGTTTTTTACTTTTCAATCACAATGTCATTTAATCAAAAACTTTATTATAAATGATTATAATGCAAAGAGAGGAAAAAATAAAAATACCTTAAATCACCTTGTTGTTTGTTCTTCCTATTCTGCCTGCTTTTTCCTTTTTTTTTTTTTTGCTTTTTTAAGTGTTTTTGTTAGTGTGTGATCTTCTGTTTTGTTAATGGATTTTTTCTCAATTTATAGAGTAAAGTAACAATTCTTTATGTCTATGAGATAATAGTCAGTCTCAGTTTTTACATTGTTTTTGCAACAAAGACAAGCAAACTTTGCTAAGTATAGAAACCTGTAATGCATCTTTCTGATTGAGTATAGAAGTAGTGAAGATAATAAACTTTTAAGGCAAAAGAAGTATCCTGAAAAAAATGAGGGCAGTAACTCAATTTTTGTTTTCTATTTTAGAGAAGATGTAACTCACCCTTTTGTTTGAATGTAGAATCAGTGAAAATAATAATCATTTTAAGGCAAGGGAAAGAAACTGAACTAAGGGAATGGCCTATAAAGCTGTAAAACACAATATTTATCTTTATTTTATTACATTTATACCTTTTTTATAATATTATTTGTTTATTCAATTGATTAATTTCTTAATGCTGATAATTGATTAGCCATTATGTTTGAATCAATGAGCAAAACAGATTTGAAAGAGTTCAAAGAAGCTGAATCAATGAGCAAAACAGGATTGAAAGATTTGAAAGAGTTCAAAGAAGTTGTCTGGGCCAGGGTTAGTAAGGAGAGGGCAGTAAGGAGTACTGGTTCGAAAGGATCAAACTTTGAGAAAGAGTCCACTGCTGTCCAGTCATAGTCAATAGGAGCAGCTCCGGCTCAGCTCGATCAAATTTCCAAATTAAACTCTGGCCTTGTAGTACCTTGCTATCCTCTGTTGGTAAATAGTCATTCTTAACTGAGTTGCCTTTGTTAATTTGAATTGATTGAGGTTGAATTCTGTAATTTTATTCTAGTTACTT
Organism: Cicer cuneatum; assembly: GCA_037974295.1. NCBI lineage: Eukaryota > Viridiplantae > Streptophyta > Magnoliopsida > Fabales > Fabaceae > Cicer > Cicer cuneatum. The sequence goes on from JBBPBO010001986.1 coordinate 11,867,748, forward strand.
TATTATGTATTTTTTTATTATTGTTAATTGGAATGGACAAAATTGAGGTGCTACAGTGATCATGTGGCCACTCAACTTTGGGATGAAGTGGTAATTTTCTCGATCATATTAAATTTTTAATAGTTGTTGTCATTATGTGTTTTAACTTACATTTTTTCCCTTATTTTATTTCAGGATCATGAGGAACTAAGGGTATTTAGCAATGGAAAAAATTGAAAGAAATTGTGATGGAACATGAAGAGGTGGAATAATTGGTTACGAGTTCAGGATTATATTCATTGCTAAAATGCAATTACGAAATCATCGACAAAAGGATCATATCTGCTTTTGTAGAGAGGTGGCATCGAGACACCAATAACTTCTACCTTTCAATTGGGGAGATGACGATTACTCTAGATGATGTCTCCTCTCTTCTGCATATATCCATCACTGGTGCATTCTTTAGTGTCAATGTATTTAACAAAGATAATGGTGCAAATTTATTAGCTAAACTTCTTGGAGTTACTGAGGCTTCTGCTTATGCTGAGTTTAATGTCGTGCGGACAGCCACAGTTCGATATAGTTGGCTACTTGAAGTATACCATCAACGTTGTCGTAACCAACGTTGGGAGATGGCTGCGAGGGCATTTCTAGTATTTTTGGTTGGTTGCGCTCTTTTCATTGACAAGAGTACCTTGGTAGTTAACGTTTCCTTCTACATAGACTGAGTTTGCGTACGTGAACTCAGTTCACGTAGATTTCTGGGCAGATTCAGTAACAAAAACCCGTTCGCAAAATGAGTTTCATTTTCACCAAAATCAGTTTCAATCACATAACCATAACTAAATACTGTAAAGATTGATGCAAACCTGATGTAAATGAGAGGCAATGAAGATGATTGAAGATGTTGAAAATGGAGGAAGAAGAAGAAGGGTGTGTGAGAGAAAAGGATAACTATGAGTGTGAGGTAGAAGATGAAGATAGAAAGAGAGGTTAGAGTTGAAGATGAAGATGAAGATAGAATAAGAGGTATTTCGTTTTTATAAAAAATTTAGGGATGTGGGTAGCAAAAATGGGAGTGCAGGTAGCAAAATTGATTTTGTAATTAAAATTATACACATGTCAACTGCAAGGACATTCTTGCACCACAACAATTATAAAAAATAAATAATAAATACACTGCAATAAATGACAAAATACAATTTTAATTCTATATCTATACCATATAAAAAAAACCATTTTATAACTAAAATTATAAATATGTCAATTGGACGGACATCCGTGCACCACAATCATCATTGAAAAAATAAATAAATGCACTGCAATACAAAATATAATACAATTTTATTTTTAATTTTGTATGATAAAACATGATTTGTAATACCGACAAAAATATGATTTGTAATAAGTTGATTACTTTTTTCTTATCAAAGGGAAATAAAATAAATAAATAAATAACAAAGAACAACAACTAAAAGATTAAACTCTCGAGAATTGGATCCTCATTGAGTTCTAAACAAATACTAGACAAACAGTGAGCCAAACAAAAAACTATCTCAATTTCTTATTAAGCGAAACACCTAATTTAGCAAGTCGATCAACACGAACATTATCTTCATGCAATTGATTGATTACTTAAATTAACACATGTTCTAACTAATTTATACTATATAAAAAGAAGACTCATTTTATAACTAAAATTGTATACATGTCAACTCCAGCCCCACATGCTAGCTACTATTTTGAAATAAATTTAGTTTATATATATATATATATATATATATATATATATATAATTAGGAGTTGTTTAAATACAAATGTTTAAATACATAATTAGGAGTTGTTTAGTCAACTTTTTGTTATAAATTTTTATATTAGCGTATGAATTTAATTTATATATATTGTTAATGTAAAAAGTTTTGACACGGTAAATCAATCACAATTGCTATATTATTAAGGATGCTTGACTTTTGTCACAATTATTTATAAAATCACTCACATGATTGATATGATTTACCAACTCTGTAAAAAAATTTACACTAACAGTACATAAAAATTAAACTCTTAATATATATGCTTTAAGTTCAACTACTAATATCATAAATAAGGTATGTATCTTTTTTATTTTATACAATTTATTTAATTTTTTTACAATGAATATACTAATTATAAATATTTGTTATCTACATCTACATTATAAACAAATGTCTTGCATCAAAGAAAATACTGCACGCGCGTCATTATTTGTAATTAATAATTAATTATGTTCTAATTATTTGAAAACATTTCAACAACAATAAAAATCGTTTAGTCTAATTTTATTGTTAATGACATATTCTATTAGTATGTACTTTCAAATCTATTTATTGGTTTTTCATGATAATATTTTTCATCTTCTTTGCACATAAACTTTATCAAGTGGGTTGTAACTTTGGTCCCGAATTCACTTTTTTTTTTTCATCATCTTTGTCTTGAGTTTCTATCATATTTTACTGCAAATGATTTTTTTTTATCTTTCTCATGTGTCCTTTATTCTATATTTTTATATATGTTTCTTTGCTTTTTTTTATTATATCTTTTTACAAAGAGTCATTCTTCAAGACCATTGTCTTTACCACATATTTTTACTCTAATTTTAATTCTTTTAGATAAACAAATATAAATCATTTTGTTAGTGCTAATTGAATCTTAAAGTCTTCTCTACAGTTTGGACTAAAAGTGCCATTATTTCATCATAAATTTTGGCTTTAAATATATTTTGTCTTTATAAGTAAATCATCTTTTATTTATAGTTTCTCTAAATTTTATCTTCAAACAATAGTACTCAAATAATTACTATCAGTAAATTTGGCCCCTTATTTTAAGTCCACTTATGTATATCTTTATAGTTTTTGAAAGATTATTTTACAGTCATGTTCAAGATATTATAAAAATTTATTTTATAAAAGTTAAAACATTTTAACAAGAGACTAATTAAAAATGATTTTTTTAAGCATTTTGGCCAATAAAAATTCATATTTAATTCGTCTTTTTGTTAAAAAATTATAAATTTTTATAGGAAGATTCTTATAATATTTTTAATATGCTTACATAAGTTCATTCAAAAATGTAAATAGTATACATTTTAAATATTTGAGGAACCGTTATTTAAAGAAAATTTTTAAAAAGACTAAAAATAAAATATAAATATTTATATAACCAAAAACTTATTCAACCCTAATTTTTTAATTTAAAAAAATGACATATATTTTCTGATTCAAATTTTAAACATAACATTCTCACGTGTATTTGACCATTAATACAATTCTCAAATAAAACTCCACCATTACACCTAAATACAATTAATGATGACTGCCATAAATTATGCTGATAAATGGGAACTTTATGCTATTTCAGAGCATTGGCATTAGGTAATAAATATCTTCAATATTGTCCTTGATCATAATACTCTATTCATTGTTTGTTTTCAAATTTGCATCTTTCAATAATTCTACACTTTTAATTAAAAAATAAATAAATAAATAAAATAAAACACAAAGATTTTATAGGGTATATTTAATATTTAATATATGTAGATATATAATTTTATTCAATGTCAAAAATTGTAAGTTGCATTAATCACATTAAATATTGACTATTGACTAATTGTAGTAATAGTTATATATCAATTTCATTTATTCTTTATTTGAATTTAAATTTTAAAAATGTTGTGTTTGTCACATGCTAACACTGCTACAGGACGGATAGGTGACATGAAAAATCAAGGTTGAATGTTTCAGATCGAACAACAACGAAAGAGGAGAAGCTTCACAAACACCGACAATATTTTAGTAGTTTAATAATTTTAATAGTAATTTCATTTTGCATATGTTTTCATTATGCATATGTTTTCATTAAGATTGATAGGAAATTAGTTTAGAATATATTATTTTGTTATGTATAATGGCTACTAGCAATTTATAAAGTGATAAGTGGATGAGACATGCAAGGAGGGATTATGGGTCTTCATAACATGCTAACAAAGTTTTGGTACATAATGTCTTACTCAAGGTAAATATATTACAAAAGCTTAATGTATATTTGGTAGTCATCATAAAGTTGATTTTATTGATTTTATTATAATTCAATTATTATGTTCCATCAGTTAATACTTATTAGATTTGCTAATATGTATCTATTAAATTTGGTTCACATATTACAATTATGTAAATAATGGTAACAAAGTATCATGGTACTATTATAATTTTTTACTATTTCCTTTTTTGTTTGACATTACGAGTTATTTAAATGCTGCAACTAATGTTATTTTTCAACGAAGTGAATTATCCTAAATCTACCTAAGACAGGAGAAACATATGGTCCAAACAAAACTAAATGAATAAAAGTTGTGTGAAAAATATAATTTGGTGTTAAATGAAAAATCATGTTGTAAAGCAAAAAAGTATTGAAAACATGTAATCATATATACTTTAACATTAAGCAAACTGAAGTGTAAGATTACATTATACATAAATAATTAATACACAAATGATCATATGTACTAGATAGAAGAGCCATAAAAATATATTTTTTTAATTTATTTTTTATGAAAAACAAAAATTAAATTAGGGAATGAGAGAGGATATGAATCTAAATCATTGCGGATGTGAGAGGAACCACAATTGGTATGTTTTTATTTTCATCATCATAACCCTATTTTTGTTTACGAGAATTTTTATTTTATAATCATATTTTAGATACCCCGTTATTTAACGGTGGTTAATCTATTCACTAAACTGGATTTTCTCTACACACGAGTCATGCATTGAACCCTAATCACTTGTATAAGGACCACGAGTTCCTTACCACTCGGATCGACCCGTTATTGGTAGAGAGAATTAAAAAAAAATTACACATCTAACCATGTTCAAAATTCAATGAATCAACATCTTCTCTTTTTTAATTAGTTATATGTCAAATTAACTACAAATAACTCTATACTTATACTCAACCACACATATCAATTTAGAATCCTTTTAAATTATGAAATAATAATATGTTGTTGATTTCACAGTGCTCTTCTTTGAACTATTGTGTTAGAATAATATGTTACTTTACAATTTTACAGGTTAAAATTTAAAATATGTGTCTTTATAGTAAATCAATATTCCATATCAATTAAATACTAATCAAACTAAGAATTATATAACACCACAATTTGATTTGAGTTATATGTAGTCGTTTGATTGATTAGATTTTTGGATTTGTGCCTCTTTTTCTCATGTCAAAAAAGAGGTCTCATATTTTATGCTCAAACCTTGGCTACTTTGATGTTTTGTTTTGGGCCTATTAGTTTTTCAAACTTGGCAATCACCAAATAGATTATAGACTATGCTTATTAGGATGCTATTTTTAGTCCAATTATAAAATACACTAAAAAACTGTATGAATGGTTATAATCATAAATTAAATTTCCAAATTTTAGTTATAGTTCACTATTCATTATTTCCCTTTTGTATAAAATTATGGATCACTCTCTCTTTGAAAATAAAACTATAAATACTATGATATTTAATCAAATATTATTTTATGTACATGTCATCTAATCATACTATACATGTAATATTAAAATATATTGTCAATGACTATGTTATAATATGATCACAAAAACGCTAAATAAATCAAATTTATCAACAACAAAAAACACATTTTAAAAAAAAATTCCAACAAAATTTATGCAAAAAAAAAACATAACATGTGTTTCACAATTTAAATTTATCCAGATTTTTAATTTACCAGTATGATGGTGTATTTGTTTATATTCAACTATCTTATAGTGGTATATATTATATAAAATATGATATTATTACATTTTTTCAATATCTCAACTTCTCCATATTTTTTCAATATCATTCAAATTTAAAATAAAAAATAGATAGAATATATTATTATTTTTTTCCGTAAAAACTACATGTTTTCATTATCCTCTTTGCCCATGTCAGATAAAAACTAATCAAACTAGAAAATAGGTAATCGATAACTGTAAATAATTTTGATGTTTCTACTCTGACCTTCATTGTTACTGTAATATGTCCAAATGAGTTGAGTGCAGTTGTTCAACCAAACTGGTCCTACCAATTAATAAAACTACAATGGTTTCATGAGATTTTAATGTTATTACACATTTACACTTTCTTTTGTTGGTCAAACAATATGGCCCATAACTAAAAAAATATTTATTCCTTTAAATGGATAAAAATTACATCGATCGAGAAAAAATACAATTCAAAGTCGTTAAAATTGAGGTGTTCAAAATACAAATATTTCTAATGTCGTAGTGATTTAAACACCAAAGTCATTGATTGAATACATTTGATCGAAGAAGAAGAATAACATGGATGGGAGTTGGGAGGCTAAGTTATTTATGCGGAGATTAAATATTTCATCTCACCAAACTAATCTTCCATTGCCGATTTTTACAGTTCAGTTGAATATATTAGATTTGGACATATTGGTCTCTCAAATTGGGAGAACTTATGTAAAATGAAATATAAATTATAATTGTTGTTATTAATTCAAATAGATTGATAAGATTTACATTTAAAAATTAAAAACTATTTGTATTTCATTTTTTTTTTATATTGATGTTTATAATAGTAGAATAAATTTTCAAGAATTGGTTTTAGTTCGCCATTAAATCGAATGAGTATAATTTGGAATGAAGAACAAATGGTGTTCACAAGTAATTAGGGATCTAAAATCTATTTAATATATTCCAAACTCTTAATTTTTTTTTAAAAATTGCTCCCATTTTTATTAAATATATTGCAAACTCATTTTTTTAATATTGTCAATTCATTTTTTTAAATATATTTTAAAAAATTATCAATTCTATTTATTATTAATTAAAATAAATACATAATAAAATAGGGTGTTAAAATTGCCATATTTTGAAATTTGAGGGTTAAAAGTGTATTTTAATTTTTTAAAACGTACAAAGAATCACAATAATTTCGACTTGGCAATTTAAAAAAAAAAAAGAGTTATGTATTCTACGTAATCATAAAAAAAATAAAAAATAATCAAGTCACGTCAACATTGATAAAGTTAAAATTAAGGCGACCATTTTTTGTAAAATAAATTAAAGTTAAGAGGTTAAAATTGTAATTTTTAAACTAAAAAGCTAAAATTGTGAAATTTTTAAACTTGGAGGCCAAAACTGCATTTTTATTTTATTATTATTACCTCTTATAATATTATTAATTTATTTTAGAAGTAGCGACAGATGTATGAAATTTAATATTGGGCTAAAAAAAGCCTATAATATTTTTATAGAAGAAAAATTTGATAACGTAATGGTCCAAGTTGGTATTTGAGGAAAAAAACATGAAGACTTATTTGCTCTTCGAAAGTTGAAGTTCCCATCAATGACTATTTTAATCGGCTTTTGAAATGGTACATTTATTTCTCAGAGACCGAACAAATCATTCTTTTTTTCTTTCTGAATGGTGAGTTTAGACCTTTAACCAAATATTATAAGCTTTTACAATAGAGGGGAATGAAAATATTCTATAATAATTTTATGTCAGAAGTGAAGTTGAATTGTTTGTCATAAGAAATGGGGAATTTAACTTGTGAACTTTTAAAATTTGTGACTACTATGAAGAACTAAGTAATTAATAAGGGTGAAATTAAGAATGGTGTTTTTGATATATGTGAGATGATGATCAATATAAAGTAAAGAGTAGGGATTAAAATATCACACTCAACAATTATATTTGTTCGCCGATTCTTACGGTTGTGAGATTTTAATATGATGTTTAAGAAAGTTTTCAACTACTGCACTCTCAATTTTTCTTAGTCTCTTAGACTTTACAATCTGTATTATTCTTAAGACATACATCAGAATCTTTACAACTTCAAAGAATTTACAATCTCTCTCTTTTACAACTTAGAGGATTGAGAATGTTTACAAGTATATTGACGATTATTTGGATTTGTTTCAATTCAGTTAAGTGAACTAAAATGAACACTCTCTAAGCACTTTGAGATGTGGATTATATTTCAATGCAGAAAAGCTTGATACTAAAGTTATGATGTATTCAATATGAATTATGAACTAGTGATGGGTGAGTTATGGAATAATAACTGTAAATAAGGAATAATATTATGTTACTACATTAAATTAGCAAGTTTAAAGAAAAATATAATATACTACAAATTAACATTACAGAATAATATTGATCAATTATATTTAAACTACATGAAATTGAAATAAAAATATATTAAATTAAACAAATAATTATTATTAAAAATAACAAATAATAGTTTAATACAATATTTCATACTAGTAAAAAATGTATTAAAATTTATAAATGCAATTTGGTTCGATTATTTGAATCAAAATTAATGGAGATGTTACGGACTACGATCGACCAGCAACTTGTGGTGGGGTTGTTTGCATCCCTGATGGAAGATTCATCTTTGGATTTTCCTACGATATTGGATCATGTTCAATTACTATGGTGGATCTTTGGGCGGTTCAAACAGGTTAAAATGCTTGCTCTAGATTGTAGTTATAAGAGAATGGTGATTGAATAAGATTCTCGAGTTGTAGTTTTGCTTTTCATGAACGGGTGTAGCAATGAAGATCTTTGTTCTAGTATGGTGTCTCAATTCTCTAGAATGCTTATGTTATTTCTAGTTTTCGATTCATTTAATGTGAACAGCTCATTTTAAAGAATAAGGTAAGTAATATCAACAATTGATGATTAAATGAATTATTGATATTATATGCACATAATCAATTATGAGTGGTTATAATATCAACCGTTGATTGACTCACTTTTCCAACTTCTCATTTTAAAAAACTCAAATTCGTTATTTCTAGCTATAAGGTTGAACATGTTTATCTTGAGGGCAACCGTGTTGTAGATCCTTTCTTAAAGTTTGGTTTGAGTATGTATTGATAGAATTATGACTTTACTTGTTATCACTAATTTTGTTTCTTCACCTTTATTGGCATAATTGTAATATTTTCTAGGGCTTCTATTTTTATTTTTTATTTATTTCTCTTGTTGGAACTATCCCATTTTATTCACAAAAATGTCTTTTTTTTTTTTATTTAAGCTTGTTTGTCAAATTTCTCTCCAAGTATAAAATTAAAGTCTTTAATATACTATAAGTCAAAGAAATAAAAAGGTGCTTCCTTCTTGGCTCATAGATTACTCATTGTCTCTATATATGATAATTTAGAAGGGCTGCAACTTTCACTCTATTTAAATTTGGATACACTACCATTTTAATGCTTGAAAATATAGACGTTGTCATTTTGATATTTAATTCAACAAAAAATTCAAATTAAATTTCGAATCATCAAAATAATCTATGAAAGATATAATTTATTATCAAAATAGACTAAATAATCAATAATCATTATGTTAGAAACTAAATTGATTGAAATTTTGATGACTAATTTGAGTTTTTTTACTGAATCAGTGACTAAAATAAGAGCATCATGTACTTTCGGATGGTTTACCCATTTAAAATTAGGTTGAAGAATTCACTTGACTTTGGATATAAGTGATGTCGGTCTCCATGAATTTTTCCTTGAAAATTGTTAAATACATTTCAATAAAAAAAAAAAATCAACCCAATGAATTTTGATAATCCAAAAAACTTATGCATGGTTACAAGCAAAAGGCTACTCGTGATTCTTTGGAGCCAAGCGAGTGGTCTCTTGGGGAGTAGAACTAGATGGAGTGTAACTAGGATCACATTCAGCGTCAACGCCTCCACAACGTACTATAGTGTAATATAGTATCAGCATCTTTCAAAATGATTAGGGAGTTGATATTGGCATGACATTTACTTGTGAATGATGAAATTCATTTTATTCATCTTGGCTCCTACTATGAGTGCAGATAGTACTACCTTACTAGAGCCAAGCTTGCTTCATGCTCTACAATGGGTTTAAAAACTAGATTGGGAAGGGTTGTTGATCTGACTGCAAGCTAATTGTGGTGGGTTCATAGAGACAACTGAAAAATGAGTTCCACTTTAGCTTACATAGAGAAATTGTTTCACATTCCTCTTTTAACTAAAAAATTGAGTTTATCAAAAGACTACGATCGCTCACAATCTTGTTAATATCATAGAGACAGGTAAAAACAAAGCCACAATCTTGTTAATATCATAGAGACAAGTAAAAACAAAACCGGTAATCAACAATTTTCAACGTCAGATGCAAAAGACTTGAAAACGGTAATACACATTCTGAAAGGCCCAGAAGTTCCTATCCTTAGAAATCTATTACACAAAGAATGAGCTACACAAACATGAACATAACAAAACAAAAACTGCTGGTACAAATTTCTCTTTTGCAAGGGTTGCATAACCTCGTAGTATTGTGGGAATCCAGTACTCTTTCCGTGCAAGCAACAGTATATTTAATTACATATATATTGAGCAGAATTAATAACACAAATCAAACAAAGAAAATAATGATACATACACGGGCAACAAAAGAAGCAAAGAACCAAAGTTGCAGCTCAAGAACACATCTGATGAGTGGACTGCATACAATGATTCTCTACTCAGATGATGATCAGCTTACCCTATAGCTTTTAACATGAAACAAATCCAGGCCTCAGCACATCCAAAGATAAAAACCATTGTCAAGGATATGATGAGAGACAAGGAATCCCCAACAGCTACTTTCAGAGACTATTCCTCAGGGCTAAGCCACGACTCATGTAGACAATTGGAACCTGCCGCTAGGCTTTTTTCTTCTCCATCCCTGATATTTTCAAATAGAAAATCTTTTAGTTTCGACAAGAATATTACCATGCACAAAAACCAGGAAGATCCATTTCTGAGGTACACTTACAAAGGCAGCATAATACACAAAGGTCAATCCGGCCAAAACAACAAATGCAATTTGAAATACATTGTACCTGTTATGTGATAATAACCAGCAAGTCAGACAATATCATCGTGGGTAATGATAAAAAACTAAACCCACTTGGGTATCATATAAACGACTTATGATAATTACATCCAAAAAGAAAAATAAATAACTTCTACAGATCTTCAGATCTCTAACATGTCATGCCAATTTACTGTACATGTCAGACAACAGCATTCAGATTAAAATTTATTGTTTGTCAATTTTTGGTGTTTGAATGGGAAGGAGGAAAAATACTATGGCCAACCCACTGTGTGGTCCAAATTTACTAGTTACAAATAAGGAAAAACTGTTCCCAGTAAAAGTACAGGGGACGAGAGGCAGAAGAAACAAGAAAGAAATCCAGCTTAACTCACTTGTACAAATATTTAATTCCACGAAGAGACTCCAAAGTGTGACCAAATATTTCCTGGGCTGCAGTTGCTTGGGCATAGTAGGCAAATGCAGTGGAGCAAAACTGAATCACGCTGAAAAAGTAAAACAACAGAACTTTCAGCAAGGTTGTTGACATTATCACGACAACATAAGTGTAGAACACTATTCTCAACACTCCAAAACACTTATAATACTACTCAAACAATGAATCATGTAATTCCTTTTGCCACATACAAATTTAAAAATTTGAAACGGGAAATCAAAGCCTAACAGCATCACCACTTTGAGTTTCACTCTTTTGAAACACTATCTTTGAATTGCATATGAAGCCAAAGAATATTAAAGCAATATTATAAGCATTACCATACCGAGTTAGAGAATTTTGATTAAATAAACATAATATCCTATTTGGAATTCAAGGTACTAACTATACTGACCTAATGGAACAAAGAAGGATAAGGCCCACATTAAACAGAAAAGAGTTCATGAGAGTTGCTCCCCACCTGCCAGAGGCATTTACATTGTGAATTATCGGTGAGTATATTACATAATCAAAACAGATAATAAAATGATCAATTGAATTACTTCATGGGATGTATAGTGATGAAAACTAGTCTCAAACCAAGCATCGTGGCACCAGCAATCACAGCAAGGAGAAGGTAGAAGCAGAAAAATGCAAACGCAGCTGTGCCAAGCAGACCTGGTAGAACAGAAAACAACACACATTACCTAGAATAACTAAATGAATATCAGCATATAACAAATCAGTAGGAAGGATAACATATAGAAAAGCTAATATATTGAATGCGCATTTCAACTTCCAACATACCCCAGATATCATCTAGCTTGATGAAAACTTCATTCAGGAAAGGAGAAAGGGGAGGATCAATTAATAGATAGATAATAATATGAGCAACCCATGCCACTGAAACAATCAGCCTGTCAATTTTCAAAAACTTGAGTTAGATATTACATGGGAAACATACTTGCTTAATTAAGTAATCTTTGTAAAAACTCATGCTTAATTAAGTAATCTTTGTAAAAACTAAGTAAACATAATCAGACATCATGCATCCACAGCAACTTTTATTGTTATGTATCACTGCTTACCCTAGAATTCCAAAAACAAGTTTTGCCAGATAACCAAGAACTGTTAGTGCCCATGTTGTCTCAGCCTGCATTCATGCAGGATCAGTTAGAAGGGAAATCATTACTGATTACACATTGATTATGGCAGGAAGTTAAAAAGATGGAAATCTGAGTAACGACCTTTTCCCCTTGTGGATACATCTCTTCAAGAAGTTTTACATCTTCTTCTAATTGAAACAACTCCTGGAAATTATGTAAGATAAGCAAATTACTAGAATCATAACACAAACTATGAAAATTCAGTAACTGTACAGTTACTTCCCCAAACTAGAAGAGGACGAGTTAAATTATATTATATAGAAAGCCCGTGCCAACACGGATATCCTCATAAAAAGAATGCAGTAAAGACTAATGATAAATCACCAACGTTTCTTTACCTTTTCTACTTCCTTTACATTTTTACGATATTTTCTACCCTTTGCACCACTTCTTTCTTCCTGATGGAGTGCCTCAGCTGCTTTCTTCAACTCTTTTGCTTTTTTACCAAGTTCGGTTGCTTCCTACAGTATCCAACCAACCGTGTCATAAAGATAGTATGGCATATCATATCATATAAGAAATACACATACAATCAACAATTTAATATAACTCTTTCAATAACAACATATGGCACCTTGATATACTGTGAGCGAGTGATAACAGCCTTTGGACGTCGGATAAATGAAAATATAAGTCCTAGTGGAAGACAAGCAATACCAACACCACCAAATATCTGTATTGAATAGTGACCACAAAATGGTAAATGCTACGAATAGCAAAAATTATACTTACTATAATGCGGTATGGAAGGCCTATATTTTATATCTAGAAAGTTAACACAATGTCATTCCCTAAAGAGAATAAAATAACACAATATTCTAGATCTAATTCACATACACTTGTGAAGGATATGACAACCACCACCAAGCCTAAACCTACACTGAATTTGAAGCAGGAGTTATAAGTTTTATGAATAATGAGCTTACAGCAAAAAGCACAGATCCAACAATAGTAGCAAGAGCTACAACATATTCTGGAAAGGTTGAACGCATGGTCCATGTTTTCTCTGATGAAGGGCTAGCAGAGTATGCAGAGCACTGTTATGGACAAAGAGGACAATAAAACAGAATCAGTACAACAATAATATTACTGCTTCTGTTCAGAAAATAAACAGAAATAAAAGAATAATAAACTATTCCAGGGAAAAGATAACCTGATGGGCACCACTTCCAACACATTGTTGACCACTACTGAGTCCCCATGAGCTAGGAAATGAAGTTGTTGATGAAGAAAGATGCCTAACCGTAAAATCCACCTTACCAACAAACCCTAATATATAATCACATAATGAAAGCACAATCAGACAAAGCTCATATAAAACCACATCAGATTTGAAATATGTACACTTGATTGTGGGTGGATTGTATATTTTTGTCTTCAATTCAATTTGAAATGACGAATGAAGATGCTTATCCTTCTTATTGCAATTATTATTATACTCTGATTATATTCTGATAAAATTATAATTGTGAATCATGAATTTAGGGAATCAAGTAATATTTTCACATTTGTCAAGTATTTTTTTTTTATGTAGATAGGCTTTTAAGCATTTTTTTGGTTTTTAACTCCAACTACCGTTGTAAGGGAAAGCAAACTGATTTTTTAAGTTGAAATGTTCAATAACTGTGGTTGTCCTTTTGGGAAAAGCTTTTGTTGTTATGTTTGTGTCTTCTTCCCCACACTTTTCATCTATCTTCGCCAAGTCCAAGAATCATTCCGCCACCTTGCCTCCCCATTAACATAAACCACTCCTTTTCTTAATACATCACCAAACATTACTTATAAATCACTTAAATTGGTTAAGCAGCACTTTCCTAAAAGCCTGCAGATAATCAAAAATTAAACTCTACTCTTTCTCCACTTCTATGTTAATAACCCACCCAAAAAACACATATTTTTTCACATTTAGAGACAACTATACTAAAGTAACCATCAAAGAAATCCAATCTACTCTCCAACACCTAATATTGGCACCTATCCAAAAACACAAAAGCTTTCCACTTCCCATGATCCTTCTAGTGCAAGACTCCTTCACTAAACTAACAGCCACAACACCCAACACATTCTCACTCACATAAACTCTTAAATGGCTGCTCCTCTCCTGTCTGCAAAAATCCCAAAGAATGTGCCAGCAAAGTCTCACTCTATCTTTAATTCAAGTATTGACCCAAATGCATTAATTACCCTAACTCCACCATTTCTTTTAACGTTAATAAAATGTACTATACTACCAAATTGACATCAAACAAATTCAACCCATCATCCAACCACCCAAGGTTCACGTAATCCTCTCTTGAAAATACACTTTAACTGACACACAAAGTACAACTCAGTCCTACCTTACACACACAATAGTAATAGAAAATTTTCAAATTTAAGAAAAGTTGATATCATCCATACCATACAAAATACCCAGAACAAGAGTGCACACTATAGCCGTCGTCACCACCCAACACAATGCACTCTTAACCCTTTTACCAATACTCCTGCAAACAAAATTCACAAACACCAAACACTTCAAATCCAAACAAAAAGAAACCGTTTTCTCAATTCTTCAAAAAAAAAATAATAAACTACCTACTTGTCCTGGTCGCCTTCATAGTAGAACATTGCGAACGGAATGACGAAGAAGACGAGAAAAGCATCGATGACGTAAACAGCGAGCCAAAGGTCTTTCATCGGGAGCGTGAGATTACACGCGCCATTGTAAATAGCGTGCCGGCAAGCTTGCCGGTTCGCCACATCGGCGGGGAGCATAAGTATAGAGATTGCGGCCACCGATAGTCCCAAAACGACGACGAATTTGGGGAAGTAAGCCTGGTTAACGTCATCGGGATGCTGGTAGTTGACGAGAAGGTACACATTGACGAGGAACACGATCACACAAACCACTATTGCTAAGATCACGAGAGCGAGGTTGAAATCGCCCATACCGATTCGCGAAATTCGAATCGAATTGTGAAATTCGATTCGGGATTAGGGTTAGGGTTAGGGTTAGGTATTGTACGGATCTGGTTTTGAGAGAGGGAAATGGAGAGGAATAGAAGATTTGGCTCCGGTGGGTGGTTTTTTGCTACGGTAACGGTGTTGGTTTTGATGTATAGGTTGGAATGACGGTTATGTCCTCCTTGAAGTTGATAAATAGAGTACGTGATTGTGGAACTGTTATGGGTATAGATGTAATTTGGCGGGGTTTGTTTCGATGTGCAAGCAAAATTCAAACCAGGCTGTTGCCCCAAATTAAAAATCGGAAGGAAGACGCGGTTATGTGATGGAACTTGGTAATGGGCTGAACCGGCCCAATATGTTCTAGCTCGGCTAGCTGTTTTGGTCTGGCTAATTACATGGCTTGAAGAAAATGCTTTGACCAAAAAAAAATTAATGTTGATAATTTTGTTTTTGAAAAGATTTTTACTATACTAGTATTTATTGTAAGGATTTTTTTGGTCAACTTTATTAATGATAATTAAATGTATCTTTTATTTTTGGATCATACCAACAAGTGAAATAAAAGGAAATAAAACAAATTTTGAATAGAATATTTCACTTTTTACAATTTTAAAATATGAATTACACAACTATCATTAGTTTTTTTTTACATTTAGGGTCACTTGTTAGCATTTTTCTTTATTTATTGTTTATTTAAAGGGGTGTACATGGGTGTGGGTTGACCCGTCAACTCGATCACTCAACCCAACTCGTTATTAATCGGGTCGGGTTAAATGAAAAAATACGAGTTTAGAACTTAAACCAACCCAAAGATAATCGATCAAGTCAGATATCGGATTTTGTCAAAATCGGTTCAATCCAACCCGCGTACACCCCAATTAAGTGTTTGGACTTGAAGTTGACATTGCTTAGATTGATGAATTTTCATATTTTATTGATTTATTATTGTTGAATTTATTTATGTATTTGAAGAGGTTGTTGGATTTTTTAAAGAATTGAATGATATGATTAAAATTTTATAATTTTTGAGACATTCAAGTATTAAAAATATTTTCATTCAATATATTTTTCCGTAAAATAAAAAACAGGTTATTATTTATGTATAACTTGTCAACCCAACTCGTTCTTAATCGGGTTGGTTCGGTTCGAGTTAAATGAAAAAATATGAGTTTAAAACTTAATTCAACCCAAAGATAATCGATCAAATCGAGTATCGGATTTTATCAAAACCGACTCAACCCAACCCAAAGATAAACAATGACATGTTAATTACATGTCAAGACAAATTCAAATCATATAGATAGATTGAATTTGTCTTCAAATGTAATTAATGTGTCATTGTTGGTTATAATAGTGCACTATGTACTTTTATCGAATTATTATTAATTTTATTTTTCATTTGTTTTGATCGTAGATAAATTGTTGAATAAAAAAATATTATAAATAAATTGTAGATTGTAAATGTAGCTCTTGTATGTCATATTTATATTCTATAATTTCTGTCATATATTCTAATACCACAACTTGTGTCTATTTTTTATTAAGTGTAATAAAAAAACAACTTTCGATACAACAATAAAAATTGTAAATTGTAAATTTAAAGTATCAAAACATGTGTATTATATTAACCAAGAAAATTATTAAGATTATTGCTTGTTGTATTATGGTTGAGATAAGCGAGAAGAACAGCAAAATATCACACATGAGATTCAAAGAATATATTATATATGAGCAAACATAATTGTGTGAATGGTCTACAATTTTGTGCATAAAATTGGTTTCTTTAATAAATATATTTAACTCTAAAAATTGTATTATGGACCATTATGATATTGAGAAGACTTTTTGAGTGTTGTCCACACATATTTTGTGCATAAAATATATATTATAAATTATTTTCAACAAAATAATTATATCAAAAAAAGAAGGTGTATAATGAACAAACGTTGTATGAAATTTAAAAATAATATAGATAAAAACAAAAACAACAAAGAACAAAGAACAAAAAAAACCAGAAAATTCAACTAAGTATCTTTTTACCATTCTTTTTTAGTTTTATATTAACTCGCCACCTTCAAATTCGTGTAAATAAATAAAAAAGAAAATTATAAAAATGTTGTCATGAATTAGAGAACAAATTCAAAATGAAAAATGCAAAACAAATATTGTTGATGAAGGAAAAGGAAAACTTTAAAAATTATGAGTTCATTTCTAACCACACCTTACATATAAGTTTATTAAGATTGGTATTTATTTGGAGCTACAAAATCAGTCATTTTCAATAATCAAGAGGCCGCCTCAGTCACCTTTGCTTATAATCAACATCTGCACAAAATAAACAACAAAATTTCATAAAAGAAATAGTAAAATGCAAAGAACAAGCAGAAAAAATAGATAAATTGCTACAAACATAGAAAAATAGATCAAATAAGAAATAGAAGATTAAAAAGAATTATTAATAGAAATCAAATAATGAAGAAACAAAAAAGCTAGAAGTGAACGTACACAGAGCAATCATATGTAATTTGCAAATTTGCAAATGCAAATTGAAGTTTGAACCAAACTATTTAGATCTCCCATAGTTTAAAACGAGTTTCAATACAATTGATTTTCTAATTTAATGGATATTATTAAAGTAATTATTTTTGAATTTGAAAACAATAACCATAAATAAATAAACACTATACAACCAAACATTTTTTTTTGTAACTAAAAACAATAAATCAAAAAATAAACACTAGCCATATTTTTTTTTCTGTAAAATAAATGAAAAAAAAACATACGTTTTAAATTTGTTTGGTTCTTTAAAGGGGGAATTTCAAAATATTCCAATTTTAATTCTATCGTTTATTAGTGTAATGAAAACTCATCCAAACTATACATTTTCTTTACTAAAATCTATACATTTCTTACCAAGGGATATTCTTTATTATAAATACATAGTAATAGAAAGGATGACAATCAATTAAATTCGTAGTAGTGAAAATAATAACTTTTTGTGTATAAAGTCAATAAATATTTAATTTATCTAACATGTTTTAGAAATGTGTACAAACATACATATAAAATTATAATAATAAAAAAGAAAATAATAATTTTTTGTATATAAAGTCAATGAATATTTAATTTATGTAACATAGAATATTAATTCATTTCAAACACCATATATCATTTATGTTGGGAAATCTTAACTCAAATGAATGATATGAAATTTATCACATGAAAAATCTAGGTTCTCTAAACATATAAGGTGCGACGTCGAGGCTTGGACTTAAGTCTATTGAGTTTTTATATCACGAGAAATCTACTTACCCTCTCATCTTTACCTTCCACATTCTAAAATATATTAAAATATTATTTTACTATTTTTTATTCTTTTCTATTTGATAGTTAAATTTTTTGAAATTATTAACATTTTGACAATTTTAATTTTTTGATTTTTTAAAAATTCTAAAAGATTTGCATTTAGAAAGCTTTGCACTCATTCAAATTTTTTTTTTAAAGTTTTGAAAAAATTCACATTTCTAAAGTTTCATATTCATCCAAATTTTTGAAATTTTCACATTCATCTAAATTTTTGAGTTTTTTTTTTAAATTCTGAATAATTTTCATTTTGAAAGTTTCATATTCATCAAAATTTTTTAAAATTTTATTAAATTTTTGAAAAAATAACATTTCGAAAGTGAAAGACTATGAGTAAATTTCTATGTCTTGTGTGTTTCAAACAAGAGCAGACACCTTCTATTTATAACGAGGTTACAATAATTACATTCAATACTAAGAGCTTGTATTTGACTATAAGATCTATCAATGAACCTAGGAAGTTGTACAATCAAGGAATAATAAAAACATACTTTGAATTATAACAGAAAGATTCACGTTCATCTAAAATTTCAATTGAAAAAATTGGATTTTGAAAGTTATAGATCAAGATTGACTCTCGTCACTCATTTTCGGTGGATGAAGAAGAAATAAGGAAAAGAAGAAAGGCGGAAAAGATGATTGCTATGGTATTTAAATTGACAACATTGGTTAAGAAAAAATATGGTATTATTCAATGATATCCATTATTTATGATCTACATTGACACACCTTGAAAATTAAGGAGAAGAAAAAGATAAAAAAAAAAATGGTAATTGTTAGATGCACCCCCAACAACTAGTATTGGGTTGATCAAAATATTTTTTGAATTTCCCAAAATAACCCATGTAAAATTTATATCCATTTTCCTTCTCCCTTTTTTGACTCCCCGTTTTCTCTCCTCCCACTTTTACCGTTTACTTGGTTGAAATATTTCTAAAAGTTTTTAATCTACCATGAAATTTATCTCAAATATTTATAGTTTAGATAAAATGAAATGGAATAGTCAGATTTACATTAATAGTAAAAAAGAACTTTAAGAGTTACTTTTGTAATTTTCGTAAAAGTGGTCATTTAAAAAATATATAGCTATCGTATAAATTTTAATGTTTATGGTAAGGATTTTAATTTAAAAAAAAAATATTGTAAAGAAAATGTTTCTATGCAACTATCACATTATAACATAAGTGGTAGACGTTTGAATCACAAATAATGTAGTCGGTAGTTTGATATCTGATTGGTGTATATGGAAAAACATATGTTGAAAGAGTACAACTTCTTTAATAGATCTCAATTATTTTGAGAAATGATCCATCCATATTCCATCTATTTACATTTTCATTTTTGGTGCAAGTTCACCAATATACCTGCTAGTTTTATGTCTCTCACATAGGGCGAAATATTGGTAACTACATATGCGAGTTTCTTGTGTATGAAGACAAGAACAACTTGATTTTCTAAAGGTCTTACATGAGGATATATGTGTTGTTAGACATATGTAAATCCCTAAAGAAGTTCAAGAAAATTTGTAAACCAAACTACGAGGAAATTCAAATATAATTGTCTAGCCAATTTTTGCTATATCTGGTTTTCAAATTCGAGAATGCCTGGATAATGAGCTCATACTAGATGAAATCATTAAAGTTAGATGTGAGAATGATGCTATTGGCTTGTTCCTATCTAAACTTCATCAATGTTATGAGAAATGGAGAACAATACGAACATGCGCATAGCTCTTGAGAATGAGAGGTTTTAATCAATTAGAAGGAAACTCAATGGTTAAACAAAAGAAGAACCATTGGAAAAAAGAAAAAAAGCTTATTGGGTTGAAGATGTGCCGATGTAGATTCTTCCATATAGTTTCATCGACTAGGAAGAAAATTAATCATATATCTCAATTAGAAAACCAAATAGTGTCATGGTCGAAGAACATGAACAACTTTGTAGTATATCAAAAAATTACTTTGATGATTTTTCAATTTTGGACAAGGTTTGTATAACCCGATGATTAGTTATACATGGTCACGTGTGGTTAGACGACATCTCCCGACTACCTCCCACAAGAAAACACTCTCTCTAGCCCTTTCCACTTTCAAATCCACCTGAACACCCTCTCTCTCTCTCTCTCCCGCCTTTGAGTCCATTTTGATAGCATACACAAACACACAAGAAAAAAAATATAATTTGCATCTCCAAATTAATAGAGAAGATCACCCTCCATATTACTATTCAGATAATCTAACATCCTAATTATGTCAACAATGACATTAGGCACAAGAAGATCAAAGCCCTACTATCTTTGTCTATTAGGAATATTTGGACATTTATTGACACAAAAAAACTACTATCTTTGTCTCTTATTATAAGTTCATTTGTTGTTTTCGCATATATTAAGAAAAATGTGTAGTGTATTGGTCTTTTGATATCCTTTGTATATAGATGTAATCAACTCTAACTTCTTATATTCTAAACATAAAATTAATATACTTAAAAAAACTAATCATGATTTAGTCCTTGAAAGTGTAAAGCATGATCATATTGGTCTCTAAATTAACATAAAAAAATTTATAATTAAGTCTCCATTTGACAAAAAATTTCTTCTGTAAAAATATTATTATAGGCTCTTTTACTCCTACTATTAAAACTCATCCATTTGCTACTATTTTTAAGATAAATTAGTAATATTAATAAGAAATAATAATAACAATAATAAATAAATAAATGTATCTAATACTTTGAAATGAGACAAAGCATTTCTAAATAATACTTAATGTATTAGAATAAAGGTAGTAAGTTGGAATCAATATATACGATGACCGGTAACAATACACTCTTTTTTTAATATGTTTAACGACACATTTTTAAACACAATTTTTTTAATTCACATTCTTTAATTAGTTGAAAATGAGTTCCACTAATTCACATTCACACAATTTTTATAAAATATTAATTTTTTTTGCACTGTCGATATAAAAGTTTTACGTAGTCAGCACATAATGATCAATTATGTATATGAGTTTAGAAATAAATGTGATAAAATCAAACGTTATTTATGATTTAATAATTTTGATTAATTAATGGTATAAAACTTTTTTATACTAATAAGTAAATTCAATTGATATTATACATGAGAGAAAACGAAATTATATTTTCCAATTAAAAAAAGAAAAAGAAGAAGTATTTTTGTCAAGAAAATATTAAAATAATTATATTTCTAAAAATCGTCTTATATTAAAAATAATGAAATCTCGAAAATATTATTAGAAGAGACAGAGAGACAGTAAAAATCATTTCAGACCTTGGCCCATTACCTACGACAAGGTACGGAGTGTAGGACTAGGACCATCTATCTATAAACCTTTTGTAGGGTTGTGATCGAGAAACCATTTTCTCAATCACAAGTTTTTTCTATACATTTTTGGCTTCCTTGCACAATTTGGCTTCCTATAGAAAACATCACATGATGCAAATTATAACAAGGAGTTGGTGGAGCCCTCCGCCTGCGGCAACTTTCGTGCCACAATTTTAAAATCTCACGAGATATGGATAGTTTCTCTTGTAATCATTTGAATCTTGATTAGTGTCAATATGGCTCATATGCACTATAAAGGAGTTTGGGGAGGGGAATTTGAGCTAGCGTGGCGAAGTGATAGTTTTCTGCAACGTGATTTTCGTGTATTGTTGTAATATAAACTCTGATATCATAAAATAGGTACGCGAGTTTAGAATTAATTATAATAAAAGTAAAATGTTATTTATGATTTATATGTTACATTGAAAAATTAATATATTTTGGTATTATTAAAATTAAATCGATAACAGTTTATAATATTTCATCTATGTACCAAAACTCTTAATTTAATTAATTTTAATAGATACTACAGTAATACATACATGGACAAATTAAAAAAAATTATTGGTTAAAAAATTCATAGTAATGATACCTACTCTATTTTTTGTTGCATAGTAGAAGTTGTCTTATAAATATCATTTGTAACACTAAAATCCTAATTCATTCATTTAATAATATGGAATTATAATGCTATGTAGTTATAGACATAGATATCATTGATCGAAATATGTTGTTAATCGTCATGCAATATTCCTACTTGCGATTTCTCTCTTTAGTTTTTTAAGATCGTGTTGTAATTTTAAAAATTAATATTAGTTTAATGGGGTAAATGAGTTGAGTTATTTATGAATTGTTTGGGACTAGTTCACTAAATTTTTTATGAAGCTCATTTGTATATCTAATTAAAGACCGATCGTGTGGTTTTTTATTTTCTATTTTGAAATTTTTAAAAATTAAAATTAGTTTCAGTTATGAATTTTAATTTGTAGTTGAGTTTTCATTTTTATTTTATTTGAGTTAGATCACTTGTTTTATTCTGTCTCAACATAAATTCACTAAATATAAAACTATTGACGCACAAAACTAATTAAAATAAAAAATATTAAATTAAATTATTTGAAAATAATTCAAAATATCGTAAAATTAAAATTTATTTAATTATAATAATTTTAATAATAATGGTTAATAGTGATAATTGTGGAAGATAACCATCACAGTATTGATCAGTTGTTGAATGCGGCTGCACTGATCTAAAGAGATAATTAATAGTAAGAGGGATGATAAAAGTGTCACTAACCGTGAGTGTAGAGTGGTGCCGGGAATGAGAGATGTGGTTGGAGGTGGGTATGAGGCGTCAGTGTTGGAGATAGTGGTCGTCAGTGGTGGCGATGCAGCAGTACAGTAGTGGTGACGGTGGTTAAAGATGGTGGTAATGGTTGTCAAAGATAGACAAAATAAGACAATTATGAATGATTATGCCCAAGACTTAAACCAAACAAATATATAAAAAAAATATTATTTGAAGTTGAAATACTATGGAAGCTCATTTGCTGCCAGCTATTTTTGTTGATCAAAGACTTCCGATTTTGAAATTTTTTATCTATTTGTTACAACTTTTAAAAAAGTATGAGAATCTAAAAATTATATAAAAACTGCTTCAAATGAGAGTTTGACTTTAGAGTTGATTTGTTATTTTTTAATTTTTTTAAAGAGTTTTCATTTATTTGTTATACCTTTTAGAAAAAAGAAATCAGAATTTAAAAATAATCTAAAAATTACTTCAAATAAGAAACTGCTTTGAGTAGTTTTTTTTTAAAAAGTAATTTTATAATTGATTTTTTTTAAATAAGTGATTTCATTATAATGAACAAACACAAAGTTGGTTATGTTTTTTTTTAAAATATCTAACAAATAATATTTAAATTATTGAATGCCAAAATCATATTTTTATAATCGATATTAAACCGATTCTTAGTAATTCTCATAAAATTATTTTTATAATTAATATTTTTTTATAAAAATATGATTTTCACTTAGACAAAAAAAAAATATCTTATGCTTCTCTACAGTACATCAAAAAAATAATCTTTAATGATCACACGTTTCTTATTGATTCTAAAAAGAGTATTTTGATATTTAATAGTTTAGAAATTTTTAAGAAAATTATAAATTATTTTGTGTGCATCTGTCATAGAAAAAATTACTTTTTTAAATGTTATAAAAATAATTTTTTTGAGAAACTAAAAAAACAGTATTTGAATAAAATAATAATTTAAGAAAAAACAGTGTTTAAATAAAAAACATTGTAATAAAATAAAACGATGAATGTTTTTCATTAATTTTTTTAAGACAAATTATAACAATACAAACCTTCAATTATTGAATATCAACATTAATTTATTTTAAAACCTATAACCAATCGGCCTTAAATAAATAAATAAAATCAATTTTACAATTGTTAACGTGTTAGCCTTTGAATTTTTATTAATATTTTTTTCTGAGATAATATTTATTTTTATATAAATCGAGTATGTCAACTTTCGAATCACATGTCATAACATGTTTTTTTTTCTTCCATAAAGGAAATATATTTTTCTCTCTTTCAAACTTTTAAAATATGAAGGGTTAGTATTAATTTACACACAATTAATATTTTGAATTTAAACGCAAGACAAAATATCTAACATAATAATATCGATATTTGTATTAGGGCTTATAGACTTTTTTTCCTGTACTTTTTTACGCTTAAAAAAATTCATCTTTTATTAAAATCAAACTTATTTATCTATCAAATTTTATGTAATTTTAGTTCAAACTAAAAAATTTGACTTCAAAATTAATGATGTGATATGTTTTTAAATTACATAATATATTAAAGGCAAAATATTTTCTGTCGTCCTTTAACTTAATTTCATGTGACAATTCATTCTTTTATCTTTTATCTTTTATCTTCTTGATTTGATCATTTATTTAATTTAAATAACGATTTAATTATTTATGTTTTAAAATGTCTAATAATATTATCAATTTTTTATATAAACTCATAAAATTCATCATCATTTTCAAACAAACCCGAGAAAATTCATTATCAATTTCAAGAAAATTCATATATTTATCAAATTCATAATTCATATCTTCATCTCCAATAACATCAAATCCTTTAAATAAAGAACTCACACTTTAATATTTGATCCCTAAATCACCCAGACAATTAGTATCTTCTTCTTTTTATCATTCTCCAAATCAAATCCCTAACTTAAATCTTAAAATGTGAGTTTTATATTTAATGGATTTGATGTTTTTGTTGTTGCTAGAGATGAAAATATGAGTTTATTTGAAGATTTGAGTTATGAATTTGATGAAAATATAGATTTTATTGAAAATGATTATTAATTTTCTAAGTTTTGTTTGAAGATGATAATTTTTTTGGATTTATGTAAAAAATGATAACGAGAAGAAAAAAATAAATAAATGATTGAATTGTTACCTAAAATTAACTTAAGAGATCGCAAGAGATATTTTGCTTATATTAAATATGTTTACGCTACAAAATACATATGGATTTATATTTATCTACCTCATCAAATAATAAAATAATACATTTAAAAATATAAAAAATATTTTTAGAAATAAAATATAAATTACAAAATATTCATTTATTTTACAAATTTTAAATTCATCTTTTTATAATTTATTTTTTAGTTTTTAAAAAATATTTTTGTTATTTTTTAAATATATTTGTTTAATGTTTGATGGAGTAGATAAATATAAATTCACTTATATTTTTTTACTTCAACATACTCAATATTATGTCATTTAAAAGTATATCACATCAAGGTCAAAATTAAAAAAATAAAAATTAAAAAATTGGGGTGAGACCAAAATTATAATAAGTATGTTAATTAAAAGATAAAAAAAAATTATATTTTAAAGAATAAAATTATTATTGTAAATATGATAAAACATGAAGGTCAAAATAAAAATAAAAAAGTAATTTTTTTTTATTGGGACCAAAATTATAATAAATAGGCTAAATAGCACTCATGGTCCCTTAACTTAATTTCAGTTAATGTTTTAGTCCGTCATATTTTTTTTTTCCGATTTGGTCATTTATTTTAATTTTAAGTTACAATTTAATCTTTTATGTTTTAAAATGTTAACAATATTATCCTCTTTTTTTTTACAAAAATTCAAAAAATTCATCAAAATTTTCAACCAAAACCCATAAAATTAATTATATTCTTTAATATAATACAAATTTCATCAAATTCGTAACTCAAATATTCAAATAAACTCATATTTTTATTCTTTATTTGATTTTTAAAATTCCATCTCTAACAACATCAAATAAAAAATGAAAATATGAGTTTATTTGAGTTACAAATTTGATAAAATTTGTATTATATTAAAGAATATAATTAATTTTATGGGTTTTGGTTGAAAATTTTGATGAATTTTTTAACTTATTGTAAAAAAAAAAGGATAATATTGTTGACATTTTAAAACATAAAAGATCAAATTGTCACTTAAAATTAAAATAAAGGACCAAATCGGGAGAAAAAAAAAAGATAAAGGACTAAAACGTTAACTGAAATTAAATTAAGGGACTACAGGTGCTATTTAGCCTAATAAATATTTTAATTGAAAGATCAAAAAATTAAATTTGAAAGAACAAAATGATTTTCGTAATCAAAATATTAAATTGAAAAAAAAAATTATAACTCACCAATTCTTTGAAAAGTAGATAACTTTTAGTCGTTGACGTTTTAGCTCTAAACACTTTTTGTTTTTGGTGTTTTATACTTTTATTTTGGCAAAATTTGACTTGCTATCGTATTCCTTTATATTCCTTTGAAGTACGGCATTATCTCCAACCGTTTATGTACTACTACAGTACGGAAGTCTTTGTAATTAGACTCAAATGCTGTTGAAACTTCAAAGTTGTGATGGATATGAAGGTCAGCTATATAATAACAACATCCACTAAATACAATTAGAAGAAGATTTCAAAAGTGAACACATACATGGATAAAAATAAACTTTTTATATTTTATAAATAAATGATATTTATTAAATAGAATTTACGAAATACTCCAATCATAATAATCGCTACTAGTTGGCAGTAACACAATTCAAAATATTGTTTAAGCAATTTAAAAGTACTACACTAACAATCAACTATTATACCTTAGAATAGAATATAACAGAAAAAAATAATGGATATAACGTTTTTTTAATAATATCATTCCATCATCCAAAATTTCACATTTCATTACTTTGTCAGCGTTATCCTCACATAATAAAAGGACATTATCATGACAAATTATATTTATAGAAGAAAAACTTTTCAACTTTTTTGGCTTTTTCTGTAGAATTTGCAAATCTTCCTAATAGCTAGATAATTCTCACGTTGATTCCAATGATCATTCTCATTTTGGTAGTACTTGCATGTCTCAGTGGTAATCAACCTTATGTCACATATCAACAGTCTTGTATTTACTGTTATTTATTAGTTATTAAAAAATTAAAAAATAATGAGTCAACAGTGCTAGCTAATATACTCAACGTCACATTAACGTTTGTTTGACACCTAAGCATTTTTGTAACGACAACTAACAATAGAGACAAAAAATTATGCTTTTGAATTTTGCAGAATTAAAAAAAAAACCTGGACGAATTAAAAAAAAAAACTCTATATTTTATAAAGATTAAACGTATATATTTAAATCTACAACCAATCATGCATATTATTTGAAATTAAACAATCAACATATGGTGTAGGCGTGGAACATTTGAATCCTATATCCACACATCACATTCACATATATATATATATATGGTTGCTGTTTCAACACCACTACTTGTACATAATTAAACATTTAATAAGCCCTAATAACGATATGGACAGAGGAAAGTTCAAGGAAACCTCGTAAGTTTCCAATCCTCGATCCTACTTGGGTTTTATTTCCATGAAGATTTACATTAACACAAATAACAACCAATAATTATATTTTTATATTTTATAATAAACACCAATTAATAACTATTTACATCATATACGTACATACATGAAGAAGATGTAGATGGACAACAACACATGAAGATGTAGATGGACAACAACAATTATATCTTTATATATTACATAAAATATGTTTATGTGTTACATAAACATAAACATATAGATAAAAATATAGATGAACAACAAAAAACCACAAAGGTACAAAGAAGTTAAATATGATATCTCATCCAAGAAAGACATTACAAGCACTACAACCAAGCTAAAGGAAGAAAACAAGTGTTGAATAGAATAAAGTTGAATTTCTAATTTGAAAATCAAATTAAATGCAGAAAAGATATTTAGTCAAGAAAGAGTATTGAATATATCTAAATATTTTAGATATTATAAATATAAGCTTTAGATTTAAATATATTTAGAATTTATTTAAAATAAAATATTATTAGGATATGAACTACGTTTGAAATTTTGTGTAGAGTTTTTTTAGGATTTTGTTTGTTCCTTGTTATAAGGATATGAAATGTTTTTTAATTGCACTACTTTATCTCTGTATATAGGGCGATACATAAAAGTTAATTAAAGTGTTTTCTCCTTTTAAAAATATGTCTCTAAAATAAAAACACAAATTCCATCATGATTCATGAATTATCCCTCACAATTTAGTTTCTTGGGTGTGGTTTGGATTGATTTAGTAGCTCAGTTCATTTTGGACAGCCATTCAAGAGTATCACAACATTGATAATTCGTCAATTCAAAAAGTTAACATTTCAACAATTCATAAATTATTTAAAACTCAAATCCACTTTTGGCCTCCAAAGTATCTTGATCTTACTATTGTATCCCTTTTTCTCCCAATAATTTTGGGCTCTTGTGTATTTCTCCATTTGTATTAAGAATTTCCTTTTACCTCTAATTTTTTGTTGATGTGACAATTTAATTAAAAGTCACGCTGACATCGTGAGTCAGGTGCCAAAGACAATTTATTGTGCCACTTAAGTGCAAATTTAAGAAAAAATTAATAGTAAATTATCAAATTAGAAATGAAAAAACTTATAAGATTAATATTACTCGAAAAAAATAAAAGGTAGGCAAAATACTAAATCATAATACTTAAGGGTCAAAAACTGATTCAAACGTTACTCTGAATATCTATCTGTGTATTTTATTACAACTCTAATCATTAATTCTCTAATCAACTGTTATTAAATAATAATAATCATTCATGTATGGCTACAAAATATATTATATGTTGAATATGACATGTGTATATATTTGGAAAAACAAGTTACTTGCATAGATTGGCAAGGGTGGCACAAAATATCATGTTTGGGTTGAAGACATGCTTGAAGGGAAAGGAGGAAACTTCCTAGAAGCTTCATGTGTAGCTAGCTAATAAGATTACAAATTCATGTGCATGGAGGGCAATGCATGCTAGTGCAAAACATACATAGTGGCTAGTGGATTTGGATTCTCTGTGTTCAGGAATTTTCCGTATTTATATAATCAAAACATTAGTAATTGTTAGATTGAGAATCAACTATCTAAATTTAAATTTAGTATTTCTAATTAGAAAATTAATATATATATATATATATATATATATATATATTTATAAATCTTTTGATCTCGATTAAAATGCAAGAATTTGACAACCCCAACTAAATTTGGAGTTATTTAGTGAATTTAGATCCTGTCAATTTTTTTTTTTATAATTTATTTTGTCAGATCAAAATTTATATTATATAAATCATCTTTGTAAAACTTTATACAAATATAAATTATTGAGATTTTTATAAAATTAATGATTTTTATTAAAAAAGCATATCACGGTAATTTTAATGTATTTCATATTTTTACATTTTTATATTCATAGAGAGAGTAAAGATAGATTGAAGCATGTTTGATTGAGATAATCCAAATCTACTGTTAGTTATGTCGAGGAGTGAGAGGGAGATTTACCAGATAGGGATGGGACTGGAAACCAATCAGAGTATTTTTGGAGGCAAGTGATTATTAACATGATAAGGGAAGAGTACAATGTCATTATATGGTTAGTTTTGAACATTTTGGTATTTCTGTATTTTCATTTCTCATTCATTGGTCTCTTTAATTAATTTACAATGACAAGGACAATAACAAAACAAAGGTGAATATGTTTGCTAGCTACTTACAAGCACGTGATCCCCCATAGGCTTAAATGACATTAGAGTACTTGCGCATATGACAAAACTATTTATGAATACATTGTTATGATAGAGTCTCTATTATGAAATATTTTGTAATATTCTTGGATATGTAAATGGGCCCACAATTACATGGAAGTAAATATTCTAGTTTCTTAAATATTTGTTGTGTTTCGCATAGGCTATCATAGTCACTCTTTGATCTAGTTGATAATTGTAAGTTGGTTTGTATTCCAACTTGTCAGAATTTAAGATGGAGTGACAAACAATTATTTTTTATGTTTTATACTTAGTGATTAAAACAATTATTGATGTAAGATAATTTGATCTAACAATTTTTAGATATTTTTTTGCAGATTTAAAAAAAAAACACAATTTCTAAAATTAAAAACCCTTAATCATAGTAGTCTTTTTGAAAAGTGAAATTGTCCTAAAAAGACCATAATTGTGATTATAGATTTTTTATTATAATAATTATTTTGAAACTTTGTTAATTTTAATAATTAAATTCTTTATTTAATTATTATTATCTTAAAGAAGAAAAATTAACAAATGAAGTGGTAACAGTGCAAATACATAACTCATAAAAGTCTCTAATCTAGTTTTGAATTATTTTGAAAATCTTTCGGTGTCTCTATAATATTGAATTAAAAAAGTCAATATTGAATAATTATCAAAGTCAAATATAACAAATAAAGTTTCACTACCATAATATAATATAAAGAGAATGATAATTGTTTAACTATCATAAGATTGAAGCATAAATAATGAAAATTTGTTTAACCACCACATAGTATAAGCAAAAAAGTAAAATTAACTACCATAAGGTAGAAACATGTAAAGAATGAACAATGTTTAACTGCCATGGTATAAAAGCAAACAATAAAGTCAATAATGACTAAACAACAAATAATGTGAAGGTGCAAACACGAGAGAGGGGGGTTGAATTGTGTTTGTACTACTTGAATTCTTTTTCTGTTTTTGATGATTATTTGAAATCTGAAATATAATCAAGTAGAGTTAGCAGCGGATAAAAATAAATAACACAAGGATTTATCCTGATTCACCATTAACTAGGCTACATCCAATCCCTTCACCTTGAAGGATTTTTCCACTAATTCAAAACCTTTAAATTACAACAACACTACTGACCCTCCAAGTCAGTCTTCCCAAACAGTCTAACAATCCTAGACTTTTGAGGAACACAACACCTTGACTTCACAAGTCAAGTCTTCTCCTACCAATCTGACAACCCCAAATTGCAGAAGGAATTACAACACCTTGAATCTAATTGCTAAGTCACCTACTACTTCTTCTCACTCTTTAGATTGTAGACTCTACTTCAACAATATAGATTTAACACAAGGGAACGAAAAACACGAGTACTTGCTTCTAGAAAACTGAAACTCACAATTAACCTCACTAAAAACTCGAGTGTTTGCTTCTGGAAGTGTATAACTCTTTTTTTGATTTTCGATGCTAAGTCTTCTGCCTTGAGCCTCCTTTTATAGATGAAGATTAGGGTTTCTTCCACGATCAAATTCGAGTTGTATCTGTCCAGATTCTCTTGCAAAAATAACTTGGCCAATCCTATTTCACTTAAATAAAAATCGTATCTTTTTAGCTTCAGATTGCTTTTGAAAATTCTGTTGACCAATCTTGTTTCTTTTAAATATTAAACCATATATTTTTAAGCTTCAGATTGCATTCGAATTTCTTCAAGTCTTCAGTAATTTTTGAATCAAATCCCCTTAATACTTTGATCAAATTTCTATCAAAATTTAATCAAGTCTTCTTCGAATTTTTAATCAAGTTATCACTGATTTTCATCATGATTAAAATCTGGACCGTATGATCTTCTGATCTCGACCACATCTGGACCATATAATCTGATCTGCCCCCAATTCTGTGATCCTCTGATCTCGGCCAACACTGGACCACATGATCTGATCTTCTTATCTCGGCCAACATTGTGCCATATGGTCTGATCTTCTGATCTCGGCCAACACTGGGCCATGATGCTTAAATCTGGACCATTGATCTGAACATTTTTCCTCTGATCTGGACCAAGTCTGGACTGAGTCTGGATTGAGTTTGAATTAAATCTGGACTTATGATATTTTAATCTGGACATTTATCTTCTGATCTGGATCAAGTCTGGATTAAATCTGGACAATCATTTCTTCTTATCTGGATCAAGTCTGGATTAAATCTGCACAATCATTTCTTCTGATTTGGACTGCGTTTTATGCTCTGGACCATGCCACCTTCTGGTCTGGACCAAGTCACTTGTTCTAGACCAGTTATCTTCTGCTCTAGACCAAGTCTGGATTAAGTCTGGACTGATTCTTATTTCACGACCAGGCTATCTTCTAGTCAGGATTAATTCTGGACCAAGTCTGACTTATGATTCCTTTTGGTCTGGACCAAGTCTCCCTCTTACAAGCTTTCTTCTGGTCTGGACCAGGTCTCCTTCTGGACACTGCTTCCTTCTGATCTGGGCCAGGAAAGATATCCTCTGATGATGTTATTTTACCTTTGATGACATCCTCTGATATCCTCTGGAGGTGTATCCTCTGGTGTCCTCTGGATGCATCATTTGGATGCATTCTCTAGCTGAACCTTCTGGTGACAATTCTATCTTCTGGTTGTTTCCTCTGGATGTATCTTCTGGTGGTGTCATCTACTGATTTTGCCCAGCTTCTGATCTGTTCTTCTAAGTCAAAATACTATTTACATAAAATACTTTTGTTAACATCAAAACTAAGTATCGAACCAACTTGGTTCCAACATAATGCACCACTAATTTTTAGGTGCGAGAAAAACTTCAACATGTATTTAATTTCAAAAAGAAAAATGGTTGGTGTACATCTATAGGGTGTATACACACTTAAAAAATAAAGAATGTTATGTGATAAATATGATATGTTGTAATGCAATAAGAATAGAGAGATATAAGTAAAATGAGATGTTTAATGAATGTATGAAAATTTGAGATGCATGTGTACCACATTTGTATCAAAAATCATTTGAAAATAACCAAATTTGAAGAGCTTCAATAAGAAAATTTCCATTATCATCTTCAAAAGTGATAAATGAACATCAATGTCTTTGAATGGTGTTTTGGAGAGACGTTTTTGAAATTGATACCATGTAGATGATGATTGCGAGCAATATAACGACCACAAGACCCATAAAAACGGTGCTTACTTGAACAATATCTAAGAACAAAACAAATCATAATAACAAATTTAGATTTATAATGAGCGAGAAATCTGAAAAATTATTTGTTCTCATGAAAACAAATAAAGAAAAAGAAAGGAGAAAGAAAGGAAAATTTGAAGTAATCAAAATAATCTCTGCTAGTTGGGTTTCAAGACTATGTATGATATTATGTTGAGAAACATAATGTAACCCAACAAAAAGAGAAATAATTGGAAAAAAATAGAATTATTTGAAATTGATTCAAGGAGAAAAAATTGATTACAATGAATATATAATACTACTCTTGAATGAAATATAAGTAAAAATAATAACTGAAAATTTGATGTATACAAGTTTAATCTTTAACCAAATACATCAACTTATCAACTATTATTTTTACTTATATTTCATTTCAGAAAAAATGCACTTTATTGTATTATATATAGATAATGATTCATAATCAAATTAACAAATCTTAACTAATTTTTAGCTAATACTTGTTGGGTATTGGGCTCTCTTCCTACGGGAGAAAGACTCAAATATTGTAGCTCATGTGTCTCACTTATTCAAGTGGAGAGGGGTCTGATTAGGGTTGTAAGAGATAGACTATTTTGAAAGAAAAGACAATCACCAAAAGAGTAAAGAGAAGAGTAAATTATATTCTCAATTTTGTCAACCCAGTCTCAAAAAAAATCAATTGTGTATGCGTTATGTAAGACCTTTAAATCTAAAATTTAATTATGGAATTAATATTAAGTGTATTTTGGGGATATTTGTAAAATATTTAATATATGTATGTTTTGAGTGAATATATATATATATATAAATATTTAATTTGGAAGATGAATTAAAATTATTGGATGAAGAATAAATTAATTTAATTACGAGTAATTAAATTAGCGGGCAGTTAATTAAGGGATTATCGGCTAATTGCGACGAAACCGGTTAAGTGCTAGAGGGTCCAGCAATATTTTAATATTATTTTTGATGAGGTGGCACCCACATATGCCTATATATAGGAGTGAGAAGGAAGAGCAAAGTCAGAAAACACTTCTTCCTCCATAGTGCATGTAACAGTAACCGTATCCCTTCTTCATCCCATTCTGATTTCTGTTCACGTTCAAAAAAAAAAAAGGAGTTCCTCAAAAGTGAGATTACTTGGAAATCCAAGCACCAAACCAGAAAACGTCCAGTACAAAAGTTGTTCTCCTCATCATTACGGAGCTAGAGAACCTACTTTCTTAGTGGCGAACGCGAGCAGGAATTTCGCCGACTTTTGTCGCGAAAAACTGAACGAGAGCAGAAATGAAACAGAGGTAAGGACACCTTCCACTTTCTAGTTTGCATTAGGGCTATAAATGCATATTGTTATGGCATTAATATTGTTTCATTACTGTTTTTGAAGAAAAACTGTTTTGCATGTCACTTTGAAGGATGAAAAAAATGCATTCTGTTGAGGTTTTAACAATCTGTGATGTTGCTGCTTTGGTGGTTACCTCAAATGCTGTTTTGTTTGTGTGGGAAAGCTGAAAAATGTTTTGCATGTTATTTTGAAGATGATCAAAATGCATGTTCATAAAACTGTTTTGTATGTTGTTGTAAAATGCAAGAGATGCATTCTGTTGATGTTTGATGATATGTAATGCTTGCTGTTTTGGCTGAAATACATCAGTGATGTTCTGTTTGTGTGAGAAAGCTGGAAAATGCTTTGCATGTTGTTTTGACTTTGTAAGAATACTGGAAAATTCCTTGCATGTGTTTTGAGACATGAACCAAATGGAAACGTTTAAAAATGTCTGTTTTGTGGGGGTTGACATTCTGTTTTGGGTGATTATAGTGTTGCTGATGATTTCAAAAGAAAAGGACTTAGAATGATGAAAGTGCTTTTCTGGAAAATCTATATTGATGAAAAATGTCTGAGTTTTGTGGCTTGCAAAAGAGTGGTAAAACTGTTTTGGGGTTGTTGGTTTTCCAAAGGAAAAAGTTTGAAAATGTGTTGAAGTCTCAAGAAAATTTCACTAAATTCGAAGTTGTATTCGAATACAGCATGAGTGTATTCGAATATAGCCTGCCAAGCTTTTGTTTTACTCAAGTTTTTGAACTTGTATTCGAATACGGGCCTCTGTATTCGAATATAGATGAAAGATTTTTGCTTCTAACTTAGCCTCTGTATTCGGCTACGACCCTGTCGTATTCGAATACAGGACTGCAATTTTTGCCACTGTATCCGCATATGTATTCGACTACGACAGCCTCGTATTCGAATACAGAGTGCTGATTTTCACTATTTTAGCTTCTGTATTCGAATACAGATCGAATACAGATTCGTGTTTTTCCAGAAATTCAAGTTTTAGCTTATGTATTCGAATACAAGGGAGCTGTATTCGAATACAGATTCGTGATTTCCAAAAAATCAAGTTTTAAACACTGTCATGTGAACTTTAAGTGTTGGGGAACATTGGGAAGGTTTGTGACAATTTAAAATGGAGTTTTTGTTATAATTTGAAGTGGTAATGATGATGCTTTTGAGGTCCCTACTGATGTTGTGAAAATACTGATTTTTGTACTGTGACAGCCTTTGTATTCGAATACAAGGAGGCTGTATTCGAATACAGAGTGTTGATTCTGCCCTGTTTTGGCTTCTGTATTCGAATACAAGGAAGCTGTATTCGAATACAAATTCGTGTTTTCCAGAAATGCCAGTTTTAAACCCTGTTTTATGAATTTTAAGAGTTGGGGAAACATTGGGGAGACTTATGATAATTAAGAATGGAATTTTGAGATAATGTGAAGTGGTAATGATGAGATGCTTGAATGTTTAATTATTGATGTGATGTTAATGAAATTAATTGTGTTGAGATGTTTTGGGGAAATGATGGAAAGGCTGAATTTTACTGATGTTGCATACTGTTTTCAGTGAAGAGAAAACATTACATGTTCATGCACTGCATAGTCAGGTGGTACCCGCGATGGGCCACAGAGTAATGCGTAAACGTGCTGATCTGTTGAGTGATTGCACGAGTGCTGGTCTGTTGAGCGATTGCACGAGTGCTGGTCTGTTGAGCGACTGCACTAGTACTGGTCTGTTGAGCGACTGTACCCTGAAATGCGCAAAAACGTGTTGATCTGTTGAGCGATTGCACGAGTGCTGCTCTGTTGAGCGACTGCACTGGTACTGGTTTGTTGAACGACTGTACCTTGGTATATGTAAAACGTGATGGTCTATTGAGCGACTGCACGAGTGCTGGTCTGTTGAGCGACTGCACTGGTGCTGATCTGTTGAGCGATTGCACCCTGGTCTTGAGGGCCGTTAAAGTCAAACATATTTAAATTGTGTTGGTCTGTGAGCAACTGCACCTTGGTAATTCCAAGAAGTTGAGTACATGAGCATATGCATATTGCATCGGGGTGATTGACCGGTGGGTCACGATTTGGATATATGTTGATGATTGGAAATTGATGTGTGTAAGTACTTTATAAAATCCGAATTTCTGATGAATGATTATGATTGCTGAAGTGTTGGTTGTACTTACAACATGTTTTCCATATTATTTGGTTGCTATTTGAAAAGGCATACATGTCATGAAATTTCAAAATGAGCATCCTTATTTATCATCATTGTTATATGATATGCCATGGATATGTTTGTTACTGTGATATAAATGCTATGTGTTAATTATTAATTTCAGTCGGTGACCCTTTACTATCATTGTGGAAATTGGGCTTTGCCCTCAGATGATACCCAAACCCGTCCCACCGACGGTTACACTAACGACGGAGACGTTGTTAGTTTTCCCTGATCTTTACGTACAGAGTATTCGTGGACAACGTAGAGAGACGGACAACTGGGGCGAAGATGAGACTTGTGGAGGATGCGGTGAAAATTACTTGCAACTGTAGCTTAGTGCATGATCAGACTAGACTTTTGTATAGGGTCTAGAGTTTGGGGAATGTAATTGGTTATTTTGGGAATTATTGTATAACTTTTTCGCTAATATTTTTTCGCACTCTGATAAAATTTTGGTGGGTCCAGGATACAGCTGTTGGATGTATCTTTATTTTGTTATATTTTGAAGAATTAAATTCCCAAAAATAATTTACTTGATTAATCGTGATGTAATTATTTAATTACTTCTCTATTTTGGATTACGACATCGAACAACTTTTAATTTGAATTGATTTTGATTCTTTTGAATTAATAATTTTGAAAAAGAAAATTCCTTTTATTTGTTTTAAAAAGAAA
Source organism: Cicer cuneatum (assembly GCA_037974295.1). Taxonomy (NCBI): domain Eukaryota; kingdom Viridiplantae; phylum Streptophyta; class Magnoliopsida; order Fabales; family Fabaceae; genus Cicer; species Cicer cuneatum. The sequence goes on from JBBPBO010001986.1 coordinate 11,905,542, forward strand.
AAAAAATACACTCGCGCTGTGTTTTAAACTCGGGGTGTTACACGTTAACCATTCGATGAGACTGATTTTTGGACAACAAGTTTGCAACATACAGGTCTTCGTTTTCAACGGCCGAATCAACGAAACGACGTATGGAGAGGGAAAAATAGTGCTTGTTCAGTATCATATTTTTGGGGTGTTATTCTTCTTGCTTTTCATTTGTAAGCTTTAGTGCTTTGTTATTTTGGCTGGTTGTAAGCACAATTTGTGCATCATTTTGAGACTCCCTTGTACCCTTATTTGATTGTAGTGGAACTATTTCTTTGGTCTAGACGACCCATGGTTTTTACCCTTGTATTGAGGGATTTTCCATATTAAAATATTGGTGTTCTGTACACATTTTTATTAAATCAATTTGTTGTCATATATTTATTGTTGCTCCTCACGAGTTCTTGCAAGTTGGGGAAATTTTATATCTGTTGCGTATTACTTGTTATTATGTTTCTGTGTTTATTCCTATCATAGTGGCATTAGAGCTCTTGGTTAAAAGGATATTTGACTTGCTTGAAGGATGAAGGAAAATATGAATATTAAGATGGTATGCTTGAATGGTACTAATTACCATTTGTGGAAGGGCAAGATGAAAGATTTTTTATTTGTGAAGAAAATAAATCTTCCTATTTTTGGTTCTAAAAGGTCGGATGGTAAATCTGCGGAAGAATGAGATTTTGAACATCAACATGTATGTGGTTTTGTTAGGCAATATGTAGAAGATAATGTTTATAATCATATTGCATAGAGAAAAATGCAAAAACTATGTGGGATAAGATACAAACTTTGTTTGCCTCTAAATCAGGGAATACTAAATTGTTCTTGTTGAATAGTGCCATAAGTTTGAAGTATAAGGGGGGGACTTCCATTTCAAACCACTTGAGTAGATTTCAAGAGCTCCTTGATCAGATGTCAGGAATGGGCATCAAATTTTATGATGATCTCTTTGGACTATTTCTATTGTCATCTTTACCAAAGTCTTGGGAGACACTTCGGGTTTCTATAACGAGTTCAACTCCTAAAGGTGTTGTTTCTTTGGAAATAGCTAATGGTGGTGTTTTGAATGAGGAGATGAGAAGGAATGCACATGGTTCTTCTTCTCAATCTGAAGTTCTTGTCATTGAAAGTAGGGGAGAAGTCAAAAAAAAAAAAGAATTGAATGGTGGTAGAGAAAATTGTAGAAGCAAGTCAAAGTCTAGATACAAAAATGTGGAGTGTCATTATTGTTATAGAATATGGCACATACAGACGAATTGTATTCTGTGGAAAAGTGAGAATAAAGGAAAAAGGGTAAGCATAAATAAAAAGGTCGTGATGATGATAGTGATGATGATTGTGTTACTACTGCTACTAGTGATGACCTTGTTATTCTCTGTGACTATAGTCCGTTAATCTTGTATCTGATGAGAACATGTGGATAATTGATAGTGGTGCTACACTACATGTTACACTGAGGAAAGAATTTTTCACATCTTATACTTCAAGTGACATTAGAGTTTTACAGATGGGTAATGATGGTATATCTAAGGTAATTGGTGTTGGTGATATATGCTTGCAAACCAATATGGGAATACAATTGTTGCTTAAATGAGTTAAACGTGCTCAATATGTTCGCTTCAATTTGATATTTGTGCATATACTTCATGATAGTGGTTTTGATAATCATTTTGCTTATGGAAAGTGGAAATTTAGCAAAGGTAACTTGGTTGTGGCTAGAGGGGAGAAAAATTAGTAAACTGTATTGGAAAAAGCTTTGGTTGCTTAAGATAATGTGAATGTCGTGGATATGGAAGTATATTTGTGGCACCGAATGCTTAGTCATATTAGTGAAAAAAGGTTAAATTGTTTATCCAGAAAAGATGTGCTTCCAAAATTGAAGAATGTAGATTTGGAGAAGTATTCTCACTGCATGGTTGGTAAAAAAATCTAGAGTATCCTTCAAAATGCATCTTCCCTCTAGAAAGTCAGAGTTGCCCCAATTGGTGCATTATGACGTTTGTGGCCCTTTAAATGTAAAATGTTTTAGTGGTGCAATATATTTTGTTACTTTTATTGATGAGTGTTCCAAAAAATTATGGGTTTATGCTTTGAACACAAAAGACCAAATGTTGAAGAAGTTCAAACAATTTCATGCTTTGGTTGAGAGGCAGACAAACAAGAAGCTGAAAGGTGTTCGTACTAACAACGGTGGTGAGTATTGCGGATCCTTTGATGTCTATTGCAAACAACAGGGTATAGCACATGAAAAGACCCATCCTAAAACTTCTTAGTTGAATGGTTTAGCAGAGAGGATGAATCAAACACTTGTTGAGAGAGTGAGGTGTATACTTTATGAAGCTAAGTTGCCTAAACGTAATTGGGGTGAGGCACTGTACACAGCGATACATGTTATTAGTCTTAATCCTACTGTCGCTTTGAATAGTGAGGTACCAAACAAGGTATGGTTTGGCAAGAATGTCAAGTATTATCATTTGAGAGTTTTTGGTTGCAAGACTTTTGTGCATGTTCCCAAGGATGAAAGTGTTGGAACCAAGTTGGTTCTAAGTACTTAGGATTTTGATGCTTACAAATGTACTCTATGTAAACTTATTTTGTACTTTGAATTATTAAGTTAAATGCCCCAGAAATTGAAGGAATCAGAAGCAGTGATCAAAGGATTCCAGAAAAATGAATTCTGGAATGACCAGAAGATACTCCAGGAATGTCAAAAGATGACCAGAAGATATCTTTGATGGCCCAAATCAGAAGGAATAAAATCAGAATGAAACATGGATCATACCATTGGAAAGCCTGCCAGAAGGAGACTTGTTCCAGACAAACAGAAATCAAATATCAATTTTATTCCAGAAGTTATTCTGACCAAAAGATGGCCTGGCAGTGAAAAATTGAACTGCCCAGAATTGTTCCAGACTTGACCAGAAGGTATGTTTATGAGTCCAGAACAAGAGGATCAATTCAGAATTGGCCCAGACCATAATATAGCATGATTCAGGGCATGGAACTAAGTCCAGATCAAAAGAAATGAATTCCAGAATCGACCCAGACCTGATCCAAAATCAAAGGTAAAATGTCGAGACTGAAATATTTTTTGTTCAAGTTAATTTCAGTTTGTTCCAAACCAAATTCCAGAATCCGTCCAGATCAGAGTAAAAACTTCCAGATCAATGGTTCAGAAATAATTATTTGGTCCAGTGATGATAAAGATCAGAAAATCAGACCATGGCCCAGCAATGGCCGAAATTAGAGGGACAGGATGTGCAGTCCAACAAAGGCCGAATTCAGAGGATTTTAGCATATCAAGTGCGTGTCCAGGGAAGGCCGAAATCAGAAGATCAGAGGGTTAGGAAGTATGGTCCAGGAATGGCCGAATTTAGAGGACAATAGCATAGCAATCAAGCTGGTCCAGCTGTGGACTATCGCATGAAGATCCAATGGTGCAGATTTGATCATGGGAATTAATGGTGAAGATCTCATGATGTTTTTATCAAAATATTATAAAAGATTTGTTATAAATTAAATTGGAGTAGCATGGAAGTCAGGAGCTGTGGCGGGAAGCAATGCACATATTTGATTGGCCAGTTAAGATATGAAACAAATCTAAGGCTTAAAAAGATATGATTTTTATTTAAATAAAGCCCAATTGGTCAAGATATTTTTACAGAGAATCCAACAAGATTTAGTTCGAATTTAAGCATTGGAAGAGGCCCTAATCAGCATCTATAAAAGGAGGCCCAAGGAAAATTACTCATAATCGAAAATCACAAAAGGGTCATACACTTCAAAAGCAAACACTCTCAAATTTTCATATAAGTCAATTGTTGAGTCTCAGTTTTTAAAGCAAGTACTGTTGTTGTTTTCGTTCCACTGTGTTAACTCTAAGTTGTTGATGTCAAGTCTACAAGCTGAGGGAGTCAGTAGGGGTAGCAAGTACTTAGCAATTAGATTCATAGTGGTGTGGTTTCTTCTACAATCTGGGGTTGTCAGATTGGCTGAAGACAGGTGTTTTCCTCAAGAAGTCTAGGATTGTTAGACTATTGAGAAGACTGACTTGGAGGGTCAGTAGCAAGGTTGTAATTTAAGTTTGAATTAGTGAAATCCTTCAAGGTGAAGGGACTGGACGTAGCCTCGTTAACGGTGAACCAGTATAAAATCTGTGAGTTTTTATTTTTATTTGTATCCGCTGCTAACTCTGTTTTAATTATACATCAAGTTTTGTTTTGAAAGTATTAAAACAGGAAAAGTATTCAAGTTAAGTCAAACACAATTCAACCCCCTCTTCTCGTGTTTGCACCTTCAATTGGCATCAGAGCTCGGTCTCAAGGCTGAGCACTTAACAGTGTTTGAGGAAAGGTCCAAGGGGTTCAATATGTCAGAAGAATTGGGAAACAACATCAACAGACCGCCATTGTTTGATGGAGAAAGGTTTGAATATTGGAAGGACAGAATGAGAAGTTTTTTCATATCTCAAGATCCTGAATTATGGAAGATGATAGTCAGAGGATACACTGCACCTACTGATCCAGAATATCCAACTAAGAAACTGGACATGTTTGATATGAAACCAGATCATATCAGATTACACAGACTTCATCACAAGTCCAGAACCATGATGGTCAGTGCAATCACATTCAAGGAATTTGATAGATGCACAAATAAAGAAACAACAAAGAGTATATTCGATAGTCTGGTTCTGACCTATGAAGGAACCAAGCAGGTTCAAGATGCAAAGGCTAACATATTGGTCAGAAAGTATGAGCTGTTCAAGATGAAAGAGGATGAAGACATAGACACAATGTTCAGCAGATTCCAGACTCTGGTATCAGGTTTAAAAGTATTAAACAAAAGCTATACCACTGCAGATCATGTATGGAAGATTTTGAGAAGTCTACCAAAAAGGTGGAGACCAAAGGTTACTGCAATTCAGGAAGCTAAGGATCTGAGTACCTTAAAGCTTGAAGATCTAATCAGCTCACTCAGGTCTCATGAAATAGAACTCGAAGAAGATGAACCTAAAAAGAAGAAGAATCTGGCTCTGAAATCGAAACAGAAGAAAGCTGCAAAGGCAGAATCAGAATCAGAGGATAGTGACAGTGACTGTGATGATATGGCTTACTTAACCAAAAAGATGGTTAAGATCTGGGAAAATAGGAAGAAAAGAAACTTCAGAAAGAAACATAACAGCAAGGATAAGGAAGATTATGACATGAAGAATATTGTTTGTTATGGATGCAATGAACCTGGACATATCAAGTCAGAATGTCCAAATCCTGAAAAAGGCAAACCGGACAAGAAGAATTCCAGATACAGAAAGAAGGGTCTGATGGCTGCCTGGGATGTTTCAGAATCAGAGGAAGAATCGTCTGATGAAGAAGAGGCAGAAACAGCAAAGATGGCTCACATCAAGTCTGCTTCTGGACCTCATAAAGGCAAACAAACCAAGAAGAGTTCCAGATACAGAAAGAAAGGTCTGATGGCTGCTTGGGATGTATCAGAATCAGAGGAAGAATCTTTTGATGAAGAAGAGGCAGAAACAGCAAAGATGGCTCACATTAAGTCTGCTTCTGGATCTCATAAAGGCACGAATTCCAGAAGGAAAGCAGGCAGAAGGAAGAATGATCGAAGCAGTCATTCAAGAAAGTCTGGAAGCACATCAGAGGAAACAATTCTGTCTCTGATGGCTTATACTTACTCAAGTTCTGAATACAGCTCAAGCTCTGAAACAGAATCAGAAGATGAAGACAATGAGGTATTTTCTGATCTGTCTAAATCCGAATTAATTGAGACTTTAAAAGACTTGTTAAATGCAAACAATAAAAGGTCTTTAAAACTGAAAACTCTTAGGGAAGATAAGGAAAATCTAACCAAAGAAGTCCAAGTTTTAAAGAATCGAAATTTTGAGTATGCAACTGAAAACAAAGATTTTAAAACTGAAGTTGCAAGACTCAAGTCTGAAAACCAAACTCTGAAAAGTAATAATTGTTCCACTTCTGAAACTGTTTGTAAATCTGATATGCATGAGCAAGCTTTTCAAAACTTTATTTCCAATGGAATGGAAAGAAGTAAATATGCATCTATGATTTATGGAAACAGTAATTCTGGAAAAAGAGGTCTTGGTTTTACAAAAACAATTACTGAAAATAAAGCTGTTCATTCTGATGTTTTGTGTATTGTTTGTGCCAAGAAAGGTCACTCTGAATTATCTTGTCCAATGGTAAAATCTGAACAAGATCAGAGAGCTGTTACAACTAACAAACCTGGACCCAATCAGTTCTGGGTACCAAAAGAACAAATTATTTATGTTGCAGATATTTTGAACAACCAGAAGGAGACACCAACAATGGTGCCTGGACAATGGATGCTGGCAACACACAAGCAGAAGAAAGTCTATGTTCCAATATCTACCAAACCGAAGCCAAGTGACTCTGGTAGAAGAAGAACTGGTCAACACAATCGGAACTAGAACCAGAATCATAGGAGGAACAGGAAATATCAAAGATATCACAAGAATCAGAACAGGAACTGGAACCAGAATCATAACAGGAACTGGAACCAGTATCAGAGGAACAAGAACTGGAACCAGAACCAGTATCAGAGGTACAGGAACTGGAACCAGAACCAACACTGGAACCAGAACCAGAACTGGAGGCACAGAAACTGGAACCAGAATCAACACTAGAACCAGAATCAATACCAGAACCAGAACCTGAATAGGTATCAGTACCAAAGGTTGAGGTATGATCATCAGAACTACTTTAATTATCATAATCAGTATGATTACCAGAATCACCATAAGTTCCAAAATCACCAGAGGAACATGGTGTATGTGCCAAAGCAGAAATTAAAGAATTAGAATCAAGAGAGTTCTTCAAACACTCCAGTGAAGACTACAAACCTAGAAGGGAATTCAAATTCCCTCATCCAAACCATGTAATCTCAGAACATATAGATTAGGAATCTGAAAATCAGAAGCAAGAGGATTTTCTGAGTAAAACCGAGGCTACATCTTGCTGTAAATACTATTATTATTTTATATTTATGTTTACTGTGATAACAAGAAGCTTGATCTTAACCAATCAAAGCTAGATAAGCATTCTGCAGGTCTTCAAACTGTCAGAGGAACCAGGTGATTCACACAAGTTGAACACTCAGAAGAAACAGCATTCTAGTGGTCTCAAAAACAAACAGAAACCACCAAAAGCAGAATTAATGGTTTGGCTGAACTAAGTTCATTTTTAAATTAATTGATTTATATTATGGTATATGACAAACTGCTTGATCTTGACAAATCAAAGCAAGATAAAAATAGTGCAGGAAGCAGAAGCACAAGAAACAGAAGTACCTGGAAAGGTAAAGGATACAAGCAAGTCAGCAACACATGACAAATCTTCAAAAGATAAATCTGATCAAGTCAGAAACAGCCAAGATAAGTCATAAGAGAAATCTGGATATTTACCAGAATCTGAAGCTGGTACAGATTCACCAGAACCAGAAGCTGATTTATCAGAATCAGAAGCTGGTACAGAACCAGAAGCTGATGCGAACCAAGCAATGTTGATAAGGCTTTGGCAGAGGAAGGCTGGATATTTGCTATGCAAGAAGAGCTGAATGAATTCCGAAGGAATGATGTTTGGGATCTGGTACCCAGACCAAACAAAAACATTATTGGAACCAAGTGGGTTTTTAGGAATAAACTCAATGAAAAAGGTGAAGTGGTAAGGAACAAAGCCAGACTTGTAGCTCAAGGATACAGTCAACAGGAAGATATAGATTACACTGAAACTTTTGTTCCAGTGGCCAGGTTAGAAGCAATTAAAATTCTCTTATCATTTGCTGCTAATCATGATATAATGTTGTATCAAATGGATGTTAAATGTGCATTCTTAAATGGCTATATAAGTGAGGAAGTCTATGTCAAACAGCCCCCTGGATTTGAAAATTCTGATTTTCCAGACCATGTTTTCAAACTTAAAAAGTATTTATATGGTTTAAAACAAGCACCAAAGGGCATGGTATGACAGACTTAGTAACTTTCTGCTTAAGAATGAATTTAATAGAGGCCAGATTGATAATACTCTATTTAGGAAATCCTTTAAAACTGATATTCTGATTATTCAAGTTTATGATATCATTTTTGGATCAACTAATGGCATCTTGTGCAAAAAGTTTTCTGACCACTTGATTCATACAGTTTTACCTCCACTTGAATTTTCTGCCCTTGAACCCAGGTCTGACGGTTCTGGAGGTTTTGGCAGCGGACGGCGCACCACTTGCCTTGTTCGCGATCTCCCTTCATCCTTCAACAGCGTTGACACCTCTGTCACCTTTCCCCTCGATCTGTCTTCGTCTGCTCTTTTTCTTGGTGGTTTTTCTCCAACCAAAGTAATTAACTTGCCATCTCTAGACAAGGTAAGCTCCAACTTGCCAAAGTTGGTTTTGACCTCTCCCAAACTGGAGAGCCAATCCAAACCCAACACCAAATCCACCCTTTGCAGGGTGAACAAATAAAAGTCTTTCTTAATCTCCATTCCTTGCAAATGCAAACTCAACTTGGGACACTTTCCCTTCCATTTCATCCTATGACCATCCCCCACTTCCACAATGTAAGAAGGAGTGTCTTCCACCATCAAGCTCAGTTTCTGAACTACCTCATGGGAAATGAAGCTACGAGAAGCTCCACAATCTATGAGTACCAAAACAGAATTGTTCTGAACTACCCCTTATATCTTCCAAGAATTTGTGGAAGTCAGCTCAACCATTGAACAAGAAGACAACTGTAGAGAATTGAAAGTTTCTACCTCATGCAACTCAGTATCCCTGTCCTCCTCCTCATCTTCTTCCAAAATGATCATACAAAACTGCTTATTCTTGCATTTATGTTCTATATGGTAGGGCTCATCACATCTGAAACATAGTCCCTTCTCACTTTTGTCTCTCATCTCAGCCTCGGACAACCGTTTGAAATCACCACCGCTGGTTTTGTTCCCTTCTCCAACCTGAACCCCCACCAGACTAGTAGGAGAGGTACCACCCTCGGCCTCTTATCTACCCAAGGGTTAGCATCTACCGTCACAGTCTTAGTGTACGAACTAGCCTTCGACATCGTAGTTGGTTTAATGAAGGTGTTGGCTCCTTTCTTAGTCCAAACCAGATTCTTCTCCTCAATCATAATAGACTTTTGAATTAAATCGGAGAGAGACTTTAATTCATACAGTTTTACCTCCACTTGAATTTCCTCTTTCAAACCATTCATGAAAATTCCTCGTGCAAAATCTTGATCAATGGCCTTCAAAGCTCCAACATATTTCTCGAACTCCTCCACAAATTCTACCATTGTCCCTATTTGTTTGAGTGCCAGCAACAACTCAAAAGGATTTTGTACCATTGACGGTTGAAACCTGCGAACCACTGCCAGCTTGAACCTGTCCTAAGTTGGTTCAAGATTGCACCTTGCCCACCAGTGATACCAGCCCAGTGCTCTGCCCTCCATGGCCACCACGGTGGCACGCATCTTCTCCTCCTCTGGAACGCTTCGTAACTCGAAATATCGTTCCAAACGGTGCATCCAACCATACGCATCGTCGCCTGAGAAAATTGGAATCTCCAGCTTCCTCCACCGATCGCTCTCAACGTAGTTATCCAGGGGTCTACCACCGCAGCCGCTGGTCTCTGCTTCTTCCCTGCGGACAGTCCCGCCGCCGTTGTCATTGATCTTGGCCGCGAGTGCAGCCAATTGATCCTCCGTATGTTTGGCGCGTGCCTCCGCCAACTCCAGTCGCGTGCGCCATTCCTCGCGCTTCTGCTCCCAATCGCTCAAATCCCTAACCATGCTTCTTGTTTTCATGCAATGCGCAGTAGAAGGATGCAAAAACAGGGCACTAGATCGGTGCTCTGATACCAGTGATAGAACTGGTATATTAAAATTGAATGAAATTGAAGATACCTCAAGATTTGATTATCGAATACTGAGAAAAAATGTACAGAGATTTGCAGTTACAGAGAATAACCGAATTGCCCTGCAATTCAGTCCCACCCAACTACTCTTTAACTGCCTACCTATTGAAGACCCCGTGTCTGTTATTTATATTAGCTATCCTAACTGAATTAGTTAAGATTGACAGCTGGCACAGACTAACATAACAGACTAATAACTGAACTAACTAAACTAACAGATCTAACAGAATACTCTGTTTGACTATCAATCCTCTGATGGAATCCTCGGCTCGACTATCAATCCTCTGATGGAATCCTCAGCTTGACTATCAATCCTCTGATGGAATCCTCTGCTTGACTCGCAATCCTATCATAAGAATTCATCATTTCATAGTAGATCCAAAACACATTGATGTGATGTATCATTGGATACGTGATGTTTCGGGAGCTAAGATGTTAGAGTTGGCTAAAGTTCATATTGATTATAATGGTTCTAATATGATGGCTAAAGCATTACTAAGAGGGAAATTTAAAACTTGTTGTGATATCGCCGGTTTGGCGATTATCTCCACATAGTTGTGAGGGGAAGATATGTTGGGTATTGGGCTCCCTTCCTATGTGGAGAAAGACCCAAATATTGTAGTCCATGTGTCTCACTTATTCAAGTGGAGAGGAGTCTGATTTGGGTTGTAAGAGAGACTATTTTGAAAGAAAAGACTGCCACCAAAAGAGAAAAGAGAACAGTAAACCCTATTACGGATTTTGTCAAATAAGTCTTAAAAAAATATCGATTGCACATTCGTTAACCAATGGATCGGGATGATATTTGGACAGCAGGTTGGCAACATACAGGGCTTCGTTTTCAACAATCGGATTGGAAAAAAAGTCTAGAGAGGGAGAAACAGTGCTCGTACAGTAGCATATTTTTGGGAAATTTTTCTTCTTCTTGTTTTTCATTTGTAAGCTTTAATTCTTTGTTATTTTGGCTGGTTGTAGGCACCATTTGTGTATCATTTTGAGACTTTCTTGTATTCTTATTTGATTATAATTGAGCTATTAATTTAGTTTGGACGACCTGTTGTTTTAACCTTTGCATTTGATGGGTTTTCCATGCGGTGTTCGTTCTAACCTTTTATTTGATGTCATATATTTGTTGTTATTCCTCACACATTTTTACAAGTTGAAGAAATTTATATCGGTTGTATATTATTTATTATCTATTTAGGTGTTTATTCATATCAATTCTGACTAAATTATCAACTCTTAATTATATCTTAACATGATATTGAGAGTTTTCTAACCGATTGGTGTGAACGATGTATATTCTTTTTTTAATACAACGAATGGTGTATGATTTGACCGTGAAAGAAGCATCATTATTTTTTATTTTATTATGACCAATATTACTGCTTGTGGTCCCTATATGATATTTCACATGAGAGATGTAAGTTGAAGGGAACCGTGCCTACATTATCGAGACAGAGCAAGTGGAAATGATGAATCTTTAGAAGATACTTGTACTATGCAACAATAATAGAGGGCAAAATGAACCCAAAAATATAAAATAATTGAGGGCAAAATTTTCATATTTGTCTATTCTTTTAATATAGAGAAATTTTAAATGAATAGATATAAAAAAACATATATAGTGCTTCTCGATATACGATCTATGACCTATGTATTATCGGCATGTCTGCGGAAATTCCATATCTTGTAGGAATTAGATTCGTTGATTTTAATAAGTAACGACACCAGAGAATGTTTTAAAATACAACCATTGAATTGTGACTTGTGCGTTTATAGAGTTATAGCTGCACCCAAAAATTAAATTATATTTTATCAAAAAATAAAATAAAATAAATTATTGCATTGCAACCAAAAATGAAATTTCCAATTTGTTGCCAAATCCAAAGAAATACCCAATCCTGATTTTGCCTAACAGAAAAATAAATAAATAAATAAATAAAACAATTAAAATGCAGAATGTAGGTAGGTATGCTTTTTTTTGCCTACATTAATTAAGTGAACACTGAAGTGTAGGACAGTACCTTAATTACGATATGTGTCTCTCACACGTTATTGTGAAGTGAAGTAAAACTACGACATGCTAAATTGGTTTCCTCAACAAAAATTTTGACAATTTTCTTGTGTAAAGTTTCAAACTCGTGTTTTGCAATATATATAGAGCAGATGAAAGGAGTACTTTTTTGAAATTTCTTACCACTTTCTTCTTTAGGGTACTTTCCAGTACAGAAGTAGATGTTTTTATCTCAATTAATTGGAAACTGATCCTCTTAAAATTGCACACTCATCAATAATTATGGTCCGTATGATTAATCGAAGCTGATCAATAAATTGGAAATGGATCCACTAAATTTGCGTTAATCGATAACTATTCCTACATTTTGAATAACCATAACTAAAAACATTTATAGGCATATGGCAATTTTGTTGTAGTGGTAGTTGTCACCATAATTTAGCATCTTTCTTATTATTATTTTTTTTTTTAATAACAAATATTAGTAGTTATTAATTAGTTAGAAGATGAGGAAATTGTTACTTTCAGAGACCGATCTCTTGCATCAAACTTTTTCAATTAATATTATTAATATTATGACTAGACTATACATTTGGGGACGCTTGTTATTATTATAAGAAATGGTATTTGAACATATTTTTGTACATAAAAATAATATGACCCACATTTATGGAAGAAGAGAAAGAGAGAAAGAGTATAGTCTATATTTATGTCATCATAATATATATAAAAAATAAATATTGTATTTATGACTAAAAATATGTTCAAATAATATTTATCTATTATTATTTCCATTTTATTCTAGTTTCTCCCATATGTTATGTTGTTTAGATTTGTTGCATGTTTTGTCATCTCATATATGGTCTAGTCATTTTTCAGTTTGAATGATCTATGTGTATTGCTTTGTTCTGGTTGTCCCTTGTTTGCAGTACTTCTTACACTCATTTGCTATATATTTATTTGTTTCTTATTCAAAAAATAAATAAAAAGGTAAAATAAAAATGACCTTCTCAAATTTAACTTATATTATTTTTTTTATATATTTATTAAATTAACATCAATCAAATTACTATCTTACTCGTAAGAATAAAGATGACAATGTAAATTTTTATTTTCAAATTGACATCAATCTGTATTGATATTTCAAATGATTTGTAAACATTAATCTACTACTAGACAACATGAGCAAATGTTTCATCTATATCAAAGCAATTTGTTCTCGATAAAAAAATTTATTAATAGTGTATGAGTATTCATCACAAAAAAGTATGTACTCGAAAATAAAGAAAATATCTTATTTATAGTTTTGACATTTGCCATCAGTTTTTAGGAATTTTTTTACACTTTCCGTCTAAAAATATTTATTATATTTGACAATTTTACATAAATTAAAAAATATAATAAATTAAAGAAAAGAATAATAATTTTCTAAATTATCTTTAATTATAATTGATATATTCTAATTATCATGCAAAGAAAAAGAATAATAAATTACAAATGATCTACATATTATTAATTAAATCATACAACTAAAGAAAAATTGTATTAGAATTTAAAAATGACCGTGTTTAAAATAAACAAAAAATTATAAATGTAACTATTACCAATTATTATAGTTCCAAATGTAAATTAATTTTACACTAATAATTAATTAAAACCACTAATTATAATATATCATTAGCTATATAAAATACACGAATAATTGTGATTAGCTATATAAAATAATTTTACGGTAAGCGTTTCTACTCATTAATCTCTATGGCCGTACAACGATTTGTACTTTCTTGCATTATTCGGAACCATAATAAAGTTGGTGGGTTATATTCAAGCAAAATAAGAAGAAATAGAGAAAAAAAAGTACGTCGTTATTGCGTCAACCACCATTATGAGTATTTTCTACTTTCTATATATCTCATAATTTTTGTGGTCTTCTTTTCGGTATTCTAAATAATTGGTTTCTTAACGAGACAAAATTTAGATTACAACCACTTATTTTGATAGTTGTAGTTGTGCATTCGTACAAAAAACTGAGTAGCTAATTGCTAATGGCTTTCAATTTTTCTTCTACTACTTGTAAAACACACACTTCTTGGTCAAATAAAACTGCAATTTTCATACAAACTTATTATTTCACGAGACTTTGATCACATAATTATAATTATCTAATATATATTTACCATGTTTGTTGAATTGTCCCTGCCATGAGTTGTCATACACTGGTTCTCAAAATTGGAAAAGGGACAAAACAAATTTACCAATGGATTTATTTATTGATCTTATTTAAAAACAAAATCAACATATGGTTACCTCGAGTTATAAGGGACTCAATCACTTTCAACAACATATGAGCCTTGCAGCGGTCATATAAGACCTTAAATTTTACAAATAGGGTGTTATGCGTTACTCTTTTTAATAATTCAATATTATCAATGAATTTTAACGATTGAATTGTGAAATTAGTTCTACAAATTTTTATAAAATTTTGAAACTATTTAATACTTCATTAAATAATTCTAAATGAATATATAATAAATATATAATAAACTTTAAAAAAATATAAATAAACATGGATAACTAGATTACATAACTACAAATTTTGGATTTGTAAACTTCATCGTTGATATTGAGTTAAGCTGCTAGCAACTCATCACAAAGTTACCCAAGAATCAAAGGATCCCCAATCATATATATATATTACAGGGTTAAATAATTTTTTGATTCCTATAATTATACTATATTTCATTTTTATTAACTCTACAATTTTTCTTCAAACAATAGTCACTCAAATATATTTCGTCAATAATTTTGGTCCTTATTTTAAAACAATGCATATGTATCATATGAATATTAAATTGATATTTTACATGCATGTTTAGAACATTATAAGAATCTCTCCCACAAAAATTTAGATTTTTTTTAATAAAAGATGAATTAAATATTACTTTTTTATAAAAAAATGTAGTGTGTAAAAATTCATATTTTGTTGAAAAATTCTAAAAATTTATAACGAGGGTTCTTATAATGTTCTAAATATTTATGGAAAAATCATTCAAAAATTCAATTGATAGACATGACTTAACTTAAAAGTAATTTTAGAAGGACTATTAAAACAAGTATGGTATTGATAGCGTTTCATCAAGTGTACTGAATCGTTGCAAGTAATAATTAACACGATAGTACCGAGTGTCGAACTCCAGGATTGCGTTTTACTATCGAATTATATTTAACTACTGAAATTGAACAAAAAGTTTCAGGATTGAGTAGAATAATATTTGAAATAACAACAGTAATAAAATTGAACTTTTATAATGAAAAAAATGTCAGGGATGAGTTTCACTACGAGTCCAACCTTGGTCTCTAATTTGATCCTAGTTACTGAATTCCTTTATTGAATTATTACCGAATTTTCTTTAGTATTCTTGCCCTAATGTCTTAGTGACAGAACCTTTAATCCCAAAAATAACCCCTAATTCCTTAGTGGATTTAAAATTAGGATTAAGCTTTACAGTACAGAAATTCTCTTTTTAAACTGCTGCCTCTGCAACTAATTCAATTGGTTTCATGACCTGCATCTATCCCTAGACTACAATCTCATGAATTTTGCATCTCAAGCATTCGTAAAGTCTACTTCTGTTTCAAAATAAGAATCGTAAAACATTTTAAAGTTGATCTGGCAATAAAAAACATTAAGCACAGAGATGAGAAAAATAATTCAATAAACTTATTCATATAACAAAGAATCAAATCAGACAATTAAGGGATTCATCTTATTTCACTCATCCCTAACAAATAGGGTTTAATTACTCATTACAGAGATTAAAGAGATAGATATTAAAGAAGAATTACAAGAAAGATTCATGAATGATTCTTGATAAAACTCCTTCAAAGGTGTAGAACAGCCGTCTCTGAGCTTCTTTGCTAGGGCACAAGTCTCTAAGCTTCCCAATTGACCAAAAGATCACTAAAAAATTAGAAAAACTCGATTTTATGCATTCTGCAGTGCGCCACACGCCCCAGGCGCAGGCCTTGCGCTTCAGGCGCATTTAAACAGAATCAGCAGCGCATAAATGCGCTTCAAGCGTGGGCTTTGCGCTTCAGACGCACAACATCTGATGTTTGGAATATATTGCATTTTTTCCATCTTTTGAGTCCGAATTAGGTTTCGGTGTCTTCATGAAAGTTATAGCTATGGCTCTTAGCTTTCATTTGCACTTGGTTTGACTCCAATTGGACATCTACAACTCCAGATATGGTAGAAATACTTCATGTAGGTCATGTTGATTTCTCACCAAAATTCAGCACTACACTAAAACAAAGAAACGACGCAAAACTCCGAAAAATCTCTACTAAATCAACGAAATAAGAACATAAGCATTTTATTAAACCCAAGAACTAGAATCAACAAAATATATCAAATAACTCATTAAATTAACTAATGATTGAAGATAAATAAGACTAAAAATGATGAAAAATATGCATATGATGAAGAGTCATCAGGTATATTTATAGGGACCAAAAATAATTTTAATCCTCACTACGCCAAAAATGGCCTTTTACAGCGCACATTTTAAAGCGCTTAAAAACTAAAAACGTTGTATAATATTTTAAAAATAACGGAGGATACAACAGCGCTTTAATGACAAGCACTTTAGAAAAAGCGCTATTGTAGGGTCATGAAGGATTTCGGATTTACAAAAAAGCATTGTTGTAGGGTCATAGCGATTTCACATAATGTTTACAGCGCTTTTAGAGCTCTTCGCATAAAAGCGCTGTAAAATATAGCGTTCCCATATAATGTTAAGAGCGCTTTTTATAAAAGCGCTGTAAAATATAGCGCTCTCACACTATATTTACAGAGTTTTTAAGAGTTCTTTGTATAAAAGCGCTGTAAACTCTGTAAATGTTTTGAAATTTAATTTTTAAAAGCCTTTTACAGCGCTTATGGGCCAAAACACTGTAAAATTACAAGTTCAGTTCAAGTTATATATACTTGATAAATTAATAAATAAAAACATATTTAATATATTCTCTCCCTTCGAACCCTATTACGAACCTTCCTCTCCTCTACTGAGTGATTGTTGTCTCATGTACTGTATTGATTAATTTGTTGTTGTCTCTAAAATTGATAAATCGTTACGTGATAAAATTGTTGTTGTCTCTAATGTGAGTTCTCTTCTTCTTTCTTCATTTTATTGAAATTTCTATTTAATAATTAATTTTCTGTTTTATTTTTGTTTTTCTTTTATTATGATAGTTTATATTGAATTCAATTTTGGTGATTCTGTATTTTTTTCAGGTTGAATTGAATCTATTTATTCAAATCGGAATTTTACATTGATATAGCGATGAAGAAAGTAACGCCGAATGAGAGAAATTGGAAGGTTGGAAAAGGGAGAAAAAAAATTGAAGAGCTTAGGGAACAAGTATTTGAAACATGGAACTCTTGCTTAGCTACGGTGTAACAAGTCTTTAGGTTGGGGATCGAGTGAGGTTAATGACGGTAAAGTGTTTGATAAAAGTCTGAGGAGAGTAGTGAGGTTAATGACCGTAAAGTGTTTGATAAAAGTCCTCTTATGCTTTCGCTTGTTAATTTGGTTAAATAGAGTGGTTTGCTGGGAACGTCGAAAACTCTAAGAATTGAAGAGTGTCAATGAGAATCAAGGCTCGAGTCTCTTCCCATTGATTTGTTGGCATGCTTGTTGCTCATTTAATTGCACTTAATGTAGTTGCGATTTAATGGCTCGTTACACTCAAACTTGTGTTTATTTGGTATTTATTTTATCATAACAAATGTCTTGTTTATAGGTTGAGATTGCGGTTTTTAATTAACTATCGTGTTGTGACCATTGATATTATGGAATATTGCAATCAAATAATGTGTCGTAATTGCGGTTGTAACATATGTATAAAATTTGTTAATGTGGTTGTCACAAATTGTAGTTGTGAAATGTTTAGGTCACTTGCAGTAGAAAATTCATGTATTCAGATTTAAATCATTTGTTGCTTTTGTTGATTGTATGGTGCTCCAAAAGCATTTGATTTTATGTTTGACATCCCTCAAATTACTGATTGCGTTATTGTATGACTGTGATTTGTTTTGGTGTTTTTAATTGTTTTGATTTGATAGTTGTAACTAATTATGAAGCATCATATGAAATTAATGAAGCTTGTTGAACATTATTGAAGTTGTTAACAACTGCACAACTACAAGTAAAAGATGTT
Organism: Cicer cuneatum; assembly: GCA_037974295.1. Lineage (NCBI taxonomy): Eukaryota > Viridiplantae > Streptophyta > Magnoliopsida > Fabales > Fabaceae > Cicer > Cicer cuneatum. Next base: position 11,923,762 of record JBBPBO010001986.1, read on the forward strand.
TAAACTATTTCTTTATATTTTCATTTTACTATATTCAATCAATTGCCTCTAGTCATGTCTTTCTGAGTTAGCTCTTCATTATATTTTGATTTTCAATATAAACTATATATATATATATATATATATTTGATTCTAACTTATATGTTCAAATATTATATCATATAGTACTTTGACAACTTCGATTCAACATACTCTGAAAGTGATCTAATTGAAATAAAAGAAGACTGGTGTTAGTATATGCTCCAACTGAAAGTTATATAATTTGTTAATAGTTTCACATTGCTGGAAATTGTAAACTATTATTGTATATTTTGGTGTGAATTGATCATTATTCTAATTAATTTGTTTTATTTTTTGTTACAGTAGGGTAAAGAAAGAAATTGCTGGAAATTGCTACTGAACTGGTATGATATTTGTTGTTGTGAATATGTAATTGATATTGTAAATATGTTGCTACTGTCAATTTGTTATATTTGTTGCTACTGTCAATTTGTTATATTTGTTGCTACTGTCACGAACTTGTAATTTGTTGCTGTGAATATATATGTAATTGATATTGTGAATTTGTAATTAATATTATTGATATTTGTTGTTGTGAATATGAATTTGATATGAATCTGAATCTGATGTGAATTTGAATTTGATATGAATCTAAATTTAATATGTAATTGATATTTGATGTTGATAAAAATCTGAAATTTGGAAGAAAAAAATTGAAATCTCATTTTAAATACAGCGTTTTTAAAAAAAATGGCATCAAAAAACATGTTTTCATCTTTTTACAGCACTTTTTTAAATATTTTACAGCGCTGTAAATCCAATATAAGAGCGTTTAAATATGGACCTATTACAGCACTTGTTTGAAAAAGCGTTGTAAATCCAATATAAGAAGCGTTTACATATGTACCTATTAGAGCGCTTGTTCGAAAAAGCGCTGTAAATCCAATATAAGAAGCGCGCTTCTTATATTGACCTATTACAGCGTCTTTTTTTAAAAGCGCTGTAAATTCAATATAAGAAGCGCGCTTTTTTGTATTTTCATTAGTGCTGTTGTTCCCTTTTACAACATTAGATATTATGGCGCTTAAAAGCACTGTAAAAGGCTTAAAAAAAGCGCTGTAAAAGGCAATTTTTGGCGTAGTGCCTATATTAAAATAAAAACATACATAATAACATATTCATTTTACAGGTTAATGTATTTAATAAAAAAATTATTTATCATATTAAAATAAATCTAAATAAAAAATTATTTTAATATCTTATAGTGGGTGCGTTTGTTTCAGATTTTTTCATGAAAAATTTATATTTTCAATCTAAAAATTATTTTTTATTGTTTGAACGGTGTTTGTTTCATATTTTTGAAAAATTATTTTGTTAAAAAAATCTTTTTTTGGCTAAAAAAGAAAAACTAAAAATATTTATCATATTTACCTTATGCGATAGATAAGACAGAAAAATGACACTAAATTGAAAGACACGGGAACTTAACTCACTAATCATAAAAAATGATGTAATTACCCTTATTATCTGTTGCCGTTTTTCTCCTCCATGCGTTATCTCTTTGTTTTCTTCACGTCTTTGTATTTCATGCGACTCTGATATATATATAGATTTTCATTAAGTAAATTTACTTCTCCTTTTCGATTTCTCCACATCATTTTGTTGTTGTTTTCTATGCCTTTTATTTGAATCATTTTATCTTTATAGTGATATTCATATATTGATACCAATTTTCTTTTCTTTTGTATGTTTATTTATTGTTTTTTATATTATATGATAATTTAATAAGTACTTTAGAATTTGAATTGCGTCTAAGAAATTGATTAACACAATAATAATAATAATAATAATAATAATAATAATAATAATAATAAAGTTTGAAGTGCCAATTAAGATTTGAAATATTTCATTTGTTCTGTTATATTAAATTTCATACTGAGGTAGGATGAGATCATAAGAAAGTTTTTTATGTCTCTAATGATAATTTTGTAGTTTAAAAAATCACTTTTATAAAATTATATATAAACAAGTTAAAAATCATTTTTGTTTAAAATGATTTTTATAATAGTAAACAAACAGAAGTTAAAAAATCTCTAAAAAATCATCTCTAAATTATTTAAAACAAAAGTAATTTTCATTTAAACTGAAACAAACGCACTCTGAATTGTATTTGTTTAAGAATCAATGTACTTTTGGTCCTTCTATTTTGTTTAAAATAAATTTTTAATCAATTCATTTTTAAAATCGGTTTTTTTATTCTCCATTAACTAATTCTTGAAATTTTTTTGGCGTCCCACAATTTATTATGATGTGGCATTCTCAATTAAAACATAACATTTAGATAGTATTTATGAGTTAGATAAAATATTTTTCATGTTATTATTGTTGTAATTAATTTTATTTATATATTAAAATAAATAAATAAAATTTTAAATATTTTTATCTAAATTTTTTAACGTTTTAAATTATTGTTCAATAAAAAATAAATTTTAAATATTTGTTATTTTAATTTATACAAAAATAAAATAAAATAAATTATTTTTAATATTTTAATATATAAAGAAAATAAATATTAAATAATATTAAAAATATAACAAATTTAAATATTAAAAATAAAATAAATGAATATTAAAATTTAAAATTATTATAAAAGTTAAATAAATTAAATAAATTTGAATCATTTTATTTAAATATTTTAAAATTTTAAATTTTAATTATAAAATAAAATTAATTACAACACTAATGACATGAAAAATATTTTATACAATTCATAAATGTCATCAAGTATCATCTCATTGACGAGAGTGCTACATCATAAAAATTAAAAAATCATGGAGGACCAAAAAAATCCAAAGAAGTAGCTAATTGGAGGACTAAAAAATAGTTTTAGCTATTAGGAAACTCAAAGTTTATTTTTGACAAAATAGAGGGACCAAAAGTGTATTTAAACCTTCCACTTAATTGTATTTATTTATATTTTTCATTCTTATATGAATTACCGATAGTTCCTCATCAAATATAGTTTTTAGTCTTTTGAACCATTATTTAGATCATTTAAGTTAATTTACCATTGAATTTAGAGTCATTTTGAACGAATTATAGTTTTTATAATCCTTGAATTCAATTAGGTGTTTATACTTTCATTTCTTTGATTAAGAAGACTCTTATCGTAGTTTTATTTGGGTTCATTGGTTTAAAGCAGTGCTGAAATTTGGTGACAAAACAATAGAAATGTTGCAAGATATTTTAATCATATCTAGAGTTATAGATGTCTAAGTGGAGTCAAAAATACAAATTGTGACACCCTTTACCCAGACTTGCGGAAGAAACATAAATAATAAGAAAAATTGGTGAAAACTTAAATCTTTTATTTATTTCATACATATCATACATCTTGTGAAGAGTATTATTTAAACTTTCCCAAAATTTATCATAAAAAAGTACCCTAAAATCCATTGTCACTTGATCAGAGCCTAATGTAACTACAATATATAACACAAGAAATTCATTTTTCACTTTTGCCAAATTTTGCCCAACAAGTATAGTGCCTTGCAGGTGACCAATATTTATTTTCTACGCCAATTTTCACCTTGCCAAGCGACCAGACCCAGTATTTTAGTCAAAAATACAAATTTTAGGTCATTTTTTGACCTTGGGAGCTTTGGAAAAACAATAAAACACTAGAGAACCATAAATCGAAGATTCAACCTTGGGAGCACGTGATTGATGATTTAATGGATCTCCATATGTGTAACTCTTTCTTTCTCATTGTCTCTATTTCCTTGAACATGTTTAATTAAACTCTCCATTGTTGGAGATGGGTAGAACAAGATGAAAATCCTATTTGTCTGATTTTATTTTTTATTAAATGAATAGTTTATTTAATTTAAATTATGATCTATGTGCTTAATTATTTTTATTGTTTTATCACCTTTAAATTGTTTTACTATTCATATTTTGAAACGGAAGTGACTTTACAAATGCTTGATATGAGAATTTAATGATATTGTAGTCTACAAATAGATACAAGTACTGAAATCAATTGAGGTATTTGCAGAGACAATAGATCAATAAGAAATTTTTTGTACATTCAACCTTAATTTTAATCTTAAATCCATTAAGGAATTAGAGGTTACATTGGAATTAAAGATTATATATGTCATTAAGAAATTAGGACAAGAATAGTAAAGAGAATCTAGTAATAACTCAATAAAGAAATTTAGTAATTATGATCAAATTACGAATCAAAGTTGGATTCAAAGTAAAACTTATCTCTGACATTATTTTTATTATACGGTTCAACACTATTTCTTTTGTTAGTTTGAAAATTACTCAATTAAATCATATTTTTTTTCAATTAGGTACTTAAAATGCAATCATATAGTATAAGTGATTGTAGTGTTCGGGAGACTTGATTTTATCATTTCATTATTATGTACTTACAATGATTCAATACACTTGATGAAATCACTATCAAGTTCTTAGCGTCGTTGTCACGGATTGCCATATCACTATTGAGTTGTAGTTCAATTACTTAATTGAAATCTTTTGTTTTGCAATAAAATTTTATGTTTTTATTTTATTTTGGCTTAATTGCAGTTTTTGTCCCTCTATTTTCACCGATTCACGAAATTGGTCATTCTATTTTAAAAGTCGACACTTTTAGTCCCTCTCTCAAATTTTATAACTAAAAAATGATTGGACATATTTTAAATGATGTATCATGCAATTTCATGATACAGAATCATCTAGATGCATTAATTATTCATATGTGATTAATTAAATTACAAAAATTAAAATTTTCTGAATTTAAAATTTAAGTTTTTATAGAGTTTTATTGCGATTTCATGAGTTTTAATCATTCTATATTATCGTATCATATGACAAGTTATTTAAAAGATGACAAATCGTCATTTTTAAGTTCAAAAATCTGAGAGAGACCAAAACTATTGACTTTTAAAATAGCAGGACATATTTCATGAATTGGTAAAAATTGAAGGACTAAAACTGCAATTAAGCCTTTTCTTTTATATTTTTTTGTTCATTAAAAAATGGCTCGAGTTCTTCTATATCATGTTTGGCAACTAAAAAATATATGAGTTTAGTAGTTGTTGAAGTAAAAGCCTTTTTGATATATGTTTTAATGATCATCGCAATGTGTTGCATCTCAATCACACATAAAATTTATTGGAAAAAGTCAAAAAGAATTATGGGTCAAGATGCGTCTATATGAAAATTAGAGGATGAAGTATCCACATCCAAGCATAGATTTGTGGATGAATATTTTTCACAATCTCATATCCGAGGATAAACCTGAGGATGGACATTCATCACAATCCCAGGTCCGAGGATGTATATTCTTCACAATCTTAGATACGAGGATAAATATTAATTAAAGTCTTCATCTCACAATTATTGAAAAAGTGATAGTCATAAAAGTTGAAATGTTTTTCACATTATTCAAGGTTTACCAAAAGTAAAAGAAGAAGTGATAGCAAATCGGTCACAAACTCCTATGTGAGAGATAAGAACTTTCATCCTCGCACTTAACATAATCTAAGGGTGAACTCTCGAAAAAATCGTCCTCTCATATATACAAATAAGCTCTTATGTGAACAATACAAAAACACTATGTTAACATAGTTCAAATTTTTTTTAAATTTTTTGAAATAAGACAAGCACATTAGTCATGATTTCCAAGGTATTGGAAACAAGAAATAACTTTCTCAGTCATAATAGATCAAGAGGATAATAAGAATGTATGCTACAAATCATATTATAGAAGGTTACCTAACAAGTTAAAAAGGGTGTCAACATGTTTACATCAAATTCCAACAGTCACATATTGCTAATAAAGACATACAATCATCTCTCAAAGACTTACGCATATTCGAGGGTGGTCATCCATGAACATGCTTAAATTCAATTACATTAGAGGATGAGTACAATCTGAAGATGAGGACAAAGACAGAGGATAAGTAACAAAGAACTGAGGATGAACTTTGTTCATTAATCATCCTCACACATGGGAAAAATAAGTGACAGTACAAAGGTACAAAATATTGTGTCCTTAACTTGTAAGGTAAGCCACTTTAAATTGTTGGGAAAAGTAACAAAAAAAAGTATCAGTCACCTCAGGAAGAATGAAAGCTTCATCCCTGTACTGACCAAATCCACCACCATAGTCATCATCTCAACATACTTCACACGAGGATAAAAGCCAAATGACAGTTTTGCAAATAATGGTAAGTCCAAGAAAATTTTGTAAAGTCTCCAACAACTATATCTTGCTATCCCATATGTTTGAAGCTCCAAAGGAAACTATAAATATAGAAGTATTAATCTTCAAACATAAAGAGAATCATTTACAAGAAAATATCTTAGTTATCCAAGCTTATCATCATTCCCTTCATTCTACACCTTCTTCCAAACTTAAATAGATCTGACGATCACTTTTATTAAGTGTGTTATATACAACTTCACATCACTATCTTATCTTGCAAAGTTAAAAATTTGATCCCAAACAAATCAAACACATTACTACTTGTATATCCTCAAGTTGATATAAACTTGACTTATTGTGTAACCCTATTGAGGATAGTAAAGATATAGTGTTGTAAACCTGGTGAGGCTAAGAAATACATAGTTGAAAAGGTGCAAATCATAGGACGAGTTTATATTTTTTTTATTCACACCCTTAACACACTTATCATACATATTTCAAACTCTTATTATTCTTCTTTAGATCATCCTCAATAAGAGGAGGATTATTTTTCATCTAACCACCCTCACTCGAAAGACAACTTGAGATGATAATATTAGTGCAAGAACTATATTTTAAAAAGAATCACAATTCAAAGTAGTAATGGATTATCTTGAAACTATATTTTTACCTCATCCACCCAAAATTAAGAAGCCCGATTAGGGAATTTACTTTGGATAAGTTGATTGCACAAGTTGATGCATTTAGGGAGGAGAGGATAGTTGGACTCACAAAAGCATATAAAAAATGTGTCTTTTGTACATAAATGCATAAAAATGGCTATTGCGCGACATACTCTTTTTGTGGAAATTATCTCATATATTACTCTTGTGATTTTTGTGTGGGAAATCGTTTAAATGACAATTATGAGGACCATTGTTTAACTTCAAATGTAGAACTGGAAGAATTTATATCTTTGGAAGAAGAAGATGGCTCAAAAGTAGAAGAACCTAAGGTGGAAAATAAAAGTCGAGGAAGGAGAAACAATGAAACTTTTAAGATGGTCTAGCTTAGAAGGAAACTCAAAACTCAAAACTTTGGAGAGGTTTAGATATCCAACAAGAAATTCCTAACAAAATTGTTGGTCAAGAAATACAAGAAATGGGGGTTTGATTTTTGTTTACAGCTTTTGAAAATATTTTGAATAGCTTAAAAATTGAAAGTTGTTTTGATCCTAAGCTTGAGTGTTTCACCAGAGGCAGACTTTCTCAAAATCTGTTTTGTTTCATGAGAGGTAGACTTTCCCTAAGTCTCTTCACCAAAGGCAGATTTTTCCATAGTCTGTTTTGTTTCATCAGAGGCAGACTTTAACATATGTACTAAGAGCAAAACTGAATCAGATGTAATCTTGGCAAACCTTCTTGTACCATCAGAGGCAGTGTTTCAGAGGCAAAATTTTCCATGTCTTTTTGACCAATCACCAGAGCATATATTCTAATATTCTACATATTAATTGTGGTCTTGGAACTGCACACTTAAATGAAACATTAGGGCCTAAAGTTGTTCCCACAAATTAATTTTGTTATCATCAAAACAAGTAGGATCTTTTGTACTTTAGACATATTTTAATCTCACAAAAACAACATTCCTCCAAAAAAAAATTTTTTGCAACTACCTAGAGAAAATTGAAGAGATTGATGAAGTTCTAGATGTCGTATTTGCCTTGTTCACCAATGTCCACTTGGAAAGGATGTGGAATCAACCTCATCTATATCTCAAATTCATGGAGCTTTTACCAAACAAAAAGAGGAGCTTTTACCAAACAAAAAGAAGAAGTATTCTTTGTATCATATATGTTACCTTGACAATGGTTGAAACATTAAGCTAATGATGTTAAAGAAGCATTTGGTGTGAGACAACCCAAAGATAGAGGTAGGTTTTATTTTTGCAATCTTATTTTTTTTAACTGACTTTGTTTCTTTTTAATTGTGTGTGGACTACTTTATGATTATTAAACTCATAAAAAGTCATGTACATTATTAAACTACCTAACCTCGTTGATTAATTTCTACGTGTACTGACCAGATACGTGTACTCACCAGATCACTTCTCCTATATTAAAAAAAATAATAAAAAAGTTATGAGTTTAATAATCATAAATAGTTCGTAAATCATTTTATACTAAAAAAATATAAATAATTGATTATATAATTATTTTATAATATAAATTAAAATTGTATAAAGTGATAACAAAATTAATGATTTTTATTATTTGTAGAATTGATTTAAACCAACTATATATCATAATTTTTCTAAAAAATTATTGTATCATCATACTTAAATTGCAAATGGTTTTATCCGGTCAAAACTACTCAACTCCCCTAATCATTCCTCGTACATAGCCCCAAATCAAATATTTTCACGTTTTCTTTATATATAATTTTTATGTTGTATATTAAACTTTCAAATTCAATATATAATTTTTTAGAGAAAAAGGATGGTACATTTTCAGTGTGATTTTACATTTATACTAATGGTGAATTATAATTCTTAATTTTACTATATGTCACTAAATACTCATAAATACTATTGTTAAAAAAATTATTTAATCAACGATTTGTTGATTTAGATTGATTATCATTATCATTATAAAATATTTTAAACTGACAATTGTCGTTAAATCCAATTTTTTATGTTGCATATTAAATTTTATTCAATGTATAATATAATGGTAAACTTAGAAAATAAATCAGAGGATTTTAAGTTGTATTCTATACAACAACTCATTTTTGTTTTGATAATTGCAATATCCTATCGACTCCTTTAAAATATTATACTTAGAATGACTTATAAATAAAATATATTAAATTACGTAGTCCAAAAAAAAATTTATTATCTAAATTACTCTTTTAATTAATAAATTGAGTCATTAAAAATAGAAAAAGTTAAGTAAAATAAGAAGTAATTTAAAAATACTATCATTAAATAAAAGAGAAATATGTTATATTTATTTATATTTTATTCTATAAAAATATATGTTAAAGTGTTGCTTATATTTAATTCTAGAGAGAAAGTAGCTATCACACAATAAAAAAAATCCTTAAAATAGAAATAAATAAGAAAAGCATTTTTATTTATTATATTTCATAAATTTAAAATAGAAATTTCTAAAAAAATCCATAAATAATTTAACGAAGCTTCCCGGAAGGTCTCAAATTTTGGAATTTTTCAGAATTCATATTTTCAAGCATACGATATAAATATACAGTCATTCATGAACAAAAACAATACATGCAGTAAAGAGATAGTAGTAGCCATAAATACACCAAGTGAGACAGTTACAAAGGTTGTACTAAACAAAAGATATTGTCTTGTTGCAAAAATGGGTTCTCGCCAAATACAACAAGAACCATGGTTATTAGAGAATGGTAACCCAAAGGTTTTGACAAAGGAAGCAAGACATGGACATGGAAGAAGTCGAACAGCACATAACATGTCTTCTTCTTCCTTACGCAAGAAATCTGATCATACTCTTGTGTCTAAAGTTCGATGTGTTTTGCTTAGGAAATTTTTGGTTAATGTTCAAGAGGTTATTCTTGGTACAAAACTTTCCATTCTCTTTCCTGCTATCCCTGCTGCCATTTTGTCTCATTGGTTTGGTTTAGGACAGGTGAGTTCATTCTCTTAATTAATTATAATTATTATCACTTTTTTGTTTATTAATTGTTTTAATAGTTCTTTAACTAATTACAATTTTATATTATATAATTATCCATGTAATATTTTTTAAAAAACAAATTATCCATGTGAATTGCTACTTAGAGGTTGGATCCAGATTTAGATTACATTTCATCTGAATCCAACAACTCTAGATCATGTGTGGCGCTGCAGAATGTTTCAGATAGCAGAGTTTTTGAGTTTTAGTTAAAATTTAATTTTTAATTAATAAATTTTCTTTCTTTTAGTTTTAAATAACTTTTTTGAATAGGTTATTAAAAAAAATCAATTATTTGTGACAAGATTAAATATATATATATATATATATATATATATATTTATTGAAAATGAAGATGGGCACTAAAAATATTATTAACATTATGATTATGATAGTTGATGATTATTTTGTAATTATAAAGTTAATAATTAAAATTAAATGGTCAATTGTTTCCTTCTTTTTTTTTAAAAGCCAAAATTGTTTAATTTATTTGGTGCTACTGATGATGATTTATAACAACTTTTTTATTGTTATTATTGCAAACAGTCATGGGTTTTTATATTGAGCTTGCTTGGGCTTACTCCACTTGCTGAACGTGTGAGCTTCCTCACAGAGTAGGGAATCCTATGAACTATATTTTAATCATTAATTCACTGTAAACAATTCTTTTTTGTTGGTTAATTTCTGATTCTTGTTTTATTTCCTTTGCTTGTGTGATTGTTGCTTCGAATATTCCAGACAAATTGCCTTCTACACTGGTCCTACAGGTATAAAATTGTTCATTACTATTAATTAATGTTCAATTTAGAACATAAATTAAACATCATAATATAATTTAATTAAAATTCTTCACCTTTTATTTTCTCATCCAATTGTACCAATCACATGTTCTAGACTCTTTTTATAGCCAAACAAAACATGTTACATTTTTCATCTTGGGGTTAATTGTTAAATACACTAGTAAATAAAAATGCTTTTCTTATTGATTATGATGCTAATTGGTTTATATATTCTCAATTACAGTTGGAGGACTTCTTAATGCAACATGTGGGAATGTTACTGAACTCATTATAGCAATATTTGCTCTTAGTAGCAACAAAATTGCTGTGGTTAAGTATTCACTTTTGGGTTCCGTCCTTTCAAACCTTCTACTTGTTCTTGGAACCTCTCTACTTTGTGGTGGCATTGCAAACCTTAGAGTGGAGCAAAAATATGACAGAGTAAGACCCTAAAAATTCATTTCACACTTTCATCGTTTTAATTTTATTTTTAACCTAGTGATTCCACTCAAGCGGTTATTAAGTTTCAATTAAAGACGAATGGTTTAAAAGAATTCAAGTTCGAATCCTGACTGGAACAATTATCGACTAGACTGTACTTAAGAACCAGATAGTTAAGACAAAAAAAAATGTGACTGATGCAGCCTTAACCGCAGTTGTGTTGCGATTGCAAAGACATAAAAAATTATTAATATCACTCTCATAGTTCTACACTATGGACCACAAATGCAATTGCAACTACTTTATAAAGATTTTAAAAGTCTCAACAATGGTATCACAACTACAATTGGAGCCACATCAGACACATTTTGTTGCAATATCATTATTTACAGGATATCCGCAACTGCAATTTAGAATCATAATCACAACCTTAATCACAGTTGCAGCCTTTTTTCAAAACCTCATGTTTAATCTAATTTAGTTCTTGAATTTCTTTATAGTGGAATAATGTTCTTAATCATTGAATTTTTTTTTGGCTGTTGAATTTTGCAGAGACAAGCAGATGTGAACTCACTTATGCTGCTTTTGGCATTGTTATGCCACTTGCTTCCATTGCTATTCAGATACAGTGATCCCTCTGCTGATCTCACTGTTGAACCTTCCCTCTACTTGTCAAGATCTGCTAGCATTGTCATGTTGGGTGCATATTTTGTTTACCTAATCTTTCAACTATGGACACACAGACAATTATTTGAAGCTGAAGATGTATGCTTTCTATTAAACCATGAAAATGATTTAAATGTTGATTTGCAATTCTAATTTATTACAATAAAAGTATTTATAATTAACATGATACATTGTTGGACAGGAAAATGAAGGTGAGAACAATGAGTCAGATGAACATGCTGTGATTGGATTTTGGAGTGGATTTGCTTGGTTGGCTGGAATGACTGTGTTCATTGCTTTGTTGTCTGAATATGTGGTGGATACAATTGAGGTAATTAAAGATCTATTTTTGAGTGATTTTGGATAAATAGCTCAATTAAGCACTTATTGAATAAATGTTTATCATATAAACCCTTATGCATACGCTATTTCTATAATAATAAAATGATTTAATTTATATACATGGTTAGTCTAAAAGTTTTTACACTGCTGTCAGATCATTAAAAATATTTGACTTTAATCGTAACTACTTTTAAAGTTACACATATGAATGATTGTGATTTATCAACAGTGTAAAACTTTTCACATGTGTATGAAAATTAATCTAAAAAAAAAAAAATTGGTTAAACTGTTTTTATTTATATTAGTTATAAATATTTTTCTTAAGCTCATGGAGCGTTTATATTGTAACAAGGTTACATGAGCTTATAGAGACGTCATATTAACTATTATAATTAATAGCAAAAATTTCATTCTTAACAGGATGCATCAGATTCATGGGGTTTATCTGTGAGCTTCCTCAGCATTATCTTGCTACCAATTGTAGGCAATGCAGCTGAACATGCAGGAGCAATCATTTTTGCTTTCAAGAACAAGCTGGTGAGAATTCATCTAACACATAAATTCATATTAGCCAAGCTATAAAGTTCATGATTTGAAAAAAACAACAACATTATTCTAGTATATAAACTAAAGTATTTAATTTCATGAATGCAGGACATATCCTTAGGTGTTGCATTGGGTTCAGCTACTCAAATTGCTATGTTTGTGGTAAATATTATACTCACACCTTTTGAAATGTGAATTGATATATACTTTCATATAGTTTTTTTATTTGAATAGTAATGAAAAATTAATATGTTACAATATAGGTTCCCCTGTGTGTGACTATGGCTTGGATAATGGGTGTGAACATGGACTTGAACTTCAACCTTCTTGAGACAGGTTCTCTTGCTTTGGCAATTGTAGTTACGTCCTTCACTTTACAGGTATGTTTAACATGCCATAATTTCAATTAACGAAAGAAAACACCAAATTTTTTACTTTTTATTATTTCAGTTTCAATCTCTTAATGAAATGTTAGAATTGATCACAAAACTATACAATTTTATTATTTGTAGGATGGTACTTCTCACTACATGAAAGGGGTTATTCTCTTGCTTTGCTACTTTGTTATTGGAGCTTGCTTCTTTGTACAAAGAACAGTCACAGGTAAATAAATAATGTATAACCAATTAATTAATTATCTCAAACATGATTTTAAATTGCAGTTGCAGTTACCTGCAAACTTTTAAATCGTGGTAAAATGATGATAAATGTGATCAATGCGGTCATAATTGTCATTGTGACACCTCTTAAATTGTTATATACCTTTCTTATAAATTCTGAATTTCTAATTCATATATCTAAAATTTGTATCTCCTCTTATTGCACAGACCCAAATGATGTTAATAACATCAATATTAAATCAGTCACTGATGCAGTTTTAAGCGCCTAATAGGTAAGTCTATGTTATGTGACATATATATATATATATATATATATATATATATATATATATATATATATATATATATATATATATATATAATCCTTTAATTTTGTACAAAGTTTTACGCAACTCTATCTAACTATGTGAAATTGGATTTCAGGCTTTGGCCTATTTTGGTCTCTTCCATAAATGAAGGATGGTTGTTTCCAAATTCAATACATTGGTTATTGGTTCATTTTCAATCATTTTGTGACATCCAGATAGGAGGGAAGAAAATGTTTGCAGTGGCTTGGCATTTTAATTGAAGACTTTGTGAATAGACCTCTAAGATTTAAAATCATATATTTATGTTCTATCACAAAGTTGTGTCCTATATTGGTACAGAATTCAAGGGGTTGTTTTTTGATGGTGCATTTTATTGTATACTGAATAAATGGAATTTGTTCTCATGAGTTTGAGTTTGCTTTAGCAAGAATCCCTTTTGAATTGTTAAATTTCTTATCATTCAATTATATCTTTTGCAAGTGAGTTATAATAATTATAATAAATTTGGAATAATGAACAATAAAAATATTTGCAAGTTGTAATAAGAGATGGAATTAAGAGATAAAAGGAAATGCAAAGTTAATTTAATTTACAATGAATAATGATAATTAATCACAACTCTTTAACTTGGCACATAAATTATAAATTTGTAAATAAAAAATAAATCCGAAAAAGCAGTTACACACTTGTTTGATAATTTTTGCATATAAAAAATGTTTGATATTTTGACGGTGAAATATAAGCTTTATTATATTTAAATGATTTCTTTTTAGAATTTGAACTTTTCGAAACATGTGAAATGAAAATTTTCCTTCTAGAAAAAAACATAAATATTTTTCAAAATATATAATATTTGTAACATGTTAAATTAATTTTTATTATTTTTCACAATTCAAAAATATTATTTTATAAACTTTATTTGAAACAAGAAATGGGTGATGTGATTGAGAGACTGAGTTTGAATGACACAAGAGAAAACAACAAATATCTAAATTAAAAAGAAATGATATAAAAAAATGTTAAATTAATAGTATTAATAAAAATATGTTTAAAAATGTTGTCGGTGTTTTGTATTCTTAAATTGAGTCTAATTAGTAGCCATGACAACGGAGCAGAGATGGTTTTTACCTTTCCCAACTCCTCCTTCCTTGTTCTCATCTCGAATGTGACGTGGATGAAAAATAGATACTAAATGGGATTAGATATACTCGAAACTGAATACATCCTTGACCCTTGTCTCGAACACCAAATCCGTCTTTGACCCTAGTATATAAAGTAAAAGAAAACCCACCATTTCTTCCTTGTTTCAATAGGCTTTATATAACGAGATTTTCTAACTTATAATTTTATTTAAGAGTTTCTAATTTAAGAATGAGTAATTATGTAATTTGCATACAAATGGAGCGAATTCGGGGTGAGTATCATTGTCTTCGTTATTCACCCATCTCCATCTTTTAAAAGCGAGTACAACTGAAATTCAATCAAAACGAATTTTTTCTGTAAAATCAGGATGGACAACTGGATACAAATGGATACATGCGAATACATTGCCATATTTGTTAAATAGTTTTAAGCTTTGCTTCAGTACGAATACCATAATTGTGTTAAATACTAAGCCCAAAAAACATTTTTAACTTCTTTTATTTATTTTCTTTTTATTGACTTTTGAGTAAGATTTATATAGTTAGGTTTTTGTTATTTTCTATCATTTTAATCTGTTTTTAACTAATAAAAAGGAAATGAGTATTATAAATAGAAGTAATGAATTTAAAAGTTTATTCGATATCTTCTAAAATCTTTTAAAGATTTTTTAGTTTTTTTATATTGGTGGATTTTTGTCCAATAAAAAAAAATTACATATAAATTCAAAATCTTCTTTTCAGTTTCTCTTCAAACTCTCAAACATAAATTTAAAATTATTTTAGAAACACACGTTCGTAAAAACATATTTTTATGTCGTCAAAAAATATACTTCTAATAAAAAATATATACTTTTTGTCCAAAAATATAATGTCTAAATTATGTGTGGATTTTTAGAAAGGTTGGTGAGTAAAGTTATAAATACGCTGTTTTTAAATCTTAGTTTAATTGATAAATCTCAATATTTTTAGATAAAATATCTTATTATGAGTTCGAACTTAAGACTTTAAAGTTACGTGTAAATTTATTATGGTATTTATTGTATCTTTTTTAAAAAAAAGCGTACCTACGTTGAATCATTGTAAAAGACTCATTGACTTTTGAAGAAGATAATCTAGTTGATCCAAACTAAATAGAAAATATAAGTTTAGATTCAATAATCAGATCTAATTCATTCAAATTCGGCCAACTCCAGTATTTTAAATTTTTACACTTATTTTATATTTTTAAAAACCGCTAAGAATTAGTATATTCAGCTCTTTAAAATTTTAAAATTTAATCTTTTCCACGTAAAACTTGCTTTTATTTATTTTTCAATTCCTTAATTAATATCTTTAGAACATTATCACTAATGAATAGGAGTTATTGATTTCACAATCTCATTAGATAATTATATCATGTTAATCTCTCATTTCCTCTCTCTTTTGTAAAATTATGTACTAAGAAAAGTGGTTAAATTGAAAGAAAGTGTTTTGATAGTGTTAATTAATTTATTCATTCACATCACAAGCATGCAATTTTCACTCACACTCCCCACCTAAATCTACAAGCTAGTGGATCTCACTTGTCACTCACCAATTCTTAGTCATCCTCCACACACACAAAAGTTGGCGTCACCTTGTAAATTCCACAAATATGACAACCAACTTAATTTGTTGGGCTTGGTTTTTTTCTAGTTGTAAACTAGAAGTTTCATGGATAAAATAAAAGATAAAATATGATATAATTAAAAGTGTTTGATAATTTAATGTAATATCATAAATTATTTTTAATATTATTTAATTAATTTGTTGATTAATTAATTAATTAATTTTAAGTTTTTAATTAATAAGTTCATAAAATAACTCTTAATTTTAAATAGTACATATTATCTAATCAACATTATTAATATAGTCAACAACGCATTTGTAAAAATTAGCTATGTCAATATTTTTTATTATAAAAATACATGAAGAACTTTTTTATTTAGAATTTACAGAGATATAAATCAATTTTTTTTATATATAGACTAAAATTAAAATGATCTATATTTGTCAAACAAAAAACATATTTAAATCTTATTTTTATAATTATATTTAATAAAAATATAATATTTACCACACCACCATTAGAACTACATTTTAAAATAATTATAAAATGTTAGTGTAAAATTGATTAACATATTTTTTTTGCTGACCTGATAAATTAAAATATTTGTATTAAATTCTAAATACAATATTTTAAATATAAATTTAACTATTTTTTAGAATAAATTTATGATATGAGAATGGCATTCAAATATAAGACAAGGAAGTCTCATCGTATTTTTTTATTGCTAGATCAAATTATTAAATCAATAAAAGAATGACACACGGGTCATTAAATATTGAATAGAAGTTATTAAGTACAGTTAAAAGAGTTTTATAACATAAACTAAGTACGAAAATTGGATATTATGGTAAGTGGGTGCAGCGCATTAAACTGATTTAAATTTCTCAATTTTTTTGGTGTAAACCGTTGGCACGCACGCAATTACGGAGATTATGAGAGTAGTGAGTGAGGGCAGTTTTTGAAAGGCACCCTCCTTCTCCTTCCTCAGCGCCTTATCTCATCTTCAAATGTCAACTTCCATTTCCACCAAAGAGGACAGAGTCCTAATCTCATGGCACCAAATCCCCCACCTCAAATGCCACGTCGTTTCGCCCAATTCCTATTCCCCTCTCCGCCAAAACGCCACACTCACTTTCTCCACAACCACCACCGGAGACACCAAATTCGCCTGTATCTCAGTTGCGGAAGCCAAACTCCAAAACCATTTCGCGCCAACGCCGTCTCAGCTCCTCAAACACCCGCTCGCCGCCTTGGCGTTCGTTCCTAGAGATGCCGCCCTCTTCACTGCTGGAGCCATTGCCGGCGCCGCCGCTAAGACATTCACGGCGCCGCTTGACCGTATCAAGCTCCTCATGCAGGTGCGTAAAATGCGTTTTATTATTATTATTATTTTTTTGGAACTGCAGAAACTAAACTACCTCCTAACAAATTGTAACTTAACAACTTCCTAATCGAAACTATAGACCAAATGAAGCGTTTGGATGGAGATTAAAAATGAGGTGAATTCTTATTATAAAAAGACGTTCGAGTATAAGTAGTGCGACTTTTTTGTTTTGTTTGTTCTGTTTTTCTATCATGTTCATTTCTGCATTTTACAAACCAGGAATGTTGTTTTAGGCTTTTTTTGGATTAGTTTTTTTGAGCTTATCTAGTGGAATAAGCATTTATAATACTGGTTGGGAGAGCTTATGGAAACATATAAGTTGTTTTTAACTTATTTCCGTTCTCTAGGAAAGTTTATGAAAACATCCTATAATAATATTTTAACATTATTTTAGCATTTTTGTAGAAATAGATTATACATAAACGCTAATACACTTATATAATTAGCGTTTATGTTATAAGTCCTTAATTAAGTTGTTCATCCAAACATCTTTTTGTGCATGACAAAGGAATGCTCAATGTTGGAAATAGGAAACAAATGAAAACAAGACAGTATTTTTTTGTAATTATAGATGATAAAACTTCAACTGAAAATGAAAAGGAAAAATATACCAAACACTATCTCATAATCGAAATGTTTTACTCACAATTTTAATTAATGAAATCCCTTTGCAGACTCATGGTGTGCGGGTCGGGCAGGATAGTTCTAAGAAGGCTATAGGTTTCGTTGAGGTAATATTGGATCCTTTTTTATTGCTAAGGACCTAACTTTTTAAGTGTTGATTGGTTTTATAAGTTGTTCTTCCTTTTGTTTCAATCCGAAGATTTAAGAGTATATTATTTTCCCTAAAGTTGTAGATGACTTGATTGATATATGCTATTGGTAATTTTCTGTTTCTGTACTTCCTCTATGTCCTTCTTTTGGACTATAGAGTGACTAGCTTGGTATCTATTTCGGATTTGAGATGTAGGGGCATTTTTCACCTACAGAAATTATATGGTCATGTGAACAAGTATTATGCTACTATCTGGACTGTTTATTTACCTCTACTAACTAATATCTATAATCCATACGGATTAAAAGAAAAAGTTAATGATCTTGGATTGATAGAGATAGGGTTATGATTCATATCAAATTTCATTAATGGCAAAAAGTAGGCTTTTCTCAATTGTTTGGAACAACAGTAGGCTGCATGAATAGGTTCTTGTCTCTTTGAATCGTATCGTCCATCGCGACAGGGATAGTGCAGTTGTTTATTACACGTGGGAATTCTTAATTTTAAGAGTGACCCTTCCCTTCAACTGCACATGAGTGGTTTTGTTTCTAACTTCTATCCTTACATGAAAACTCACTGGGCTTTGAAGTGTGGACAGTGCACAGATGCAACCCAGCTTGTATTAAACTCTAACTATTTTTTATATTTTTTAAAAGAATGGGGCTACAGGGAATGAATTATTATTAACCATGTGATGAATCATTTATCCCAAAAGCTTAAATTGTTGGGTAAAAGCACATGGATGATTTTTATATTTAACAATATTGAAGTAAAATAAGTTAAAGGTGATGTAGCAAAGAACGAATTTCAAGAGGTATTGAGAAGTTCCATACCTTCTTTGTAGACTCCATTGCGTTGATTAATATTGTATCTATTGACGTTTGGTTGAAAGTACGTTTTTCTCTTCGTTGACAGTGAAAAAAGGTGGTTGCATGACAACTGTGTTTATAAATGCTTTTTAGATTCATCTTCATGTTGCTGGTTAGTAATTGATAACTTAGGGACTTGGTTAGTTTTTTTTTTTTCTTTTTCTCAATGGTGCTGCCTTGTAATTGTAGTTATCTTGTAGAAGGGAAATTGGCTAAGATGTGTGTAAAAATTGCAGCTTAGTAGTAGCAATAGAATGTTACTTTCAGTTAACTACCTCCTGTTATTAAGGATTTGTATTCACACACCACATATTAATTACTAATTTGAGTTTATTGGCCTCTTCCATCTCTTTGCTTGATGATCTTGACTTTTTCCCTTCTTGGATATGTACTAAGCTCTCAGATGATAACTTTTTAAAATTTCTTTGATCATATGAACATAAAATACAGGCCATAACAGTTATAGGGAAAGAAGAAGGGATTAGAGGTTACTGGAAGGGAAACCTCCCTCAGGTTAGTACAATTAGGGGGAAAAAATGTATTGGTATTTCTGTTTTTACGCCTTCTTATAAATATTGACTTGTCTTTTCATTTTAGTTTCTTTTTTGACTACAGGTGATTCGGGTTATACCTTATAGTGCCGTCCAGCTCTTTGCTTATGAAATTTATAAGGTCAGCCCTAGCTATCTTTTTAAAAGTCCTAATAGCATATTACCTGTTCATGTTTGAAGTTCTATTTTTGGATTCACAGAAATTATTCAGAGGACAGAATGGTGAGCTCTCTGTTGTGGGAAGACTTTCAGCCGGTGCTTTTGCTGGCATGACATCCACTTTTGTAAGTAAATAATCAGAGGGCCCTTGCTTTTGTTGTTTCGTAGGTCTGCGTGTTTCATGTTTTATTATTGTAGGTATCTTACGTAATACAGTTCATACCTATTAGCAATTTCTGTTATGTAAAATATCTTTTATATCCTTTTTATCTTGCTCCTTTCTTCTATTAGAGTCCATCGATGGGATGTATCTAATTTTGATTTTTTAAATCCTTGTAGATAACTTACCCATTAGATGTCCTGAGATTACGATTAGCTGTTGAACCTGGTTATCGGATGATGTCAGAGGTATGATTGAACTGATTTAGCATTTAAGCAAGAATGCAAGATCTTTCTTGTTGAAGATGTACCATTTTGTGGTTTTTCCAGGTTGCCTTGTGCATGCTAAGGGAGGAAGGATTTGCATCTTTCTACAGAGGCCTTGGGCCTTCTCTTATCGCAATAGCTCCTTATATTGCAGTGAATTTTTGTGTTTTTGACTTGTAAGTTCATTAATAATCTTGTGTCCCTTTCTGTAAATTGTATGACGATGGACATGGGCATTGAAACTGAGAATCCTGACCTTCTATGGGTGATAGATTAAAGAAGTCATTGCCTGAGAAGTATCAAAAGAGAACTGAAGCATCTATACTCACCGCTGTGCTCTCGGCATCTCTAGCTACACTAACATGTTATCCTCTGGACACTGTCCGAAGACAAATGCAATTGAAGGGTACACCTTATACGACAGTATTTGAAGCTCTTTCAGGTGAGGATTACTCCTTTTTACTTTTTAGGGTCAGAAATTTATATCACCACTGTAAAATGATCCCTTAAATATATTTGGAAAATGGGAGGAAGCAATACTCTGATTGAGGGTTGCTTTAAATATACAGACCATGTCAACCACTGTATTTGTCTGTTTAAAATTGCCGTCATTTTCTTTTTACCCTGAATGTTTAATCAGTAAGTTTATAATCATGTTTCAAATATAATGATATAGTATTTGTACATTTAGATATGCTGCGAGGGTACACTTGATGTTAGTTAAGCTATTTGAATTCTTGTATTGTAAGGGGGATTTGTTTGTTATACTACTTATGTTAATGCAGGTATTGTGGCACGAGATGGAGTTGCCGGTTTGTATCGAGGATTTGTGCCCAATGCTCTAAAAACCCTACCAAACAGCAGGTTCCTGTTTTCTCCTATTGTTTATTGAAATAAGATTATGATATGTTGACTGTGTTGCCTTTTAGCTACACTTTTATGCTTTCTTGGCATTAGTATTTTACGCACCCTTGTTTCTCTCCGCAGCATAAAGCTTACCTCGTATGACATTGTGAAGCGCATAATTGCAGCTAGCGAGAAAGAATTTCAAACAATTACAGAGGAAAACCGCAACAAACAAAAGAACATCAACAATCAATGAAAGTGAACTCTGAATTCATATTATGTTAGCCATTTTTGCCCGTGAATTTTTTGTGGGAATTGTTTTAGTTTATCTGTCAGCAGTAATGACAATCATCTAGATGCCAGTGTTTCTGTATCGGTTGGCCACAAATTTTGTAGAATATATATTTTTACTAGGATGCTGTTAATCCTATTTTCTTTTGATGAATTCATCATTAGCTGTAATTCTTCGGAGATGTTGTACTTATCTAACTTGGTGATAGAATATGAAAAATTGTTTGCTATTTATTAACTCTTTCCCTGCAAACCATATTACTTTACATTTTTTTACATGTAGTAGTTCAGAATGATTGTTATTTTACTTTCTCCCATCTACGGAAGTGTTTATTTTTACAGGGTGCAAAGAAATAATAAAGAAAAAGAAATAGCAGTCCACTATTCTTTTTCACCAAACCTTGGAAGATGGACGAACTTGAGCACACTTCTACTTCTCTTTCTTGACCGTAGCACACTTCACATTAAGGTAACGCTGCAACACGTAAGTACTGCTCAAAAACACTAGTATTACATATTTATATTTAGATATACTTCTGTTCAAGAATTCAGATATCATAAATGGAGAGTTCTCTCTATCTGAATTAAAAACATGTGTCTTCTCTTAGAGTTGCAGAAGACATCTAAGTGACTTCCCAGAAATTAAAAGATCGAAGGCTTTGTTTATCTCCTCAAAGGGAAGTTCATGAGTGATGAAATTATCCAGCTTTATCACCTAAAAAGTTAATCAAATCCATAACAACCAGGTATTAGACCATGCATGAGTTTTGCTAAGTTATGTAATTGTAGAAGAATATTATTATTTGCAACTAAAACTCATCACATAATTTTAGTTTGAAGAATTGCAAGTAGTTATGAATTATGATCATTACTCCGTCCATGCATTTTGTGGCAAGATTAGGCAATTGACTTTTGCCTTTGAAACCTCCAAAAACTGATGCTTCAATTTTGCGACCATTAAAGAGCTCCATTGGGTGGATAGGAAGCAACTTTGGTGATGTATGAATTCCCAATATTACAGTCAATCCCCAACCCTG
>JBBPBO010001986.1:11951448-12013387 GCA_037974295.1 Cicer cuneatum
TATTCAAACACAACTGATGAGTCTTTATTCTATGTTATGTATCTTTAGGTGTGAGGAAGTAGAAACTGTTTAACATTTGTTTCTTCACTTTCTGAAATTTGAGAAAGTTTGGGCGGATTTACTAAAATGGTTGAATAAATAAAATTGTTAGCCATTTCCCAGAAAAATGAAATAATTATAATTAATTAATTAAAATTTTAATTGTATCTTCCTATTTTAAATATGGCAATGTTATCCTTCGTCCAGATTTAAAAAAAAAAAAATAACTCTTACTTATTTTTAGATAATAGCGTACTATAGATAGTTGGTGTAGAATAATTAACACTCATTATATCGTAATAAATCCTTTTAAAAACTTAAAATTTAACTACGGAGAATAATACATGAATAATTAATATATTTATATAGTTTTATATTATAAAATCATATGTTATATCATTTAAGATATGTTAAATTTTATTTTTTTAGTCAAAAAATACGAGAGAATAACTAAAACTGTTGACTTTAAAATAAATATCAATTTTATGAATTGATGAAAATAGATCGATCAAAACTGAAATTAAACCTTAATTAAAATAAAATTATGATCTTGGATTTGAAGATATGAATATTGAATTCAATGGAACATAAATGCAGGGATGGTCTTCATTATTGACCGGGAAAAGGAAAGTAGAGTTGAATGGGGAGTCAAGTCATGCAGCATATATTCTGGAAAACATCACAATTCACAACAAGACATCAAACGTTGATTTGAAAATTGCGTTTCAAATAAAATATAAAATAAAAACGTTGATTTGAAAGTTGAAAGTTGAAAATCAACTACACACAAAAGTCAAGAGTCCTAAAAATAAAAAATGAGTTTCATCGAGCATACTCTATTTTTTTATAAAAAATTGTTAGGAGAAGCAGCATTGTCAAAATATTGACAATTAATGAATATATGTTCAGTAGATGATTTCTAAAATAGCAAAATATTATTTATTTGTATTTATTTTTAGGTTTAATTAAAATTTTGGTTTTGATATTTTTATTGATTTGTAAAATTTATTTTCTTTATTTAAAATTTAACAATTTTGAGTTTTTTTAATAAAAAATAATTATTTGACATATAATAAGAGAATGTTTAATGATTAACACATATAAAATTGCAATAAAATCATCTAATAACTTCAGTTTTAATTTCTAAAATTATTCATTTTTTATAATTTAATTAATAAGATATAAATAATTAATGCATCTGTATAGTTCTTTATCACAAAATTGTATGTTACATAATTTAAAATAAATCAAATTAAAAAAAATTATTAAAAAATTTAAAAATAAATAAAAATTATCTGATTTTAAAATAAAAAAACTAATTCAAGAAATTCGTGAAAACAAATTACCAAAATTGTAATTTACCCTTATTTTTTATTGTCAATTTTTAGTTTTTTTTTACACATTTAAACAATCAATAAGTTTTGTTACTTTTTACACTATTATTTATTTCTTTTCTATAATACTTTTAATAATTTATTATTTCATTGCAATTTTTTATTAACTTGTGTACCAATAACTTATTGATGAGACTTTCTCTTAGTTATTTTATTTTATTGGCATTTAAATTATAAACTTGCCAAAAAACTTGAGGAAGCGTGAATGTTGTTCAAGAATTATTTTAGGTGGTTAAAATGGATATGAATTCCACCAAATTATGTTTTTAATGATACATGTGAATTTTAATCAATAAAATATAGTGTATCAACGATTGAATAATTTAATTGGTTTAAGTTAAAGATGGAAATAATTTAAGAGTAAAAGGATAGACCGGTGAGAGAGAAAATACTAACATATTATAAACAAAAATAAGTCTAAAAAAAGTAAATTTATGTGATCTAAAATATAGTAACATACTAATTTATCTATAAAAAGAAATGAAGTGTATTGAAAAATAAAACTCAATTATAGAAGTTGAAAGTTGAAACTACTTTCATTTAATAGAGTTTTTAAATAAGTGACTGGTTTGGTGTATGACTTAAATTTAAAAGAAAAAACACAATAAAAATACATGGCAGGAAAATTCTAACAACCACATGTATTATAAAAGAACATTTAAAGTTTTAAGTAATTAATTTTGAAACACTACTACGTAACATATACCACATATTATGGAGTTGCTTCATATTATGGTGGTCCATCGTACATAACTAACTTGGACTCACGCTAATTAGTGAACCATGCCCTACAAGGCTACACCCTTGAAAAAACAGGTGGCAGGAACATGAATATGCAGGAAACATGCAGCAAATAATAGAGCATACAAGTTGAACCTACATATCAACAACTAATTCCCCTAAAAAGAACAACTAATTAATTAAAATATATGAGTAATTAATATTGATTATATAATTATATATAACATGAATATAATGAGTGTGTACATTTTTTAAAATCATTTAAATGGTATGTTGGTACTATTTATTATCATAAATATAATTTAATATTAAAATAATATATGATTGTTATAACGACAGAGACCAAATCGACCGACATTTTAATGATTTGAGAATTAATTTAAAAAATTTATTAAGTCAAATACTAAAATGATAACGTGATATATCATTTCAATGGTCAAAATTGTGATTTATCTTATAAGTATAAAATATTAGTAACTAACTAATAAGATATTAATATTTAGTTTTAGTTAATAAAATATTAATATTCAATTAATGAATTAAAGGACGTTGAGTCGAATGTGATATAAGAAGAGATTCATATATAAAAATAGAAAAATTAACCTACCTATTAATTTATTGACATTTACTTATAAAAAAATTGTTAAAAACCACAAATAAAAAATCAAACAAGATTAACTTTTTACAAATATAAAAAAATTAAAAAGAAATGAATAGAGTAGTGACTTACCGGTGGAAACTCCACAACTAAGCAAGGTGAGGTTTTTGAGACTAATGGTGGGTTGAGGGTGGAGTTTGACAACACAAGCTGAATCAACCACCGTGTACTCCGTGAATGTTGAAGTGTTCAAGAAATGAAATATGGGTTTTCCTTCTATTGTAGAGAACCTACTTGTTCCATCACACATCACCTTCTTCATAGGGTTTACCCCAAATTTTTCACACATGTTGGTTTTCTCACATGTGCAATAAATGCACTCACCACACTCTCCATTGAATATTGTCACCACGAAGTCCCCTTCTTTCATGTCACTCACTCCTTCACCCACACTCTCCACAATCCTAAACAATAATTCAACTTGTTTTGTCACAAATCATAATTAGATTTTTTATGTTTAGAAAACTAGAAATGTCAAGTATACAAAATTTGAGTATTGCGAATTTCAACGCGTATTTCAATATATCAAACGTCTACGTAATTTTTTATTAAATAAAATTAATGTATTCAGACTTCACCGAAATTAATTTAAAATTATAGTAAAAAACGAAAGGCTTTTATATGAAAATTTATTTGGTTTGGGGAATCACGAGTAGAAATCATCAAAACTTCGAGATTTATTGTTATCACAAAATTTCATATCTTACCCGGAAGCTTCATGACCAAAAATCCGAGGATAAGCTTGTTGAGATTCATTCTTTTTGGTTGACCAAAACAAGAGTAAGAAGAAAAAAAAAACAAAAGATGAAACACTATATAAGACAACTTATATAATACATAGTTTTAAATGTGAATAAAATAATCATATGTTATGATCAATAATTATATTTTTTTGGATAGTGGATACCTCGCCTTGCCAAGCGCTTAGATCAGTGTGGCATATTGAAGTATAAAGGATCTTAATTCGAACCTCCATTTTTTGAGGAGAATGCACAACAATTTTTTCCACTACGAAGGGTTCTCCAGGACCATGTGCCACAGCGGCTAATACATATATAATATTATAATTAATAATGATTAATTAAGAGATCTATATAAGTTTTAAAAGATGGAAAAGTTTAAGGAACTGAATCATCTACATCTGTTGTTGTATGATACAAATACATCACTTGTAATAGATCCGAACACGAAAGTTTAATTTGACAAATACAAATTATAATTAATTAATGTGAGATATATAGTATATGAAAAAATTGTGTGAATATTTAAGTTGTGAGTTACCTTACCTTTGCAAGTAATGGTTTTTCCTTTGGTCTCATTTGTGTTCTTGCCAATAACAACCTCTGAAGTTGCCATCTTCTTCTTCTTCTTCTTATAATTATTGTCTTGTGAAAGCAAATTGATTTGTGGATGAAACTACTAAACAATTAACAGGCCTGGAACCAAAGACTAACTTGAATCAATTGTTACAAAAGCGAAGTCATGTCTTTGTGGAAAAACGAGAAAAATATAAGATACTCTTATATGATAAAATACAAACAAATAAGTAATGATGGAGGAAAGAAACAGATGATACTTACTTTGTGAATTTATGGCAAACGATAGAAACTAGATAAATGAAATAGGAGCTATATTTATAACAAGAGTAGTCTTCTTTTGACAAAATAATAGTAACAAGAATATTGTGGCACTTTTAAAGTAAGCCAACCGTGGTCTTTCTCGTGTATATATATTGTGGCACTTTTCATTTATAAATATATGATTTTATAAGAAATTTTCTTAGTGTTTTCATTTAGGCAGTTTTTTTGTTAGAGTTGTGTTTTAGAAGATGTAATATTTAATATATTAGGAAAATAATTAAAAAAGCAAAAGGCATATTTTATGTAACCTGAAAATACTTTAATAAAAAAAATATAGAAAAAGTGATTTTTTAAGAAGATTTGTAAATGCTTTTTTCCAAATAATATACACCCCATCGGACCTAGTTTATAAGCAAAAATCATCATTTTTTTCTCAAGTATAAGCAAAAAATCATTGTTCCAAAAATTAGACCCTTATTAATTATTCTATTTTCTAAGATGAGTGCATAGTTCTAATACAAATTTAATTTGATAACTATTCGGGTTAAATAAACTTTTTTGTTCATTAAATTTTAAATTTTGGGTTTTGGTTTATCTTATAAAAATTATATTTTGAGTCTCTATAAAAGTATCCTGCAATTAGTTTTAGCTCTCATTGACCAAATAGTAATGTTGAGACAAAATCTCTCTCAAATATTTTAATGATAACAAAATTATTTCAAAGATTATGATTATGTTTGTTATTTAACATATGCTCTTGAGTGAATTAATATTAGTAAATAAATTACTATTCAAAAGGAAAAATTTGAGTCAATCTAACAAGTTTTTCAAACTGGAGGATGGACTAGAGGATGAACTCTCAAAAAGGATGAACCAACAATTATGCAAAATCTTCAGAATCACGATAACATTAATTTCTTATCAAAAGAGAAGTTAAATCAGTGTTAAAGTTTAGAGAAAAAATAAAGTCAAATGAAGAAAACAAAGGCAGAGGATGAACATAGAAGAATGAAGTGTAAGAGGATGGATCTTCAGCTCTCTTCATCCTCTTATGATGAAAATGATTCTAACTTTTCAAAGTACATAAAGGTTGTACTGAACAAGACCAAAATGTAATCTGACATGTCTTGGAGAACGCAAAAGCAAAAGACAGCTAAGGCCCAAACTTCAAGGAGGTTTGAACCTCCTATATGAGGATGGACTGTATTCCCATTCTCCTGCGCTCAAACAAGACTCAAGACAGTTGGATGACATTTTTGTAATTAAAGACTACTGGCTTTGGACTTTTGATTAAAGTGTCCAACGGTCATAAAACTTCTAAACAGATGGATAGACCATCTTACAACTCTATAAAGAAATGGTGCTCTTCTTCATTCAACACACAACTAAAAAGCATACAAAGAAAAAGTCTAAGAGCTATCAAGTGCTTTCTCATCCTCTCTTTATACTTTCTATTGTCTTACACTAGATCTTTGAAACATCTTTTTAGAAAGTGTTAGTAAAGAGATACATCACAAACATCATCAAACAATATTGTAATTTCTAAGTGAGTTACACTTAGAAATAGTTGAAACCCGTGAGAAGATATTGTAAGCTTGGCGAGGCTCTAGAACACACAAGTTGTAACTAACCTTTGTGAGAGATTGATCGTTTTCTTAGTGAAATCTCACAAGTGTGTGAGGACTGGACGTATCCCTTATTGGGTGAACCAATATAAAGTTGTGTGTCATTTTCTAACCTCTCTCTCTCTCTATCTTTTAGTAATTTGTTCATACTCATAGTTTTAAATTTCCAACCTCTGATTTTCATCCTCTTGAAGAGGATAAAGCTTTAAAACTTAAAAGAAATTTTAAAACAACAAATATCTCTATTCAACCTCCCTTCTAGTGATATTCTAGCTACTTCAAGTAAGACTAATTATACGAACGATGATGTTTTAGAAGACAAAAAATACAATTTTTTAAGCAAACAACCATCAAAATTTTGTAAAATTTGAGTCATCTAAAGTGAATAGTTGGTAAAGTAAGTGAATCAATTGTTAATATTATAATCATTCATGATTGATCATGCATATACACATAATCAGGGTTGTCTTAAAGATTTTAGAGGTTTTGTTCTAATCTTAAAAATTGGACCCTAATTAAAAAAAAATACAATTTTAATAATTAAAAAATTACTAAAATAAATTTTAGTCTCTATACACATATACATTAACAAGAAAACATATACAAATAACATGTCACATTCAAATATACAACGATAACATAACAACCACAATTTTACCATAAAAACAATTCTACTCATAAAATATATTGATTATATGATACAAAATTACAACCACATACACCACAATATTTATATATTAATTTTCATATTTATTAAATCTTTGTCATGCTAGGTCTAGTCAGAATTTATCACAATCGATTAATATATATTAAATTACTACATAAACTTATATAATTTGGTTTTCAAAAACTTGTCACAATTAATAATTATTCATTTTTTAATTTTTTTAACATAAATATTTTTTTCTTATAAAATTTAATTAATTCCATAGGTTCAATCATACTTGTGTGTAAAAGTTTCCTCAAAATGATATATAAGATCACAATTTCTTATTGAGACAATCATTCTATACTCATCGACAAATATATATTTTTTGTTCGAGTACAAAACAAAGTACCTCCTCGAAAATATAGCTTATTTGTTTGATTTTTCTAAAGATTTCAGTTTTAATTACAAAAATAAGTAAAAATATTAACTCATGCCAATATAAGTTAACATTATCATTTGCAACAGTATCAAATTTGGACAACTAGGTAAAATTCAACTAACATTTTAAAAAGAATTTTATTATTGAAAAAATTCTTTTGAAAATATTTTTTAGTGCTGTTTCTCTTTCTTAATTAGTTTTTTTTATATATTTTATGATTTGACCATTTTTTAGTATTTGACACAATGGATAGAAGTTGTTATATTTTTATCAACAAACGATCAATTAATATCATCAAAAATTCTTAACATCTAAATCCATAATATCAAATTAAACTTTAATGAATTCTTAAAATCAGTAAATCAATCATTTCAAAAAAATTAAAATTTTAAAATCAGTAAATAAAAAAACCCTAACATAAAATTCAAGATTCTAGTATAAAAAAAATTTGAGACCCTCTTAAGTGGGTCGCTGTGTTAATTATCTAATTGAAGAGGTTAATTGTCAACATCATGCACATAATATTAACTGTTTATTTATTATATATTATTCACTTTGTACATAAGTTGTTATTTTTTAGTTCTATAAATAAAATATCATAATTACCACAAAAATCTCACGCACGTTTATGAATTTTAAATTCAAATCGAAAATATAATATTCAATTTAATAATATTATTATTTATTAATTAAAAGATTAAATATTTTTCATTTATAAGAGAAAATATTTATTATTATTCTGATAATATGACTGCTTTATATATTGGTCTAATATATTATAGTGTAATTATTATTCTGACATGTTCTGTCTATATATGATGTGGACATGTTGACAGCATGCAATCTCTCGCTTACAACAAAATAGGCGGCGTAATTAAAAGTCAAGACAGATAAAGAAACCGAACACCAACGTATACTAATACTGTATATTTTAAAATTATAAATTTATCATTTTGTTAAAAGTGTATCACTAAAAGATGTAAAGATCAATTAAATTTTGAAAAATATGCTAAAATAATAAGATTTATAAGTTTATAATTATTTTAAAGTAACATATAAAATTAAAGGTAATGAGTCTAATAAAATAAACTAAATATTCTTATATAATGAATTTAAATTTAAATCTCTATTCAAAAATATTTATATTAAATATCTAACGTATTTTAAATAAAATTACAAAAGAGAAAATAATACATAAAGTAATAAAAATAATATATGATGGAAGAAAACTTCATTGTTACTCCATTGCACTATTACCCATTAATTATACCCATGAAATTCAAATTTTACCATTACATAGATATTAACAATTTTGAGGCAACTTCCTTAAGAGAAAAATATATAAAAGTCCATTAGTCACTACATATTAATGATTTCTCATACACTAAAAAATAATGATTTCCCTCCTAACTTTTGAGGTAATTCTGAAATTCAATATTTTATTTGGCCAATATAAATTTTTAGTCTTTTAAATGTAGTCATATTTTTATTTATGTCCTTTAAAGTTTTTTTTTTCTTTTCAATTTAGTCATTTAAATAGCATTTTATTTCAATTTAGTCATTATGTTATTATTAATTTGTAAAACTGCATTTTTTAGTAATCTCATTACAAAAAGGTCACTTACGATGCGACATATATATAATAAAATTGACATGACAAATTATAAAAATAAATAATTTTCATATCAGTCATTTAAGTTTTAAAAAATATATTTATGCTCTTCTAAATTTTAATTAGTTTTCACTCAAATCTAATATTCTTCCTCATCATCATCTTTCTCTTCACCATTTTTCTCTTTCACTCCATATTTAAAAAAAACCTAAAACCCAAAATGTGTAATAACAATAAAAAAAAATAAAATGTCCACGATGGAAATTAGAGAAATTTTGAAATAAGAAATCCATCGTTCCAACAAAAATTAAAAAACGAGTTGTTGTAAATAAAAAAAAAATCAACTATAAAGAGTTGTTGTAAATAAAGAAAAATCAACTATAAATAAATGAGTTGTTCAGCTCATTTTTAATATTCTTCAAGATGTTTTTTTTTTCTTCATAAACTAGTTATAGAATTTGTTTTTGTTGGGTTGGAGAAATTTTTTTCTTCATGGTTATAAATGTAATGAAAGTTTTACAAAAGATTTTTTTATGGGTTTCAACAAGGATTTTTACGGGCCGGACAAATTAGTTCTTGATTTTGTTTTTGTTTTTATGGGTGTCAAGAATAATTTTTTCATCTATCTTCATCTGACGTTTTTATGCTTTCAAACTATATATTCTTCCTTCTTCCAACAGCACAAATAAACATTTTCATCTTCTTCGTTATCAACACTTATCATCTTCTTCGTTATCAACACTTATCATCTTCATTATAAACTTAAAAAAAATCAAAAAAATCTCAATTCAAAAACCAAACTACAGGCTATTCCTTCTTCCTACAACATAAATTAAATTTTTTATCTTCTTCATTATCAACATTTATTGTCTTCATTATAAATTTAAAAACAAAAACAAAAATTCTCAAAACAAAAATAAAGTAAATCTAAAGCTAATATCTAAAATATTCAAAAATCCA
Organism: Cicer cuneatum; assembly: GCA_037974295.1. Taxonomy (NCBI): domain Eukaryota; kingdom Viridiplantae; phylum Streptophyta; class Magnoliopsida; order Fabales; family Fabaceae; genus Cicer; species Cicer cuneatum. The sequence continues at coordinate 11,961,146 of JBBPBO010001986.1, forward strand.
AATATGAATCTCAGCATTGAACAATAAGTTTATCGGAGAAGATAATGAAGAGAAAGAATGACTAACAATATATATGAAATGTAACTTAAATTATCAATTCAAGAACCACAATGAATTTCATTTTTCTAGTTGATAACAGAATAATTCTAAGAAGTTTTTTATATATTTTTTTAAAATAATTTATATATTTTTTATCACATCGGCAGCGTTATGCACACTTAGCATCATAACGATCACCTAACATTTTTTTTAAGAGAACTAACGGAAAATAACATTTTTATAAACAAATCATAACTTAAATGTTAAGGTTGCAAAGAAGATGTAACTTAAAGAACTAAACCGAAAACAAAATATTTATGGGAGAATTTGACTAAACTTAAAGGTATAAATATAATTAATATATTTAATATTTAAATAATATTATTAATATTAATTGTACAACTAAGCTGACTCCTCACTTTCTTCAAAATTAATTTACTCTTAAAATTGACATTAATGTATTTATTTTTAAAATTTATTGAATCTTCACTTTATTGAAGTAGAATAATCTGAAGAAAAAAAATGGTACTATTTATTACTGGAATATGTGTCGGTGGCATGCCACAAATTCGTTTTACTCCTTCCAAATGTAATTTTAGTTTATTATAACCCTTTCAAATGTGACTATAAATCTTATCTTTGACTTGCAATTGTACTTATATTGTAACGGTCGACCATATTTTTCCATATGACTTATATAATTTTGGAATATGTTTGGAAAATTAGAAGTCATGAAGATGAAAACTTATAAAATATGACCACACAATTTCATCTTTTATATGATATATATTTAAACTAAACTAAAGTAAAACAAACAAACTTATTAGATTGACTCAAATTTAAGCATAATTGCAAAATTTATTAAATATTCAATTTTATTATTGACAATTTGTCACGTGTACGGTAACAATTTTGAAATTTTTATTAATGAAGATTTGTCTCGTGTATCATATTCAATCTCATCGGTGACAAATTTTTTCTGTATATGATAATTATTTTGAGATTTTATCAATGTGGATTTGTCATGCATATAATAGTTCAATCTTATTAGTGACCATTTGTCTCGTATAAGATAATTCTTTTGAAATTTTTATCAACCAAATGTTATCTAGTGTATGATAGTTCAATTTCATAAGTGACAATTTGTTCCATGCATGACAGCGATTTTGAAAGTTTTATAAGTGAGAAATTGTTGCATTTATTATAATTCAATCTCACAAGCGACAACTTATCTCGTGCATAATAATTATTTTGAAATTTTTATCGATGGAAACTTGTCTTGTGCAAACTTATTATCATGTGCAAACTTAATAATCAAGATTGGGTATACATTTATTTTCATTTTTATTTTGAAGATATCAAAAAATAGAAAATTGAACTAATTGATTAATGTCAAACATTTCCCGTGTATGAACAATATGTTCAAATAGTATTAAAAAAACTAATAAGTTTAACTAACTCTTTATTGTCAAACGAATCAAACTATACATTGCTCAAGTTCAACTCATTTATTTAGTGAGTTCAATTTTCAACTCAAGTTTGACTCATTTGGTTCACGAACCAAGTTCAACAAACTAATTATTAAATCGAGTCTCGAACTATTTACAAGTTAGTTCCGTTCATTGTCAACCCTATCGGTTGGTATGGTTACAAGCTCATGATCCAATATAAGTCATGAGTTATTCTTGTTTAGTCATCAAGCAAGTTAGTAGCGAATATCAGTGTCTTAACCCAAATCTCCTAAGGTGTTGGGAAATGGCAAAAAAATTACTACATATTTGTTGATGCTATAGTGTTTCACATCCCTCGTGGAGAAAATGGGGAAACTAATAACTTAGTTGAACACGCTTCTAAATAAAAAAAAAACACTAGAAAAACTTCATAAGATAAATTATCGACTATTTGTAGAACCTAACATACTCAATGGGTTTTAAGCTCAATTCAAAATTACAAAGATAGCCTGTGTTGCTTCAACCAGCTGCAGGTTCAAGTGTTGGAATTTATGCTTCTTTAATTGAATAAGGTGTTGAATGAATATAGAAAAATTAGAGATGTTTATATATTACCGTTGATATAGAAAATATAGTTCTAGATAGATATAAAATTATAGATGTATACCTCTAAATCAAAAGTTGTCTAATAGCGTATACTTTTCGAGCATAATGAATAAAAACGGGGAGAGAGAAAAAAATTCCTTGGGGTGTCGTAGCAGGGAGGGGAGGTATGCAAAGTAGCCCTTCGATTTGATCCAAATACCATTATTTGACGAAAGTTGAATTTCGTATTCCTATTTAAACTTATATTTTAAAATGTTAAAAACTCAAATTTATCTCTTTAATTTTCATTCAATTAAATTCAATTGATGATAGAAAAATTACCCTAAAATCTTATTCTTCACCAAAATTTTCAGTAAGTAATTTTATATGGACCGGGTTACAGCACGAAATTATTTTCCGGTTCAAATTAAGCGGTCCGACCCGACCGGATTCGTGGCTCTTTCTACGTTTCCAGCTTTGGATATTGGTGAATGGCGAAGAAAAGAAGAAGAAGCAATAAATCTTCTAAAAGTTTGCAACTTTCTCACAATTCAATTATAAAGAAGTTTCTAAATTTGTTTCAATGTCTCACACCTTGCAATTGTTATCATTCACTTCAAGTACATTCAATTCTTCACTGAAGTTGAAGAGAGTTAGGAGGCATCGTTGTTTTCAAATCTTATGTTCTTCTGAACATTCAAGTTTCAAAGATGATGATAATGGAGGGTTTGATACTAACCTTTTTGCTTGTTTTATTTCTTAAGAAATGGAAACTTTAAAATTTGCTTTTATGGGGTAAAATTTTTTTTGCACCATAAAGTTTATTAGTTTATGAAGGGTAAGATTAATTTATATAATTTATCTCTTGTAATGTTGTTGAGAAGAAAGGGGTGGAATTATTTGGGGAAAGGAAATTTAGACAATTTTAGTAGCCGATTGAAGTATTTGGTTACATTGGCATCCTTTTGATTAACAAAATTTAGACAACTTATTTGTTGTAGACAAGGGAAATAATTGAATTTGGAATTTTTAAGGTTTCATTTGAATTAATCAAACTAAGATTTTGACTTTGATGTAATATTTTAAAAACTGAACCCGACATTGAACCATTGAGTTGAGACCTTTGGGTCATGGTTCATTGGTTTTAAACAGCTCGAATCGAGAAGAAACCACAATTGAATCACTCAAATAACTGAATTGTTCACAGTGCCGGTTCACGATTCAACTAGTTGAACTGTTGGGTTTGGTTTTTGTAACAATGCTTTGATGTGTTTCAATGTACCGATTAACTCTCATTTTGTTGTGTTGTTTTAGAGGCGAAGGCTTATCGCGGGTGATATTGGTGGAGAGATATAGCAATGGTACTGCTAAGAGGTTTTTACTTAACTATACCATATATTAAGTGGTTTCTATTTCCTAGTTAAGTTTAGTTTATGTTTTTTACTTTAATAAGTGCACATTCTTAAGGCTTCTGCATTAGCATTAATGCTAGTGGTTGTTGTGAAGTTGGGAGATTATGGAATACTAATTCACATTAATTATCACATTAGTAGAAAACATAAATGAAATACAAATTGCTTCATTAGAAACAATGTTTGCATCAGCTATGAATAGAAAATAGTCATGGCCATTTTGCTTGTTGCCAAGGATTTAGATTGCAGTCCGTAACTGCAATTGTGACCGAACAATAACATCAAGGTTTTTGTGTTGCTCGCCAATGCAATTGTAGCCACATCAGCCGCATTTGTCCACGGTTTTCTATAATATCAAAGATCGCGAGTAATTGTGGCTGCAGCTGCAATCACAATTTAAAACCTTGCTTGAGTTTTTGGAATATTCTTGTTACCTCTTCTCCGAAACAAATTTCAACTATGACCTTTTCTCCCCCTTATGAGCAGATATGTATTAGGAGATGATTTGCAGTTGCGAACCATTCTTATTGAGGAGGAGGATAGGTCTGTGGCAAACAGGTTTGGTGTTTCGCATTCTCCTGATAAAAGACTATCCTGGCTTCCAAAGACGATTAAAGATTTTATTCTACCAGCAGGCTTTCCTGGTGATTGACATACATTCCTTTTATTAATTATCTATTATGTTAAACAGCTTTTCTGTTGTTTTTCTTTTTGTCATTGGTAGACAACTGAAAAACACAAACTCGGTTTTACTGATTGATCAAGTTCCAGTTTATAGACATATAGATATAGAGTAGTTTAAACTTCAAAGCTTTAGAAAGTAGGATAAACATTGTATTTGCAACATGTTCATTTTGAAAATTTCATTGTTCATTCTTCTTTGGTATGAAATACTTTAAAACATGATGCACAAAAATAATATCCAAAAGGTGATGAATTTCTAATGATTTATTAACTTTGTCCCTAATTAAAATCCCCTTTTGGAAAAAAAATTGTCCCTAAATATTAACCCCAATGCTAATTACTAGATACATTTAATATTATTTTTTTCAAATATGTCTAATTAATACTACTAGTTTATCTTAGAAGATGAAAAGTTAAATTGAACGCATCTATTCAAAAAGGGCAATTCAGTAATAGTCATACACAAAATATACACATTAATTACGCTATTAACTTATCTTAATATATGAGAAAAGTGCCAAAGAGACTTATAAATATGGATGGAGGCAGTAAGTAAGAGTGACCTAAGGGTCACTTGCACCAGAATTCAAGAGTAGAATACTAGAAGAAACAAACATTAAAAACTTCAGTAGACGTTTCACTTCAATAGAGAAACTTCTAGAGTTTTTAACTTCACTGATTAGATGAAGTTGGAGGGCAACCATTTGTTTACTTATATTTCTCAATGTGATGCAGGATCAGTCTCAGATGATTATTTGCATTACATGTTACTACAGTTCCCTACCAATGTGACTGGATGGATATGTCACACCATAGTCACTTCAAGTCTCCTAAAGGCAAGACATTTTTTCTCAGGCTTGTTAGTTTTATTTTATTTTTCCTCAGGAATGTTCGCATTGTGAATATTTGATTAATTTTTATGGTTGGTTTGTGTGCATTTGGTGCTCTGATCTTCAAATTTGGTAATTACTATTAGTACACAAAGTCTCATTGTGCATGTCAGTGAGGCTTACGCCAAATGTTTCTATGAGATTGTGCAACGAAGTCTTGTGCAATTCTATGTGCTCCTTCACTATGTCATCTTATGCTGAAAAATTGTTTCTCTATCACAAATGTATGGAATGATGATTGTGTTTCTGTCCTCTGTCAAAATTTCTCCTTCACTTGCAGGCGGTTGGTATTGGTTCTTTCTCTGGAACCACAGCAGCTGCTTCTGCTGCTGCCATCAGGTGAATTATAAATTTTAAATCTCACACTTTTGTATACTAATAAACCACATTTATATGCACATAGTAATATATTAAGTGCTTCTATGCAGCCCTTATGTGTTATTATTATTTTTATGTGGTTGGTTGCATGTTTTTAGATGGGTCTCAAAGGATGGCATTGGAGCTGTCGGGCGCTTATTCATTGGTCTGGGAATTTATGAAGGAACCTTAAGGAAGCAAATATTTGTGTGCTAAACTTTTAAGTTTTAACTCACTGTTACTAGTTTTTCCAGGTGGACGGTTTGGAAATCTATTCGATGATGATCCGAAGCAATGGAGAATGTATGCAGATTTCATTGGCAGTGCTGGGAGGTCTGAACATGCACTCTTGTTTTCCTATGGAAATATGCAAATGAACTATAGCTCTAAAGAAACCCTTACCCCACCGGTATCTCATGCAGCATTTTTGATCTGACAACCCAGTTATATCCTGCCTATTTTCTTCCTTTGGCATCTCTTGGAAATCTTACCAAGGTAATTCAATCTTACTGAACACATGGAACTAGACATATTCTGTCTGTGAGAAGGTGCTAAGGTTTTAGAAGGTTCTTGGTTAGTATGAAAGATCTAGCTTACTGTTAGGATTGTTATATTATGTTATGATTGTAAAGCCTGCTTAGTGAGTCTTGTTATGACTACAAATGAGTAGCAGATGAACTCAGATAAGTTACTAGATTGAATATGAATTATTAGGTAAAATTAGAGGTTGAACTAACTGATAAGTATAAAATGGTGTAAAAAGATATTTTTAATTAATGTTTATTTTTTTTTCATTGAAGATAATAAGGGTAAAAATGGGAGAAATGTGATACGCTATAAGACCAAATTCTACCTGAAGTAGCATATCAAAAAAATTTCTAAGCTCGTAACTTTGAATGTAACAAACAACTCTACTTTGATCATACGAGCTTATACACTACATGTTAGCGGTTTATTCTTGTGAAACAGAGCCAAAAATTTATAATACAATTTTCACATTCAGATGCAATTTTCCTTTTCTTTCTTTCCGTCAATTCTCAATTTTGATTTTGGTATATTGAAAACAAGCAGAGTTGTAACAAATTCATTTTGAACATGGATCGTGAAAAAAAAAAGTGCTTCATAGTAATTAAAAACAGTTTTAGTTCTGCACTTCATGTATACAGATGGATGGCTCAATATCTTGTTCACATATGGTTGCAATTTTCTGAGTTTGACTTTGACATCAAAACAGGCTATAGCAAGAGGACTAAAAGATCCTTCTTTTCGAGTGATTCAAAACCACTTTGCAATTTCATCAAATGTAGGGGAGGTAGCAGCAAAGGTATACTCTCATGTCATAACTAAAATTACACTTTTTCTAGTAATAATATTATCTGATTCTATGTAGCCGGCTCTACTTAGTTTAGTAAGACTTGATTGTTATTGTTGTTGAATGTTCTCCAATGTACATCTGGTTAAAAAATATAAATAATTTTTTTCATATAATTGTTTCATCAAAATATCTCAGGAAGAAGTTTGGGAAGTGGTAGCTCAATTGGTTGGCCTTGGTTTGGGCATATTGATACTGGTAAACTACATAATTTTTCAGGATACCTTTATTTCTTATAGTGGCAGCACCAATATACTGTTGGTTGCCACCAATATACTGTTGGTTGCCACCAATATACTGTTGGTTGCCATGTTACATTCTTTTAGCTTTTTACCGCAGGATACACCCGGTCTTGTAAAATCGTATGCTGTACTTTCATCAACTTGGTTGAGTGTGCGACTTCTTCATCTTTGGCTACGTTATGAATCACTTTCAGTTCTCCAGTTTAACACGGTAAGCATGTAAGGCGTGAGCTAATGTAGAATCTAGTACAAATAAATCTGTTATGATTGATTGATTTTGTTATTTATCTTTTTTGTAATTATTTTGTGCAGATAAATCTTAAGCGTGCTCGCATACTGGTTAAATCACATGTTTTACATTCCACGGTTCCAGGTTAGATTCAGATATATTCAGTGGCTTTCTTGTGAGTTATTATGTTTCAAGGTGATTTTTCAGTGCGCTGAATGGATTTATTTCAGAATGCATGGATTGCAATAGGGAAGAGAATATATTAGCTTGGTCACAGTTCATGAAGCCAAAAATAATTTTTGGTTCACCCTTAGAGAAGATGGATGGCATGGAGAAATCTCATTTTATGGTATAGGATCATTATTGCTGCTATTATCACAGTTTAATGAAGGAAACCAAGAAATTAATGGTTATTTATTCTAAATTTGGGAATTGTATAATTAGTGTCATACTAATGGCGTGCAGGTGGAGGCTCTTCTAAAACTATATGCAAATGAGAAATATATTCTTGTGGTGAATCAGCAGCTAGATGATTTGAAGTTTTATGTTTCTTTCAAGGTATGTTCTTTTGTCTTAACTCTTTGGTTCTCAGGGAAAATGGCCTTGATAAACCAAAGTTCGGCCCATGGATCGAACTCAGTTACTCCCGATCGATTCGACATTAACTGAAACTCATCAATCATTTGAGCTCAATCACTTAAGAATTAATTGGAAAACACAGTCCCCAGTTGGCCTAGATTTTATGATTAGATATAAAATCCATTCATGACTTTTGCGGTTTAGGATAGTTGGTCATTGGCATGTTACGAAACTTCTATAGCTTAGTGATTAGGAGTTTGATCTTGTCGCACCTAGTCACAGCCAGTTGAACTTTAACAAACATAAGTGCGTTAGTGCATTTTCATCAAAATCTGTTTCTTTTTATTATTAAAATATCCCTCAATTATAGGGATTTGGTTGTATAGGAGTACTAATTATATTTTCCTTATTTATCTTAGTAATCTTGTATTGTCAGCCTAATCAATAAAAAAAATAAAAATACATTTCATTAATTCTTGAGATGACATAAGAACTCTCGGTCTTTGGAGTCTCACTTCCGCATAACCTACTGCCTACATTGTAGTTTCTTTTTTTCTTGAAACCCTAGCCACCTTCATTGTGACCCTTTTGCTGCCTTCATTGCAGCAATGAGATTTCTTTTTGGCCTATTTGCTGCCATTCCTAGAGTGTTCACTATTCACGCCGCTACTATTCATGTTCGTTTGACCATCTATGATCGCCTACTTCACGCCACCGCCCATACCACAAGACTCGCCTCCATTAAATCGACCATAACCCAAAACACCGCCGTCAACAGCCCACTCACGCGCGCCTTCCAGTTTGACGCGTGACGTCCACTCACGATGTCATCTCCGGCGTGTGTGCACCACGCGCCACCTTGTAGACTTCTGTTCACCGCCATTTTCAACAAGATTGTAGATCGGCCATTTCTCGTTCTGTTTTGGGTGTTCACTTTCAGATTGGAGCACTTTTGTTCTTGGGTCATTTGAAGCTTACACGGTTTTTTTGCTCGGACTTTTCTATTACAGACATTGGCCACTATTGTTATTGCAACATTATAGCACACTTACAATATGACAGCTAAAGAAAGCAAAAGTGGAGTGACGTGACTCAATGAAGATGAAGTAGAGAAGATGAAATCCTTTCTTAATAAGTTGGAGAAACCAACTGATACTAGTTCTCTAGTATATTTAGAAGCACGACAATTTTCTTTTGGACTTAATGCTTCAGATACACCCTATAACCATTATTGGATAATGGATTCTAGAGCCACTAATCACATGAAACCTTTACCTACACACTCTCCACTTATTCACCTTTCCCTAGCAACTTAAAATATCCACAACAGATGGTACCCTTATAATTGCAGCAGGTCAAGGAAATGTGCAAATAAGTTCATCCATAACTCTAAGAAATGTTCTTCATATTCTTGAATTGTCCACTAGCTTCATTTCCATACAAAAACTAACACAAGACCTATCATGTAAAGTTTTTTATAACAAATCTTGTGTCCTTCAGAACAAGAATTCAGGGAGGACGATTTGTAACGTTAGAGAATGCAATAGTCTTTGTTGCTTGGATAACCAAAATCATCCTCCAAATCTACTTAGCAGTAGCAACCCCACTACAAGAAATTTGTCATATAGCTACGAAGGTTTTTAGTGACAGACGATAAATCTGTACGTATAAGTGACATATACTACAGCCGTTGCAATGAACTGTGGGTACCAACATCATATAGTTACATAGTTATTCATCGATAACTATATTTTTTTAGTGACACGTTCATCACCGTAGGTATAGGTGAGTTACATATATTATGTTGCGTGCAACATATGTGCTATTTTGTTAAATAGTTATTCTCTCTCTCTCTCCTCTCTCTCTGTCTCGTACGAATCAGAACCCAACACACCACCATCTTATGATGACCTCTATATCCCAATTTCCCTTAGGAAGTATATTACCACATGTACTACCAAGCCACTCTACCCTCTACCCAACTACCTTTGCTTTGAACAATTTTCACCTACCCATAAAGCCTTCCTCACAAGCCTGAACACTACCACTATACCTACCTCTCTATCTGAAACATTGTCTGACAGGAAATGGAAATAAGTCATGGACTTGGAAATGGAAGCATTGGACAAGAACGGTACGTGGGATTTGGTCCCTTTACCAAATAGAAAGAAACATGTAGGATGCAAGTGTAGGAATACATTGTAAAGTACAATGTTAATGGTTCTATTGAGAGGTACAAGGCAAGGTTGATAGCTAAAGGATTTACTCATACGAACTAAATTACTAGGAAACATTTGCCACGGATGCACAAATGAATATCGTCAGGATGATATTATCTCTAGCAGCCAATTACAGTTGAAACTTGCACCAATTTGATGTAAAAAATGTCTTCCTCCATGGAGATCTAGAAGAAGAAATTTATATGGACTAACCTCCTGGATACAATGAGCATATGTTTGCCAACATCGTTTGTAAGCTAAAGAAGGCTCTATATGAGCTTAAACACTTTCCACGAGCGTGGTTTGGGAGGTTTGCTAGAGCCATGGTGGTCTGGGCTTCGAACAAAGCCAAGGAGATCATACTCTCTTTGTCAAACACTCTGAGTCAGGGGAGTAACAATGTTATTGGTATATATGGAGGACATTATAGTGACCAGTGATGATGAAAAGCAGCAACAACTGTTAGGACAACACCTAGCCAAGAAATTTAAGATTAAAACCTTGGGAAAATTGAAGTATTTCATGGGAATTGAAGTGACTCACTCTAAGAAAGCGATTTTCCTATCCCAACAAAAATACATCATTGATCTTCTGCAAGAAATGGGAAAGACAACATGCAAGCCAACAAGTACACCAATATATCAAAATTTGAAGTTGGGAAATGCAGAAGATATTGCAGTTGACAAGGAAATGTAGTAAAGGTTAGTTGGAAGACTCATATATCTGTGACATACTAGAGTTGATTTTGTCTTCGTTGTAAGCCTAGTCAGTCAATTCATGCATCAATCAAAGGAGGTACATTTGTAAGCTGTACTCAGAATCATGCAGTTTGAAAGAAACTCCAAAAAGAGGAATTTTGTTCAAAAGAAATGGAAATGTGGGTCTTGAAGCATATAAAGATACTGACTATGCAAGGTCAATTGTAGATAGAAAGTCAACCACAAAATATTGCACTTTTCTAGGTGGGAATCTTGTGACTTGGAAAAGTAAGAAACAAAGTCTGATAATCCAATGTTAAAGCAGAATTTAGGGCAATGACACAAGGGATATGCGAGCTACTATGGTTGAAGATCATTTTAGAGAATCTGAAGATAAAGTGAGACGAACCAATGAAACTCTATTGTGATAATAAATCTGCTATTAGCATAGCCCATAATCCAGTGCAACATGACAGAACTAAGCAGATTGAAGTTGACAGGCATTTTATCAAAGAAAAACTTGATAGTGGCCTAATAAGCACTCCATATGTCTCATCCCAAGGCAACCTTGCAGATCTTTTAACTAAGGGGCTAAAGAACTACAACTTTGAAAGAATTGTATCCAAGTTAGGAATGGAGAACACCTATTCATCAGCTTAAAGGGGAGTGTCAAAATCTGTTTCTTTTTATTATTAAAATATCCTTCAATTATAGGAATTTGGTTGTATGGTAGTACTAATTATATTCCTTATTTATCTTAGTAATCTTGTATATATATCAAATGTATTGTCAACCTATTCAATAAAAATATATTTCCTGAATTCTTGAGAATTTTTAATGCTTCAAGCTCAAAAGCAATGAAGCATATGAATGGGTGTATCCTATGAAGCTCTGTTATAAACAAAAACACTGTCATTGGCACGTAGGGAATGGTAGTAATTTGAGAAATGTAGTTTCATGTGTCTATGTCTTACGAGTGTCAAACACCACATGTCATACACTTGCACACGCCTACAACCTGAAGTATCGGTGCTACATGTACCTTCTCATCTATTATCACACTGCAGGTTGGAGCTACAAGTATCTCCGTTTTGCGAAGTATTTGGCAGACATTCTGGCTTAGTGAGTACTGGGAGAGCAAGGGCAATGTTTGTGAACAAGTCGCCAATAGCCTAATTGAATTGGAAAATAGGTTTGATGATTTCATTCAAAAGTTAAAAGGTGCTAAATGGGATACCCAGCAATTAAATTTGAAGGTCCCCAAAGAAATATCAATTGATGATATCAATACTTTTTAAACTCTAAAATGGTCAAGATGAAAATACTTCATATTTTATAACGCAGAAGTTCTCGAAAGTCGAAGCCTGAAATTTGATCAGCCAAATTATTCATTGTATTAGCATATTAACAAGCATTCGTAACAATATATTTATAGTATTAGGTCACTGTATGCCATGTACTAGCTTTGACACTGCATTCTTGGGAATGCTCCTGTTGTAAAGAATATGTTTATTAATTTTGTTCAAAATCCTTAATGTTTGCAATTTTGGGGGGGTGAAATTCATATTGTTCAAGCTGGGTAGTTGAAATGGAAGAGGTCCTCAGATTTTTTATGTGATAAAAAAGTACGCACAACTGTAAGACCGTCGATGTTGTATGCGATAGAGTGTTTGGGCAGTAAATAACAAACATGAGGATACAATGGACATAGTAGATATGAGAATATTGTGTTGGATAAGTGGAAAGATGAGATAGGATTAGAATGACAAAATTAGAGAGAGAGTTGGGTAGCAGCTGAAAAGATGGCGGAAACTCGACTTAGGTGGTTTGGACACGTCGAGATGAGACATGTAGATTTTGTAATAAGGAGAGTAGATTAGATGGAGGGTAGTCAAATTAATAAGAGACAGATGAACACCTAGAAAAACTATAAGAAATTATTAAAAAAAACAACTAGAGTTTAATGAGCTAGATTAATATGGTGTCGTTTGATCCATGTAGCCAACTCTATTTAGTGGGATAAAGCTTGTTTTTGGTTGTTGTTGTTGAAGTTCACACTGCAATTCAGTGCTTCTATGGTGAACAATTTGGGGAATCCTACTATCTGTGGTCCAACAATTCATGATTCCATTCATTAAGTTCCTTGGTTATCCTTGTTTTGTGAGCTATAGAAACTGATGTAATCAAATTGATTTCTTGTTCAAATATAATTTAGTTAAGTAGGTGCTTGTAGTGCGTTTTTTACTTGTAGCTAAAGAACTTGTTTCTAAGTGCCTGGAGTTATTGTAATAATAGATCAGTGCCTTGTGTGGAAAGATTCCTTGCTGGCTAGCTCTCACATTTCAATTCATATCTCTTCCATCAAAATAGAAAGGTAGATACATCCACTTCCTAAGCTCAATTGTAGTGTAATGCAATTTAAATATCCAACTAGGTGTTCCAATTTAGCATGCAATAGGATATAATGTCATGTAATGATATATTTTAGCGATAATACAAATAATGCCATTCACTTTTGAGCAATTAAATGAAAAAAAAAAACTAGCTCCTCCTTTAGTTAGAATGTACATTTATTTGAAGGGATAACTTCTTGTCACTGCTTTTCCATTCCAAGCTTGCAAAACAATTAAATGCTTATGTTGATTTTTCAGTTGTTTGTATTGTTTTATTTTATGGAATTAAGCAACAAAGATCCAGGAGCAACCAAGGAATTAAGAGTGTGCTTGAATGTGCATTTGACAAATGTGTGATTTTGAATGAACTTGATTTTTAAAAAATGATTTAATCAAAACTGGATTTTACATTAAGTTTTTTATATTTGAATATTGTACTCCAAAAACATGTTTGATAGCTGCATTTTATCACTTCTAGGCAAACTGAAGTTTGAAGATATAATCAATTTTTCAAAGTAACCAAATATCTTCTAACATTTTTTTCTTGAAATCACAATTAATAAAAGGAAAAACCAATTTTGATGCTCTATCTGAATTAAAAAAACTATTGAAAGAGAATAGGAAATATATTAGCACATATATGTATCTGCAGGGTCTAGATATTTCAAGTTAAAAGACCGACCCTAATTAAAGTTTTAAGTAGGTCTCAAATTGACATTAATTATATTATTATTTTAATCATAAAAATAAAAAGAATCATTAAATTATATTTTTGATGAATAGTGTTGTCGATTGTCATTAAAAATTTGGATAAATTTAAAAATTGACTCACGATGGACAACATATAATTTCTTTATTTAGATCATCATCTACACACGTAAAAAAGGAAGTGTAAAGCTATTAATAAAATGTATCTTAGAGTCCATTATATAGTAGTCTAGTGCAAGCAACATTTAACTTCTACTACTAGTCTGCATTCTTCCATTGCTAATTAATAAGGAGTTGGCATGTCACCATCACCAAGATAAAATTGTTTGAATCATCACTTCTTTAATTAATACATGGTTACTTTAGTTAGACTAGTACCCTAAAACAGTGGTTAATGCGATGCCAAGTATTTTCGTGAAGAAATTGCCAACTGTCCGTGCTACAACATATGTTATATTATAAGGAAGTTGTGGTCTCTCTAGTCAGGGCTCACTTCTTTACCCTATGTTTTGTGTCGTTGATATTTGGATAGGTTAAAAATCATTCAAAATATTAATGACAATTAATGATACTCTTTAAAAATATAATTTAGTAATTTTTTTAATTTTTACGACCGAGACAATGACCTATTGAAGTCAAATAAAAAAAATACGAAAAAATGAATATGTCTTTCAAAACTCAATTTGCCTCAAATTGATATCAATCAAATTATTATTTTAGTCATAAAGACGAAAAAAGCCATTAAATTATACTTCAAACAAGTATCGTCACAATCCTCGTTAAAGTTTCAAGTTTTAAACATACCAAGGTGGATCATCTATCAAAGTGGTCCAATATATAATTTCTCTATTTGAAATCCAAAAAATAAGTGATTCTTCTCAAATAAAGTATTTGGTTAATTTTAAAACTAGTGGACCATGTGAAGATGCTCACTTGGAAGCACAAATCAAAATGGACCACATTGATACACAATACATTGTGGATCAATGTTTAAAAGTCTTTTGAAATTTTAATTTATGATTCAGCAACACAAAACTCTTCAGAAGTATAAGTTAACGATTCTTCTTGTCATTATAGCTTTAGACTAAGACATGATTGATATTGCTTTGACAAGTTAAATTTTGAGAAACACACTTGTTTTTTTTTATTTTTATCAAACTGGCATAGTCATCATCTCAAATAAAGATCAAGATGACATCTAATTTATACTTTTAAACACTTATCTATAAGAGATATACTTGTTTTTTCTTATTTTTAGGATGAATTTTAGTGAGTTATGTATGAAAGTGATCCGTTGTAACATCCATCCAATCTCTTAAGTGGAATTAATGTTTTAAAAAATAGGCCGAAAATATGATTATGAAATCTTCTATCATTGTTAAATCAATTTAATTACAATTAAATTGAATGACCGGTAAATAATACTAAAAAAGAGTTTAATTACCGTTTCAAACTTATTGAATTTAATGAGATTGAATCTTCTCAAATATTTAAGGATATATTTCAAAGATGGAAAAAAAACAATTAAATAAATATATTTAATATTTTAATCACTAAATTATTTCTCGACTCTAAATGAAACCCCCGATTAGAATCCAAATTCAAATTTTATTTAATTGGACTACAATTCAAATAGATTGAACCAATGGACGAAGTAACCAAATTCTGGTTCAACTAGTCCATTCAATACAATTTTTAAAAAGCATGGGTTAAAATACCCTTTATATTTTCTTCTTAGCACATTTCTTTTGCTGCATTAAATAAAAATAGGAAATGGTAGCTGTTACCATTAGGATCAAAATTTGAAATGTTTCTCTTGACATAACAAAAGCAACTTTAGGATTTAGATTAGATTCCGTAGTGGAATCAAAATTGATTAATTAAAATTTGATTGGAAGGTATTACATACATGATCTTCCATTGCTGTAACTAATTAAATTAAATTGTTCGACAAATCCATCGTTATCCTTTTTTCTATTCGCTTTCATTACCCCTTTTAATTAATAACAATCTCTTTGAGAGTTATCGTGACGCAATTGTACACAATATATTTTTGATTATATATATATATATATAAATAAATAAATAAATAAATGATGGATATATATAAACCGTGTAAATTAATTTTATACTAATTTAAAACTGTGTAAATCAATTTCATACAGTTATTTAATTCAATTTATTATTCTTTTATGTTATATAATTAAAAATAATCATATAAATATGAAGTGATACGACAAAACAATAAATTTTTATTAAATATCAATATAAAACTCCTTAATTATGCCTTTTACAATGTTATTTTCCTCAATAGTGATATCAAAGATATTTTATCTAAATGTATTCCAACACCTTTGAGAAGATATTTGGGCAACATGGAACTATTGCTTAACAACTTCTCATCCCACAACAGGATACTAGCACCCGACCCAATGCGCAATTTGCTTCCTTCTTGAACCATGAATTTTGAACTATAAATATTGCTCCTCTAAATATAACTAGGATTATGATCAAGCTTAACACTCAAAAAATAACATTGAAAAAATATTTAGTTTTCAAGAGTTAAGTGATTACACTATCCGAGTTAGTTAATAATCTCCATCCCTGTTTACTAAGCATAACCATGTTAAAATTATTCAAGTTTTTAAAACTCATACCTTCATCCTTACATAGTCATTTAACATCTTCAAGATTTTTTTTCATAATATATTTATATTAAATGTGTGTATTAGAGTTTTTAGTGAATATGTGATATCCAATTCAATTATGTGGTTGCTCAATGTAATAATCTCATGACCCAACAAAACTGTCTCTAAAAATCTCAATTCATTATTCTCTTTATACTATTATGACAAAATAATAGTAAAATTTCACACGTACTAATATAAAAAAAAAAAAAAAAAGATAATATAACAAGTTTAAATTCGCATTTCAACGTATCAAATGTGTATGTAACTACTATATGGTACTTAGATGACATATATTTGATTAAAATTTTGATGAGATATTTTTTTTTTATCTGTGAAAATATGAAATATATTTTATGAGGAAAAAACTTTTAATAATCATAATTTGTATTTGTCACTTTATATATAGAGTTAAATTATAATTTAAAAACTTAAAAATATAAATAATATCTTATTTTAAATATATTTAAATATAAAATTTAAATTCATTATATTCAAAAGATTTTTAGAAATTATTATCCTTAACAAATTTTTTATTTAAATAAACACAAATTTTATCCATCAATGTCCATCATGATGCGTATAATGAATAGTATAAATAAATACAGTAGAGTATAGAGTCTAATAATAATAATAATACATAATGAAGTGATTAATTAATCGCAAGAGCTGATGAAGAGAAGCGAGAATTAGTCGTGAGTAGAAACAGTGATAACGGTGAAAGTAGCGAAACAAATCTTGCATGAGTAGAGAAAAAAGGTAGTGGCATTTTGGTAATTGACAAGAAAAAAACTGATACTGTGTGACAAGTGTAATTATATAAGTACAAAACGAATGAGTTACGTGTAGTTCAAGTGAATACCCAACACATTCTTGCGTTGCGTTGCGTGCGTTAATCTCAACTCTCTCTCTCTCTCTCTACATCTGGGACACTTGCTCCATTTTCTACTTTGGTTTGGTACCATGATGGTGTTGTTTACGATGCTCTTTCGCAGGTAAAAAAACGTGGTACTTGTTTTTTTTTTTTTTTATGTTGTTTGGTTGATTTATTTCTTATAAAATTAAATTAAATTAAATTAATTTGGTTACTATAGATTTATGGGTTTTTTAACTAAATGCTACAGTTTTTGTGTGAGAGTTTTATGAATGGGGTTTGTTATCAAAAGAAGGAAGAAAGAAGAAAAAGGATTAAAAGGAGAGATGCGAAAGTCTTTCAAGGATTCCCTTAAATCTCTTGAAGCTGATATCCATTTTGCCAATACACTGTAATCATTCTTTCATCTCTTTCATATCTTAACCATTTTTTTTGTGAATATTGAATTATGTGAGTTTTGGATACTACCTAAAAATCAAATATTTTATTTATTATATAGTTTTGAACTCCATGTTGTTTTATTTTATCTTAGTTTGTGTGTTCTGTTGTCCAATTTTGTTGGTGTCATTGTCATTTTAGTAATGTTATGATTTTTCTTTTTCTTTTTTAATTAATTTCCTCATTGTTAAAGATATGCAAGAGATTGAGTGGTGAATTTTCTGCTTGAAAAGTTGAGATGAGGACTTAATTGTAGAAGGAAAAATAGGAAATTAAGTATCCAAGAGTGCTTTTATGAGATTTTCCGAGTGTCTTTCAGCTTAACTGGAGGTCTTAGGTTCAAATTTATCCATGTGAATGCAAAAGCATTAAAAAATTTGAGGGAGACATTTGCTGCTCACCATGGTCCTACTTTGATCGAGTGATTAGTGTCGGCAATTATCGAAGGATACCCGATTTACACAGAAAAAATAGGAAATTAAGTTGAATAAGGGAAAGGGGGGATGGGTTAATCAATATTTCATACTCTGGTTGAAGCTGACAGCTGAGGTTTATATGTTTACTGTGGAATATGGATCAAAAGGAGGGGGAAAAAAGGAATTCTTTGGCATGATCTTCTATAGGCTTTTTTTTTTCCTAATCTATTGAACCTCTTTTTGACATGTTTTATTTTTTTTCTTCCATTTTAATGGAGATCAGGCACTCCAATTCTTTGGTGTTTTCCTATAATGTGGTAATTTTGCATCCTTTCTTTGTAAAGGAGACCCCAATCAAGTTAACTAGAGTACAACTTTTTACGATTATTTTGTATGGTGATCGGTGGTTTTATACGAAACCAACTAATTTGTATTCCCTGCATTCACACAATTCTGACTTTGGATTTTGGACCCATTTTACCAAGTTGGAATGTGGACCATGCGGTTTTGATATGATGGATCAATTTGCATTACTGTGTCAAATATGTCCATGATTCCGGAAATGAATCTGGATTGGAAACTGAAAGACCTTTTTCATTTCTCTTTATATTTAATAAATGAAATTTGCATTTTTTTGAATGAGATTGTTGAAAAACATAGCAGAGTACTAGGTTACTAGGCCAATATATGAGATATGTTACAAAAGAAAAAGGATGAGTATAATAAATTTCCTATCACTCCTAATTAGTTTCCAATTTTATTTGTATCTTGATATTCCAAGATCTAACCTATAGTTTTTTGTTTGAACACTAGCACAACCAACTTGAAATAGAGAAGCTTTTTTGTGCCAACTTTAAATTCTTATCTCTGAAAATTTAGTGCACCTTTTCCTCAATGTTACAATATTGAAATTCTCTACCAAATATTATTAAAAAAAATATTATTGTCTTAACTATTCTTTTTGGCAAATATGTTTTTGAATCAGAGCTTCGGATTATCCAAGTGATCAGGACGGCGCCTGCCTTCAAATGAGATTATCCTATAGCCCGGCTGCCCAATTCCTCCTTTTTTTTGTTCAGTGGACTGACTGTCACCTTGCTGGAGCCTTAGGATTGCTTAAAATTCTTATATACAAGGTGCTTTCCCTTCCTCTTTACTTTGTGTTTCGTTTTAGAAAATTGCTTTGAAACATACAATCAATTATCATATACGATAGTGCAGAACACGAACAGCGTTATTGTTTTGTTGTCATGCTGGTGAATGATGTTCATGTTATGTTGGGTTTGTCACAGGCATATAAGGATGGGAAGACAACCATGTCTATTTATGAAAGAAAAGCCAGCTTGAAGGAGTTTTATGGTAAGTGTTAAGTATTACCAAGAGTCGGTTTGGTAAATTTCTCAACAAGTACTTATGGAAAAAGATATAGACCCTATTTTGATAAACAACTTAATTAAGTGCTTAAAGTATAAGTGCTTATTTATAAGCTATTTTAAGATAAAATAAAGTCAAATTATTTTCATCTAAGTTATAAGTTGTTTTATTAAGCGATCTTGGAGAGCTTATGAAAATAAGCTGTAAACAACTTCTCCATAAATACCTATAAGCTTATAGTGATTTTTTTCTCTAAGTGAAGAATCATAGTAATATTAATCAAGTTTCCACAAGTTAGAAGCTAATCAAAACTAAGAAATGAATAATCATATTAATAAAAAGCTGTTAGCTGCTGCTTAAATCTATACCATGTGATAAGCTTCATTAGTTTCACCATTTTTTAAGAAAAGTTCTTCACAATCCAAATGTGATTATTACATTTACAAAATCTATATTAACAGGTGTGATCTTTCCCTCTTTATTGCAACTTCAGAGAGGAATCACTGATGTTGACGATAGGAAACAAAAACATCTGTGTGCTACTAGGTACAAGCCTAAAGATTTAATAATCAAAGGAAAGAGCTCTGAAATCGACATAGAAAGAGAAGAAGAGTGTGGTATTTGCATGGAGATGAACAGCATGGTTGTACTGCCAAGTTGCAATCATTCAATGTGTATGAAATGCTACCGCGACTGGTGAGTTAATTATGACTACCTTTCTTTTTTTGTGCAGATAACTTCTAATGATAATAAATTATTTAGCATTTTGTTATAATGTCAGAGGTAGATTCTAAATGATTTTGCATTTTGTAGTCCTATTGCTCAAACAAGTTTTTCATCTATCTCAATGGAAGAAAATTAATTCATCCTCCTGAAACATGTTTAAGTGACCAGAAATATAAGACCACTGATATTTTTTTAAAAGACATTAGATATTTATTTTTTCTGAAAAGGTCAAATTGAGTGAAGGGCCGGGAAGAAAACCAAACCAAACTGAACCGTTACAGCATTCGGTAAAACCGAATCAAACTGTTAATTGTTTGTCCCAAAAACAAATTGCTATAAAGTTTCAATGTACCGTTTCATCATTTCTTAACCAAAACTACTTTACAAAAAAACTATAAATCAAACCAAACTGAATTTTAAGATTGTTTAAAAAATTAACAACCGAACCAAAAACAACAGAACTGTTTGAGTTCCTTCATGAACTATTCATCACAGGATGGGTTTTTTTTGTGCAATTCGGTTCAGTTCAATTTGTTTTCTTGGACGACCTTAATGACAAAGCCTAAAGCTAAATGAGGCCTTAGATTGAACAAATTATGGGAGGAAGCCTCGTATATATAAAAAATTTGTTAGGTATCAAAATTGAGGTGAGACCATGTAAAGTACTAATTGGAGTTGGGTAGAGGTCTAAAGCAAGGACTTTAGTGGCCTCAACAATTTTTTTTATAGATAAATATTAGTTGTTAATATGTTATGTTAATAGTCAAAATTTGAACCCTAAACGTCTTTCTCAAACTGCTTCGAGTGTCCGAGCTCAATCCCTTAAACTATGCCTCATTGCCTTGGGGTCCAGTCTTTATTTTTTTTTTAGTTAGTTTGAAAGAAAGTAGTTGTTT
Organism: Cicer cuneatum; assembly: GCA_037974295.1. NCBI lineage: Eukaryota > Viridiplantae > Streptophyta > Magnoliopsida > Fabales > Fabaceae > Cicer > Cicer cuneatum. Next base: position 11,982,415 of record JBBPBO010001986.1, read on the forward strand.
ATATCAGCTAGCATATTTGTTATTTATATTTCTTTCTGGCTGCACTCTGGAATTTAGATATATGTTACTAAGGCTTCTTCAATTTCAAGAGTTCTCTTTTTTTCTTCTGTTTGCTTAGGCATGCAAGATCTCAATCATGCCCTTTCTGTCGGGACAGTCTTAAACGAGTAAACTCTGGTGACCTTTGGATCTACATGAACAGCAATGAAATGGATGATCTTGATTCAATCAACAAAGAGAATTTGAAAAGACTATTTTTGTATATAGAAAAGTTGCCTCTTGTTGCTAGACCTTATATTCACATCATATCATCACAACTTGTTGTTGCCTCTTAGTGGAAAGCTTATTCAAACTTATATTTGTAAATACATGTTTCAATGTCATATTACATTCCTTTGATATATACTCATTTCATTTCATTGGAATTAAATTTAAGAGTTCATAGTCCAAAATTTTCTTTGCTCATGAAAGCAGTAAGTAGCATTGCATTTGTGTTTTGATTTGTAGAGTACACATCAATATAATTAAATATAGTTAGGGGTGATATTTTTTGTATACCTAATAATATCATTTTTACTATATATCTCCTATTTTTATTTTCCGAATTCTCTCAACTCTTCCACTCCACATTTTTTTTCCAATTTTACAAAATAGAAGTATATCTGTGATTTACGAAATATATATATCGTATTTCATAAAATTCGTCTGGTCTCTCAAGTTCGGCTTTATGGCTGAAAAAAATGTGGTTGAAAACAGAGATTCTACTAAAGGTGGTCAGTCGATTTTTTGTTACAGATTAGTCATTGATAAAGTCGGTAGATACTTCATGGTTAAAAAAAACAAATTTTAATTTATAACAAAGTTGTTATAAAATTGAGTGTTTGAATTTCATATGATAATAAAATTGCTGTTCATCTACATGTAAATTTAAATAAATTGAGGAGGCAAGGAAACTGATTAACATAGCTGTTGTAGTGGAGTCAAGGACAAGAAGGACTTGAGTGGCATCACAAAGCATTCAAAAGGAACGACCCCCTCATGCAACTATAGGGTAGTCACTTCTCTAGCTAGCTCTCAATTACTTTATGATATTTCTGAATGCATTGCTCCTTGTATAATTGGTCATGGATGAAACGAAGGAATTTTGTTCCAGTAAAAAAATATCTGACAAGGAGATATATTTCTTTTGCTAAATATATTAATGTGAAAACTAGAGCAGCAAATTTCACCTATGTTACAAGTTTTTTTTTTTTACATATATATTTCTTTTGTACCACGAGATATTTTTGTCATTAAAAGGTCTTATATATATATATATATTCTTCTTCTTCATATTTTTACATACATATGGTAGATTTTATATTTAATTTCTTTTAGTCAAAAAGAATATTTAATTTTTTCTATAAATACAAATGCATGCTTTGAATTATTTTTATTTACCTTATTGCGCTCTTATTTGCGATTTTGATTCTGCTCTTGTTTGCAATTTTGTTTCAAAATCTCTTCTTTGAGCGATTGTTCGCCGTCACTTTGATACTCTCGTTTGAACCGTATTAGGTGTTCGTGGTGGATCGTGACTAGTGAGTCTTCGTTGTTTCGTCCTTTTTCCTATATCGCTTCACTTAGCTTGAGCAACGCTTCCAAAAACCCTAAAAGAAATCCCCATGTGGTGCAATAATGAATACTACTACATCTCCAGAATTCAGATTTGTTCCATCTCATATTTGAATTGAGGTGAGCATTTGTTGTCCAGATTTCATATCTCATATTTAAATCAAGGTGAGTGTCTGCATTTTTTCTCTCGCTTCTTCTCAATTTATACTTTGATTCTTTGTTTTGAAATTTGGAATGCATGAAATATAATGTGTGCACCAACTGCGTTTAACCTATTAGATTTTTCATTTAATTTGTATTTTTTATAAAAAAAAGTTGTGGTATTCAATCAAAAAAATTAAAGGAAAAAAAACCAGAGTAGTAAATTTATACATTCTACATTTATCAAAACCTTGCATAAAGAATAGAAATCAAGTTCTACTCGGACTGACGTAATATTGATAACAAGTTTCAATGTGATAAACATCAAAACTATAATTATTACCAGCATAAAAAGATCATTGATAAAAAAAAATGCAAGATTCAAATGTTATGCCAACTGCAGTTCTTCGGATAGTTACATTATATTTTTATTATAGCCCAAGAACACAGTATAACACTTATCTCATTGAGCGTATTATTATAATTTTTAAACAAATTGGCAAAACAGAAATAGATAAACATGACCAAAGGCAATCCCAATATTATGGCAACAAAAGATGTCATTCAAAATTATCTTGTAAAAATCAAATTTCTCTACACTTTAAGAACTAGAGAGAGATAAAAATGTAAAATATTCAAACTAAGTTTCATAGATTATAGATACAAAGACTCTATTTAGTGCAGAAAAGCTAGTAAAAAGTGAATGAGTATATAACAGATAACAGATAAATTATAGTTGAAGTGACTGATAAATATAAAATGACATAAAAAATACTATTAATAATATTTAAATTTTCTCAAATGCTACTTGATGTATCATCTAATCTAATAAAATATATTCTGAGAAAAAACTATCATCAAACAGCTCTACTTTGACCATACAAACCAGTTATCCACTATAAGGAGTCTAGCCTCATCAAACCAAGCAAAAATATGCAGGTGACTCAGCTAAAAAAAATTATCCCAATGCATTGCTAAAAAAGAAATTTATATTACTTCAGCCAACACATTTGAGGCAGCAGTGCACAAAGGAGAATTTAAGTACAATAACTAACAACTGAGGGAAGCTCAAGTAGCTGGCAAAATATCATACCAGCAAGATAAGACAGATATTCAACCAACACAAATATCCAAAAGTATCCTAATACGCAGAGACAAAATATATAATAGCTTCCCTCCACCAATGAAACATCATTTAATTTATACACATCAATCTCAATCATCATCTTCCTCATCATCATCGTCGTCCTCATCATCATCCTCCTCATCTTGGTGGTCATCCTGTACAACGAGGAAAGATAGTAAAAAAAAACACAAGGGTTTGTTTTTGAAGTTTTTCCTTTTTCAAGGAAAAAAATTCCCAGCAGCTTTTTGGAGCATGTCATTATCTCAACTTTTGGGAAGATAAACCATTATGGAGGCAGTAGAATATGAAGAATGAACCATCTTATGCAGGTTTTGGCCTGGGTCTAATTAATCTTTACAAAATCGACTTAGAAGAAGAAAAACTTTAGACTACCTCTCCACTTGCTTCATCTTCATTATTAACTTCAGATTTGGATTTGTCAGATTCCTCCTCTTCATCATCCGCTGAACTTGCCTACAAACATTATAAAAAAGTAAAGCGTATAAACAAGACAATCAAAGCACACAAACAACATAACTAGAAGCACAGAGCACGAGATGCTTACCTTGTTATTATAAGCATTCAGAAGTTTTTCATACTCAACTTTCCTTTTTGCAGCCTTGGCTTCATATGGAGCTTTTTCCTTTACATTCAAAAATGAAAAGAGTTAGAATAAGACAAAATAAATCCCCTCTTCAATATAATGAGGTCAATACACATATGTTAATACAGTGAAATTCAATAGAAGTAGTAATTTCACAGCTGATAAATTGTTTCTACCTACAAAAATACTATTTAAACTTAGGTTTAAATATGCACCACGTAAAAAAAATTTTTTGTTTTTCGTCCTTGCAAATATACCATATTTTGTTTTTTTGTCCTTGTTACTTTATTCTGGTCTTTGCCAAATTTGTTCATTTTGAAATGATCCCAGTATAATGTCTGTAATATTTGTATTGGAGAGACTAAAATCAAATATTCTACATATTTTACATAGAACAATTCTAATATCAACAAATTTTGCAGGGACTAAAACAAAACAGCAAAGACCAAAAGCAAAAATTGTATATTTGCAAGGACGAAAAACAAAAATAATTTTACAGGGATTAAAAGCAAAAAAAAAAATTATGTTTGCAGTGACCAAATGCATATTTAAACGTTAAATTTATCTTTAAGAGCATCAAAAAGACATTATGAAGAGTAGAATATCTAAAAAGATTTAAGTTCCGCCACTATGTATCAAAGATAGCATTGCTTACGGCCTTAGTCAAGGATTTCCATTTTTCTCCTCCAGCCTTTCCAACCTTCAACCACAAGTACACAATAAAATTGTTAGCTGCATATTCAAAAAGGATACATCACCATACACCATGACCCAATTTAACATGTAAACTTACAGCTGAGACGGCCTTCACAGTAGGATTTTCTGCTTTAAAAGTCTTTCTGAACTCCTCACTTTGAAATAATGGAAAGATAAGTCAGATAATTTTCAAAAGGCGCTATAACAGAAAAGGAGAAGACAGAGATACAAACAGGAAGACAAAGAAAGCGCTCGGAGGTCTTTTCGGTTTGTTGGGATCTTTCTTGGCCTTCTTCTCCTTCTTAGTAGGCTTTGGTGCGCTGCTCTTCTCCGGTTTATAAGCCGCCTTTCGCTTTCCTACCTTTCTGTAAACAACAGATATATATATGTTCCATCACTACATTATGTCCGTTTCCACCATCATCTATAATCAGATATCAATAGCACTTTATATTTAGTAAAGTTAATCACAAGAAAACCAACACCCGAATGGACAATGACATACAAAGTCATATGAAATCTATTTCATATTACAATATTAGATTATTAGTTAACATATTAGTTAGCAACATAGCATAAAGCGTGATGATAGAGAAACTAACCGGTCATCAACTGGTTTCAATACGTCCCTTGAAGTCCTTCCTGCTCCCTTTCCCTTTGTCATTGTCTAAGCTCCTGTAACAAGACAATCAAAAGTTGAAAAATCAAAGGAATCATCAAATTCCAAATCATGAAATAGAGCAGATTGATAAAACAGAAAGATATTCCCAATCCATGATACAAGATCCTCGAAAAAAAATTGGGATAAAAGCCCCCCAAGTGTCACATATCCACCTAGATATCCACAAAGCCACCATCAATATCAATTTCACAAGTGTTATGTAGTCAAAATCAGGGTTTGAAAATAAAGTCAGCAATCACAATTTAGGTTGCAAAATCAAGGTCTTTTATGTCTCCACGACCTCAATTCAACCGTGTGATTGACGTCACATCAACCGCATTTGAATTAGATTATCTATTCAACTACAACCATGACTGCAATTTAAAACCTTTTTCACGTCACAACTCATACACACAATCACACACAACTTTTCAGATGAATTTCACTTGAAATTTCATATATCATAATATTGAGGAAATAATCATTAATCATAAAAATAGGTATAATAATCATCAACAACATGAACAAACATCACACAACTCTCAACTCATAAATTTGACCAATTCAGCATCTTTTTCCTCAACATCAATTATTAACACCACACTTAACAACTCCATGTTACTAAACACACATAAAACCTAGTTTTAAATTATTTGGTCCAACTAACTCATCACTATTAAAAAAAAAACATAAGCCAGACACAAAAATCAAAAGAGAAATTGAAGCAAAGAAAAATAGGTGAAAAAGGGTTGGTTACCTTAAAAATTGATGAAGGAAAGAACAGAGAGAGGATCTTCAACAAGCGAAGCAGAACCGAAGACAAGAACTAGAAAGCAGAGAATCCAAGCTACAAAGGTTACAAAGAGGGTTTCAAGTACAGCCAAATATGACCGGAACAGCCGGTAAGGATTTTTAGTGACTTTTGACGCAGAGGTGAGTCAACCCATATCCATAATGAGTGGATTTTACCTGCAATAGCCGGTTGTCGTTTGAGGAAGATATTCTCATCAATGATTATTATTAATTACTAATTATTGAGGTATAGTCGCTCCGTTTTGATCGTTTTAATATTTTATTTTTATTACTGTTCTAAAACATGCGAGTTTTTTTTTTTTGAAGTCAAAAAAAATAAAACAATGAGTTATGACTATCAGTGTTTCAAATATTTAACTTTTTTTCTAATTTAATTTTTAAGATTCAAATTATTTTTATTTTTTATATAAATTAATTTTAGAGACTATTTATAGTAGAGCACTCATATTGATGCAATACTCATAAAAAGAACTCATATAGATGCAATTATAAATAAAAGTAATTAATCATAGACAAATTAAAAATGGTGGTTAAGTTCGCTGAATTTTCTTGATGTATTAACAATAATTATATTTTTCAAACTATCATTTCTTTTTATTAAATGTTGTGTGGGAACTCGTTTCATTGAATAATATTGAGTATAATAACATTTAATAGAGTGAAATTAGTTATACAAATATAACTTTCTTTTGTTTATATTTAACTTCGTAAAAGTATAAATAATCTTAAAATTTATGTTGGTAATTTGCCCTAATTCAATTGGTAAATGTGTTATCACAATAATTATGGTGGAATGATTCTTTAATCTATGAAAAAAAAAACTTGAGTCAAAAAAATGTAAAAAGGCTTTAAATCCTTATAACGTTTTGGAATGGAATAAGATTAACATGTAGAAAATTTCTTGCAAAATAATCATACGAAGAAATTATTTAATTATGAGAAACTTGTTCTAATAACAAAAAAAAATAAATTGTTTTTATTTGAATAAATTTATAGTATATATATTTGGTTTTATTTTTGAATCAAATATAATCGATTTAGAAGGGTAGATTATTTTTTAAAAAACTAAAAATATTATAAATACTATTGTTCCGACACAAGAATAACCATAAAATAATATTACAAGATCGACAAATCACAAAAAACCTCATCTAAAAGCCACCAACAATTAACTCAAATAAAAGTAGGAGGTGTAGAATTGATTTTTAATATATTTAAATATGTTTGAGGATAATTATTTTTTCTGATTCTAACACATAAAACTATTATTTGATTTATTCCTAAAATTGATTTTAACCTTAGAATTAAATTCTTGTTCAGCATATTTTTATATGGATGCACTTAAATATTAAATCACTTTATATTTTATCCACGTTTCAAAAAATATTAAATAATAAATTCATTGAGATTTAATTTTTGTAAGTTGTAACCATAGAGTTAATCATAGTTGATAAGTTTTCATAAAAGTATTCATGAAAAAGTAACAATCAAAATATCGTACATTTTTATATTATTACCAATATTAAAAAAACATAAAGTTTATTCAAAGTAACTTTTGTAATAATTACTATATTTTTAATAAAACCTACTATTTTCCATTTTTCTTAATAAACCATAATATTTTAAAAATTAATAGATTTTCTTAAAGTATTCATTACTAGATATGTTAGTTATTATCATTATCATTATCATTGATTGAATTATTATTATTATTATTATTATTATTATTATTATTATTTATTGTTTGATTTTGACAAGTAAATTATTTTCCTTATTATTATTATTAAGGTTAAATTTTTTTACCTCATAAAATAAGTGAATTTTGATTTTAGTTTCTATAAAAAATTATTTGTTTTTGAACCTTATAACACTTGAAACCATTATTTTGGCCACTATATTTATTTAAGGACAAATAAAAAATTCATTTCGGAGGTCATAATATTTTTTTGGTTAGTCATGACATCTATTGTAAGTAATTTGCGGCTAATGGATATGAGTATTATAAACCTCGAATATCAAATTTGATTTTTATTTATAAAAAATATCGTCACATATTTTTTTAGATGTCAACAATGTAGAGTTTATGTTACTTTTTGTAAGACATCTATGCAGTCTTTTATCTTAATAAAAGGTGAATGCATTTAACAAGTGTCATTAACAACAGGATAAAATAATATTTTTATATTTTATAGGGATAAAATGAATTTATAGAGGTAAAAGTTAAAGAGAAAAAATTATAAAAATTAAAAGCAAATTAATGAAGTTTCTCATTTTCAAATTATGGACCACCTTGAGAAATACTTGGAAGTTCCACTTTTTCATAAAAGATTAAAAGAAAATATTTTCAATTTATTTTTTATAAGGTAGGTCAACATCTCACTACTTAGAATTAGAGGAATATATCCTTCTTAGAAAGGCTAGATTTGACAAAGTCAGAAATTCAACATCTCATCGGTTTTGTCACGCAATCTATTCATTTCCATAGATATATCACGATGATTTGGATAAGCATTGTAGGATTTTTCTGTGGGAGATTTGGATAAAACAAGGAAGGTTTATTTGACGACTTGGGAATGAGTGTGTCGCTAAAAGTTTTGGTGGTTTTCGTCATCGCATGACTAGAAACATTATTATAACTTTGTTTAGTGAAGGTTGGTTGGGATTTATGTTTTAATTCAGATGTTTTGTAGGCTTGACTGGTTCGTAACAAGTATAAGTATGGTTTGCTTAACATATCTAATGTGATCACTGATAACCCTAAGTCCCATTTTTTGGAGAGGGCTTTGTGCTAATAGAGATATTTTTCTCGCTAACATGGACTCTCAAATTGACAATGGTCATAGTACAAATTTTTGGACTAATTTGTTGGCACCTACTGTGAATTGCATTATTTATAAGACAATGACAAATTATGCTAATAATTTTGGTATGTGGATTTTACAAAATGACATTACCCTTATTGATAGTAATATTGTAAGACATATTTGTGTCATGCATGTGCCTCGACCCTCTATAGGGGAAGACTTGTTGATTTGGACTAATAAACCTAGTGATACATTCTCTTTTAAATAAGGATGACAATGGCCAACCTCTGACAAAGTATTAAGGTGTTCGTACCTATACCCGCATTTAAAAAAGAATGCCTGTACCTGAACTCATCCCTGCATAGGCAACAACTTTAATACTCATCAACATGCCATTTAGGCACCTAAGTGCTCGGTACTTGTAATTTTAATCTAAAAAGACAATAGAAAGTCAATTAAAATACAACCCAAAAATCTTTCAAATCAACCCATGAAATATTCTAGATGATAGCGTTTAGCTATATATATAGCTATATGTACACGTGGGTGCGGGACAAAGTGGGTATTAAAGTGTTTGTACTCATATTCGATCATTTTTGCAAGTAATAACCTAAGTCCATAATCGTACTCATAGTGCAAAATTTTACCCCACTCGTTATAGGTATTTTTTTTTGTGCCCATAGAACCTGGTTCCAATCGCCTTCACTACTTCTAATGGAGCTTAGAAGCAAAATTGAGGAGGAGATTCATCAATGGATTTGGAAGTGGCATGGACCCTAGGCGATTATCTTTTCAGCAATGCTTAATAGGTTCATCATAATATGCCTATTAGTTATACTTGCCTTGTTTCTTGTATATCTAGTGAGACAACCTTGCACATGTTTTGTGACTATCATATAGCTTTAGATATTTGGCATTTTGTTTATGGTAATTCTATTTTTGGTGAGTTTTGGTCAGTATATTTTATGCATTGGATCTTGAATAGTTTGAAGAGCTTGAAAGTGTAATATGATTTTGATTGGATTATTATTTTCATTGTGGTTTTTGATAATATTTGAAAAGCTCGTAATCATGTGATATTTTCAAACACATAAGTGTCGATTAGTAAAATAAATAATGCCTAAACCATTTTAAAAATTAGTAAAACAAATAATGCCTAAACCATTTTAGAAATAACGAATGTATTGTATTATAAATTAATAAATAATTTTTGACAGATAGTTACAAATAAATGTTTAGAGTAGAGGTAGTATTCACTACCTCCAAATTCTTTCTTTCTTTTTTTTTTGGTTAACAAATAATTAAAAAGAACCATAACTATCGCTCACTAATGAAGTACAAGGCCCATATATATTTTTGGCCCGGTTAGGATTTAGAACAAAATGAACGGTGTCTTTCATACCCCCACGTTTATACCTTTACCCCCCAGACCATAAGTAAAGGACATTTTTGCCCTCATATAAAGTATAAAATTTGAAAATTTTACCATTTTGACATTTGAAGTTTTCCGAAAGAAGTAAGATTTTTTGAAAAACTTCCGGAAAACTTAAATTTCAAGTTTCCCGGTAGTTGATTTTCAACGAAAACTTCCAGAAAACTTACTGGAAAGTTTCCCGGTAGTGCAATTTTTTCCGGAAAACTTTTTTTCAAGTTTCCCGGTAACTTCCGGAAAACTTGAAAAAAAGTTTTCCGGAAAAAATTGCACTACAGGGAAACTTCCCAGTAAGTTTTCCGGAAGTTTTCGTTGAAAATCAACTACCGAGAAATTTAAGTTTTCCGGAAGTTTCCGAGAAACTTGAAAATCAAGTTTTCCGGAAGTTACCGGGAAACTTTGATTTTCAAGTTTTCCTGAAGTTGTTTTTTTTTTAAAAAAATGGCAAAGAAAAAAAAACTACCGGAAAACTTCCCTAAAAGTTTTCCGGTAACTAAAGAAAAACTTCCCTATAAGTTTTCCGGTAGTTTTAAAGTATGCAATTTTTTCGAAAAACTTTTTTCAAGTTTTCCGATATTTACCGGGAAAATTTGTTTTCAGACCTCCGGAAATCTTTGAAGGGGTAAAAAAAAATCCTTTACATAAATAAAAATAGTAAAAACTGTTGCAGGGTATTATTGGAATTTTCAAAATTATGTGGGGGTATAAGTTTAAAAGAGGGGGTATGAGGTACAACATTCGAACAAAATACTTGCTCTTCACTTTCCCTGATTTTGTATTTTACATCCATCTCTCAATACATTATAGAAAGTTAAAATTTGATGGTGTATTTTACACTAACTATAGATAAAAAATCAAAAAAATAAACAAATATGGAGACTGAACGAGCATTCACCTTACAACAAAAAACATCTTTTTTTTTAATTTTTTAATTTTTTTTATCAATATATACTTTTGTCCACCGATCAAATACTTCATTTTTCTTCAATGGGGGCTGAAGACGATTGAGATGAACGACCGTCTAGGGTCTCAATTTTTTAGAGTATATATATATATATATATATATATATATATATTTAGTATTTAAAGAATATTATTTAGTATGTATAGATATTAAAAAATAATTTTATATAAAAAATGTATACAAATTTTTTTTCTAATTTTTGTATAGCATTAAAATGTTAGATTATTATTTGATAAAAACTTGAAAACATGTAGTAAACATCTTAAAATTTACTAAAATTTGATAATTCCTATGATATTTATGGTGAAATTCTATTTAAAAAAATTAAATTTCATTTGATAGTTTTAACAATTGAATTAAAATCAAATTATATAAAACTGAGTTATTCACATTTAATTTTTCCCCCTAATACATGCATTTCTTGTAAATTAATATCAAAATAACTTTTTTTAAAAAAATCTTAACACTAAGAATGAATTATATATTTATGATTTTACAACAAAAAATAATATTTAGATAATTATAAAGTATCATTTTCTTTAATTCGCCCGGGACACTAAAGTTTTAAGGACCAACTATGTTTCTATCATGTTATTTGTATGTTAGTTTACTACATATATCTTGAAAATGAGAGATAAATTTACTTTAGGAAAATTACGAAAAGAATTAACTATGCTTATAAATTCATTATAAATATTAAATTTTTTTAATTCAATCGACAAATATTTTCACACTATATTATTGGTCAAACACATAGATTTCATATAAGTTTGACATGTTTAGTTATGTGATCTTATAAGTTATATTTGTTTATATTTTTTAAAATGTTTAAGATCCAAGCACTTAAATTATTCGATAAAGTATAAAATAGTTTGAAATTTTATGAAAATTTGAGTAGTTGAACTATGCATTAGAAACCTTACTTTCTCAATTGGATTGGTAAAATTCAATGTTTATAGTGAGTTATTAACAAATTATCTTGTATGTGTTGAAATAACAAAGAACTCATAGTTGTTCAAACCAAGACTATAGTTGGCTAGCCAATTTGCACAACAATTTCCTTCACACCATGTATAGTTGAATTTGACGCGTCAACCTTTCTAAATCAACTTTCTGAATCTAATGACTAAAGTTGGGAAAAGATGATCATCCACAGTTTCATGATTGATCATATCTATCAAGACTTTAGATTCATTCTCAACTACTAAACTTGAAATTCTCTTTTGCAAAGCCAACTCTAAACCATGTAACATTGTCCACATCTCAGTAGTGATATCATCACAATGACCAATTTTGTGCGCAAATCCTATCATTCAATTTTCTATCAAATCCTATCATTCAATTTTCTATCAAATCCCTTAACATGCCTCTGCATCCAACCACATAGCCAGTATAAGTACCATCACAATTGAGTTTGATCCAATTGTGATATAATTGAATCCAGTTGACATGTCAAATCTCTGATCTCAATTGACTGACCCTAAGCTTCAAACAATTGTTATTGTCATTGTCCTTCGCAAGATGCTTGATTGTTTCAGTGGGGTTGTCAGAGCACTAATAGCTTTCTTCGGAAATTATTTTGTTCCTCCACTTTCAAAGATATCAACATGTGTCTTTATGAGTCTGGAGGAGCGCTATAAGCAACAATGAGTTAAATGCTACCCGACTCACAAGAGATTTTGACACCACATCTCCACCCAAAATTTTAAGGCATTAGAGATATGGGTCACGGCTTTTATATATTAAACATTTACCACGTTTTTAGTTATATGGAACTTAACTACTTTCGGATGAACCTAATAATGTGATCATAAGAATAGTCCTCCAATGAACTCTATGATGATCCACAATATCTACTTTGAGGTTGTAAATCACACTAAATACGATATAATATTGAGTTCAAATGTGAGAGGTTAATTCCACATTAACTATAAATGAGTTAAATATTAAATATATAAAAGACAATAATGATATACTCATTACCTTTAAAAGGAGTGGTTAGTGATACACATATTAAGAGAAGTATATATATATATATATATATATATATATAAATTTTAGTTTTTTTAACTTCCATTGTATTTTGTAGTATTAAGCAATGATTTATTTATAAAAAAAATACTAAAAGTACTACGAACAATTTTTTTTTTTAATTTTAAAAAGTGATTGGAAAAAGAGATATGTTAAAGAAAAATAAAAATGAATCCAATTTAAAAGGAATTAACAAATATAGCATGGTGGATAGTGTGTGTGTCTTGGGGCACAAGGACATGTTCACAACGTCTCATCATTTTTTGCTATTAATAATCTTCAAATTTCACACCCATATCTGCTTTCTCTCTCGGTAACAATCTCCGTCAAACCCTTTTTCTCATTCATATTCACATTATTATTCTACATTTTCACCTACTTTTTTTGTTCGAAATTAACATTTTATTGGCATTTTTCCGTTACATTGCATGCTTTCAAAATCGTATTTGTACTTTGCCAGATTGATTCTACGAGGTTAATGCTATATGGGTTCTCTTTTGTTTTCTCATTAACATTTCAGGGTTGGTGTTTTTTTTTTCTTTCTCTTGTTTAGGTGTTTTTCTGAAGAAAAATTCGGTTTACTGTTTTTTGGGGTTGATAGATTGATTGATGTAAAGGGAGAGACATGGGAAGACTATTCTTGACCCATCTCGAAGGACACATCTATAGTTGCAAGTTTTGCCACACACATTTTTCCCGTGTTGATGATATCATTTCCAAGGTTGTTTTTTTTTTACTTTTCTTTCCCTCAAACTTGTTAATTTTTATAATGTTTCTTGTTTTTGCTGGACTGTTATTTAATATATGAAGTTTTTTTTGTGATGTATTTTAGTGGTTTATCTTGGTAAAAGAGATGTACTGAGACACCTTAAAGGATGAGGCAATGGAAAATAGGATCAACTAGGGTGAATAGAAAAATGGGCCATGTTGGGTTTATGGAGTAATGATATTTTATATAGGAATTGTGTTTGTGTGAAACATTTTCAATTTTAACACGAGTAAGCAGTTATTTTTGTCCCTAAATGTGTGAGGCAAGTCAGTATAGTCCCTAAACGAATCCAAATTACAAAAACATCATAAAGTGTGTCTTCTATTAGTAATTTTTGCGGATTAAATTGACTAACATAAGACATATTTGAAGATCAAACTAATTAACTAACTAATCAAAGATGCATTCTGACATACAAAATACACATTTGGAGATGTTTTTGTAATTTTGATAGATATTGAGACTATAGTTGCAGCACCTCACATTTAAGGACTATTGTTTACTAATATTAACACTCAAATTGAAAACTCTAAACAAATATTACAACAATTATAGTCTTTTCTCACTAAATGGTGTCAATTGTATGTATCAAATAATGTCATAAAATCCAATCATAAACTATGTATAGAAACAGAACACTACTTACATCTAAATCCTTTTTAATGGTTTGGTTTCTTCTATTTAATTTTTTCACCCTATCAGTGCTTCTATTAGTCTTCTCCATGTGTCCAAACCACTTAAGGAGATTCTTTACCATCTTTTCCTCAATAGGCGTTAGTCTACCCTAACTTAATCGATAATGCTTTGACTCATATCCTATCTTGCCTCATGCATTCATTCATTTATTGTGAGTCTTGTGTCTACTTAGATGTAGTTCCGATTAGGGGTGTACATGGGTAAAGGTAAACCCGCTAACCCGGTCACCCAATCCAGTTCAACCCGCGTTTTGTCCCAACTCATTCAAGTTCGGGTCTAACCCGAACCAACCGATTGAAACTCAATTATGTTCGGTTCGAGTATCGGATTTAACTTTTTAAACCCGCAAATCCAACCCATTGACGTGATATATATATTTTTATTTATTTATTTACTATTGATGTATAGTTAAAATTTAGTTGTTGGACTATGATTGAGAATTTGTTGTTAATTTAATTAATTTTAAGTGTTTTGTTGTGTTTGTGGATGTATTTTAAGTATTAAATGATATATTGCGATATAATTTTATTATTTTTTAGATGTTCAAGTATTTAAATTTAATTAAATTTTTTTAAAATAAAAAGAAATTTTTTTATTACCCGTGAACCCAACCCCACCTGCCCATAGGCGGGTTGGTTTGGTTCGGGTTGGATGGAAAAATCATGGGTTGAGAGCTCAACCCAACCCAAATAAAATTGATCGGTTCGGTATCGGATTTGGTCAAAAGCGACTCAACCCAACCCATGTATACCCCTAGTTCCGATTTCCATATACATGTCATGTTCTACTTACAACTTTCATTAGTATATATTTATTTCATTCGTTAGTGTTTCTTATGTATATGACATTGTTATGTCATGTTCTTGTATTTGGAATTTTCCTTGTGGTGGTATAGCATATCATTTTGTGTATCTGTCCATGTTGCTTGTTGTGCTGGCTTGAGAATTTATTGTCATTGTATAAATCTTCAGATATAGAAGGATCCTCTATTTTGACTAATTATATTTGCATTGTAGTAATAAACCGTTGCTTCAAATTTCATCATGTGCGATTGTACTAGTTCATAATTGCAATAATATCATTAATTTGTTATCTTTGTTCAGATCAAATGGTGATGTTTCTTAGCAAGAAGTTTTCTTACATAGATGATTTTCTTCATTCAATCATGATATAGTTTTACTTCTTTATAAGAATCATAAACCGAGGGTGACAAAATTTAGGATGACATACTTGAAAGACTTTTCAAATAGATTATATTAAAAGACTTCTTAAGGATTGACCTTTTGGCCTAATTTCCTAATTTGACTCTTTCATCCATATTTGAATAGACCATTTCCAAGCTAGCGAAAAATCCTTGTGATTCAACATCCCTATCAGAACTTTTTATGTATCTGTCATTGTATTCAAAATTCATGACTTTATTAGACTATAGTCTTTTGAGTGGTTATCTTCGTATGAAT
Source organism: Cicer cuneatum (assembly GCA_037974295.1). Lineage (NCBI taxonomy): Eukaryota > Viridiplantae > Streptophyta > Magnoliopsida > Fabales > Fabaceae > Cicer > Cicer cuneatum. Next base: position 11,998,226 of record JBBPBO010001986.1, read on the forward strand.
TGGTATTGGATGTATGTCCCGATTTAAAACTTTTTTTGTTTAAAAAGTAAATGTTCTCTGCGTTGATTATGGCACCTGATTGATTCTTGTTGTGCTGCATTTACAAAGTTTTCCCCTTGAATTGTTAATTTTACAATGCATTTTTGCAAGCTACATACATAAGTAAAAATCAGCACTTGCCCGCGATCTAACCCTCAATTTCTCTTAGTCTTTCCATTGCAGGTATGGGAAGGCTTATCTTTTTCACAAAGTGTAAGTGTTATTTGACTTTCTCATTGCCAAATTTACATAAACATTATTAGGAACCATTGTAGAACTACAAATACCAATGTGTGACGCATAAATTTTTCGATAAAATGCTTTTAACTTCCCAAGTATGTGCCTTGTAAAGAAATTTACTACTTTTTATGATTGCAATATGTTGGGTGTACCAATAGTGCGATTGCTATTGGATGGAAACTCAATATCACACCTTAAGACTTGGTTATGTATGATGAGTCCTTCAAATAACAAATTGTTAATCCATGTTATGACAGTTTGAATGTCATCGACGGAGAGAAAGAAGAGCGGATGATGATCACTGGATTACATACTGTTGTCGACATATTTTGTGTATCGTGTGGGTCCATTGTTGGATGGAAATATGTAAGGACTAGTTCTGAAGCTAATCATTTGTGATTATTATTTTGCCTACTTAAACTTTTTTTTTTGTTTTAGAAGTTTGCTTATGAGAGGACTCAAAAGTACAAAGAAGGGAAGTTTATCCTTGAAAGGTATAATCAGTTAACTATGTTTAGGCATACTCTGTAGCTTTTGTTTTATCTTTTTGTTTCTCGAGTTATTAGTGTGGGTGGCGATGAGGATAGGAGGAGAAATCATTCATAAACAATGAGGCATTGACACAAACACAAACATTGACATGTCGACACTGATAATAATTTGAAAAAATGAAATACTAATTGAAGTAAACTCATGTGTCAGACATTGGACACACTTTCCATGTGAGGTGTCGGTGCTACGTAAGTCCACATTTATATTGCGTAGGTTTAAGGTGTTGGGGCCGAATGGCAGCCTTTACATGGCTGCTCCACAAGATGATGCCGAAGATGCTTGATTTGCTCATTTCAGTATCATTTCATTTTGAATTGTACATTCTGAATTCTTCATCGTGTAGTTAAAATCTGCTATCTCAGGAAATAGATACTTTAAAATCTTCTATTTTGGAATTGGTATATTTGAAATACAACTTATAGAACTTTTAAAAGTTACTACTGTTAGCTACTTCAAATTGGAATCAACATTTGTTTTTGCATACCTTATACATATAAGCAATGATCCTACTTTGCCAAACCCTAATATCATGTCCTTCTCTTTAGTGCCAACAACACACTTGTGAAACTCTTTCCAACACTTTGTATTATAGGTTAAAATTCATACTATTACTAGTTTCATCGACTAATTTATGTGGATCTCAATTTTTGCGATGAGATGCGAAGTGGGGAACCCGCATAAATTTCAATTAATAATAGAGTGTGTTGCGAAAAGTGTTACAAAATTTGTTGCTGGTACTTCTAATTGATTGTCTCACAATTGTATGGGTAGAGTGATAAAAAAACTGGGTAACAATAATTAATAGAGTTTTTATAACATTATTTTAGTTATAAAATAACTTAAGAAATTAATTGTTATGACATAGAAATTATAATTTTTTTACATGTTTGTTCAATTAAATTACACTATGATGTTATATTGTTCGTTTCTAAGATATATCATCATGATTTGGTGTAAGTGGTTGATACATTGTAAATCTATTGTATTTAATTTAATTCCTGCTCATGAAAAAATATTTCATTGTGAGATTCGATTATATAGATACATGTGTAAACAAGTTTGAATTTGACGGCACATAAAATTAAATCTATTATTTTTAATTAGTAGAAATCAAATTTAGTACACTACACTAGAAACTTGGTAAATCAAATCTATAAAGTGACGTTCGTACACTTTATTTTTTAGAATATTTAATATGAATGTGAAAATTGAATTTCTAAATTCCTTATTACTTTGCTCTCTCAATTACCAAGTCATTCTTAAATCTCTTTTATTTAAAAAAAAAAAACCAACCGAACCGATATACGAGATGATGTTGTCATTGTTACTAAGATTGGCATTCCCTACAGGCAGTTTGTTACAGTTTTCTTTTCTATTAAAATAAATATTTTTTTAAATAATAATCATTTTAAAGATATTTGCATGTATTTGTTACAGTTTTTAAAAATCATTATTTAAAAAAATATATAAAAACTGTTTAATATAAAAAATAATTTTGAGTAGTTTTTTTAAAAAATGATTTTTTTCTTAGAAGAGAGAGAAAATCCATAGGAGATTTTTAGACAAAAATTTATAGAAGTTTTAATATTTCAATTATATCCTCATGTTGCTCTACCTCTCTACACAACACCAATCGTTCCTCTATCATTCCAAACTGAGCTAATCATCTTCTTTCTCTACACAAATGGTTCTTCCTCTTCTAAACTCTTTCAATTTTGCATATTGATAACATCGTTGGATTGTAAGTGTAACACATCTCTCGAAAGATTAATATGTTGATATTGTGCCAATTTTATTTAGAAAGTTGTACTAATATGTTTGCTTGTGTAACACAATACTTTTCTACATTTGTCTTTGTTGGAACTAGAATGAGTCAATGTCAATTTCGTGTGTTATTCATCATCAATTATTAGCTATATACAAAGTTAGTTAGTCTTACTTTAACTAACACAACAACTTGAAAACTAATTCAATGACAAGTTACAACTAATTGGATTAATTAACTAACTTGGACTGAGCCATTTCTACAATAGGCACAAACACAAATGGACTCTAGCACAAAGTATCCCAACACATCCTCCCTTAAACTAGACATTATCAGCGAGCTAGTTTGCTGCATTGCTTGGACACATTCCTAGTCATTCCCTAAGTTGCACAAAGTTTTTCAATTTGAGTGGCTTGGTCATGATGTCTGATAGTTGTTGTTCAATTCTGCAATACACCAACTCAATCACTTCATCTTTCACAAGGTCATGCATGTAACGAAATCTTACATCAATGTGCTTGCATCTTCCATGAAGCACATGATTCTTTGACAATTTGATGCATGAACTGTTATCACACATAATTCAAGTGCAGTGAGCTTACTTCTGACCCATTTTCTCCAGAATTCTTCTAAGTCATACAGCCTCACATGCCCATGAAACAGCTGAAATGAATTCAGCTTCAGTAGTTGAACGTGTAACCACAACTTGCTTCTTGGAGGACCATGACACATCACTTGTATCAAGCATAAACACATAGCTTCTTGTACTTTCCCTATCATCCATATCCATGCATAGTCACTATCAACATACTCTACTAAAGCTAAATTCTCACTTATGTTGTACATAAATCCCCAGTCAGTAGTTCCTTTGAGATATCTCACAATTTTCTTTATTGCAAACTGATGCACAATAGTTGGTTTTTCCATATATATCCTAGCTAAGCAAACAACATACATTAAATCGGGCCTAGTAGCAGTAAGATACATGAGATTGCCTACCATTTGCTTTTAGTTTGTGGCATCAACCAACTCTTCACTTCTTTCTTTTTCAATCTACACCCAGGCATAATAGGTGTTTTGACTGAATTCACATCCTACATTCTAAATCTTTCAAGTATCTCCTTTGCATATTTGGTTTAACTAATGAAGATCCCATCTTTACTTTGCACAACTTCTACTTTCAAGAAATGTGTCATTATGCCAAGGTCTATCATGTCAAACTCCACTTTTGTGGATTGTTTGAATTCACTTATCATGGTAGCATTATTGCCAGTGAAAATTAAGTCAACAACATAAAGACTAACTATTAGAATGCTTGTGTTAGAATCTTTCTTGACAAACAAGGTATACTCTAAGTGACATTTCCCAAAACCTTTTTTGCTAAAATATGACTCTACCTTGTTGTACCAAGCTCTTGGTGCTTGTTTCAATCCATATAAGGCTTTTCTCAGCTAATACACCTTATCGTCTTCTCCTTTTTCTCACAAAACCTTGAGGTTGTTCAATGAAAACAGTTTCTTTGATCTCTCCATGAAGGAAGGCCCTCTTCACATCCAATTGATGAACAATATATTCTTTGAGGGTTGCTAGTGATTCAATTGTTCTAATAGTGTCCCATCTTGCTACTGGGGCAATCATTTCCTTGTAATCAACTCCATTCTTTTGAGAATACCCTTTAGCTACCAATTTTGCTTTATGCTTTTCAATTTCCCATTACTCATTGTATTTTGTTTTGAAAATCCATTTGACTCCAATGGTCTTTGCTCTTCTTGGTAGGGTAGTCAGCTCCCATGTTTGGTTTTTTTTTCTATGGCTTCAATTTATATGTGCATGACCTTTATCTACTTGTTATCCTTTGATGCTTCTTCATAGTTCATAGGGTCTTTTAACTGACTGAAGATAGCAAGGCTGAGCTTATCAAGTTCCTCCTCATTTGTCACATAACCATCAAGGTACCCTGACCTCTTTATATTCCTCCCTAAAACTTGTCTTTGACTTGCAAGCCCAGTTTCATCTTCCTCGGTACCTTCTGAATTGTTTTGTTCACCATTCACTTCTTCATAAGTTGTTGCATTAGCTCCAATTTCACCATTCTCATATATATTGTCGACCACACTATTTTCAAATTTATCACTGATTTTTCCTTTTGTATCAGTTAGATCTCAACTCACCTCTTATGATTGGTTATCCCAGTTCCATTGTTCATTTCTAGCAAAAACAACATATCTACTTATTAAGACTTTCTTAGTGATGGTGTTATATAGTTTATATTCTTTAGAATCTTCATCTGTGCCAAGTAATACACCTTTGAAACTTTTATCATCAAGATTCTTCCTTTCAGAGCCAGGAACGTGAACATATCACACACTTCCAAAAATTCTGAAGAAATAAACTGAGGGTTTTGATCCACTCCAAACTTCTTCAGGAGTCATATCCTTAACTGCAATAATAGAACTTTTGTTTTGAACAAAAACATACCAATTTATAGCTTTAGACCAGAAACTCTTATGCATTCCTTTATGTGACAAGATGATCCTCACCATATTAATGATGGATTTGTTCTTCCTCTCCGCTCCTCCATTTTGTTGGGACGAGTAACCAGCAATTAGTTGTCTCTTCATGCCATTTGCTTTACAAATATTCTCAAACTCAAGAGAGGTAAATTCTCCTCCTCTATATATCCTCGAACCACCAATGACAGCTCCACTTTCCTTCTCAACATTTTAAACTACTTGAAAAACTCTAGACCTGATGACTTTTCAGTTAGAAAGTAAACCCAAGTCTTCTTGTTGTATCATCTATGAAGGTGAAGAACTATTTCCTATGACTGTTTAACTTACGTTTTATTGGACCACAAATGCCAGCGTGAATCAATTGAAGCTTGTGAGTGGCTCTCCAAGAACTCATTTTTGAAAAAGAGTTCCTATGTTGCTTACCAGCCAAGCAATCAATGCACACCCTTGATGTCTCTGCCACTCTTGGAAATCCTTTCACCATTCCTTTTTGACTTAACAACTCCATTCCTTTGAAACTCAAATGTCAATGTCAATTGTGCCACAACATGCTTAAATCTTCATTAGTGGAAGCCTTGAAACAAGTGGGAAGAACTATATCAGCCTTGACCTAAACATTCTATTAGATGACATACTAAACTGAATAATCAATCCTCTCTCAGAATGGTAAATCTTGCAGCCATTTCCTTTAAAAACTATGGTCAAATTCTTCTCTTATAACTGGCCAATACTTAGCAAATTATTCTTTAAATCTAGAATGTAATACAAACTATAAATTATTTGAGAAACATCACTTATTTTTAGTTTGATGTTTCTCTTCCCCATCACAAGCATTTAAGAATTATCCCCCAATTTGACAAAAATTATGAATTCCTCATTTATATCAAATAACCAATTTTTTATTTCCACACATGTGGTTACTACATCTTGCGTTAAGAAACCAAACCTTGCTTGTCGTCTCCTTGCCATTAGTGTGAGCCATCAAGAGAAGCACCTCATCTTCACTATCTTCAACATAATTTGCTTTTTCCTCATAATCTTGACACTCATACTGAAAATGTCTCAAGTTGTGACAATAATAGCACTCAATTGATTCTTTGTTCAATTATGGCCTTCCTTTACCATATCCACCCCTGAAACCATATCATCTTCTTCTTGACTGTTCAGAACTGGTGACTTTGAGAACTTGGTCCTTTTCATTTTGACCTTGCATTCTTTGTTCAAACACTATATATGAGACTACTTTGAAGTTCATCAATACTAAGGGTGGTCACATCATTTGACTCTTTTATTGAACACACCACATAGTTAAACTTGGTTGTCATGAACCTTAGCACCTTCTCTACCACATTCATTTCTTCGATCTTTTTCACAATTGCAAGGGTTCTTGCAAAGTACTCATTCACAGTTTCTCCTTCCTTCATGTGAAATTTATGTATTCAGTATCAGGCCCCAATTGGAGTTCTGGTACCACTTGTTGGAACTAGAATGAGTCAATGTCAATTTATTGTGTTATTCATCATCAATCATTAGTTAAATACAAAGTTAGTTAGTCTTACTTAACTAAACATAACAACCTCAAAACTAATTCAATGACAAGTTACAACTAACTGGACTAATTGACTAACTTAGATTGGGCTAGGTCCACAACATGCCCAAACATAAATCGACTCTAGCACATAGTATCCTAAGAGTTTTTTCACAACTTCTGTGTTTTTTTTAATAGTATGCTTAGTCAAGGCCAAAAAACTTACCAGTCGCTGTTAAAAATTTGTTTTTGATTTTGTAGCTCTATTTGCTTTTTTATAAAATGATTTTTTTTAATGAATGTCTTCTATTTGCTTTTTTTGAATGAACATGTTAAATTAGTAATTTTTTCATTCGCCAAAGTTTTAAACTTTTGTCCTTTCATTCTTTCAATATTTATCTCAAACAAGTCATTGTTATTACCATAAACAAACACAAAATAGTTGTCACTTTTTTTAAAAAAACTCTAAAAAGATTGTTTAATGTCAAAATCAATTTTTGTTAGGTAAAATAAAGTTTAGTCCATATAAATTTTTGAATTTTCGTTTTCGGACCATGTAAAAAAAATCACATTTTTTAGTCTATACAAAATTATTATGCAGGTATTTTTAGTTCTTTTTGGGACATCAACATATATTTTTAAATAATTTTTTGTATATATATTTACAACACTATAAAAAGTTCTTCTACACCAAATGAACTCAAAATTTGATTTCTTGATCCATATTTTAATGAATTTTTTCTTCAAATATTACATTAAAAAAATTCTTATTTAATTTATGCAATGTTAAAAAATTCTAAATTTATATGGATAAATTTTTAATAATATTTTAAACATGTTTACAAAATATTATTCAAAAATTTTAAAAATTGAATGATGTTTCATTTCACTAAAGACTAAAACAATTTATAAAATAATTTTGTATAGACTAAAAAATATAATTTTTCTACATAAACTAAAAACAAAATTTATAAAGAATAAATACTTATTTAACTTTTTTTTTTTAATCCGTAACAAAGTGACTCTAAATCATTTTAAGGCAAAAAAGCCAGAAAGGTTTGTTCCGTGACACCATAAAACACATTTGGGTTTCTTACTCGCATATTAATTTGATGACTCTGCATATATGTTTGTCTATAACAGCTAGCAAGGGTAGATAGAAATTTATTGAAGTACAACGACGAAAATTTATTTTTTGACAATAAAATTCGTTCATTCTACTCTAATAAAAAAACCTCATTCTCATTCTCATATATTTACACCATTCAATTTCAGATCCCTCATAATAGTTTTAACTAATTGTCTTATTAACTATCTGATTCTTTTTATTTAGTTTTGTTATATTATATTATCATATATATAGTGGTTCTTGTTTTTTCTATACATACATGTCTTTGCTAAAAAGACGTAAATAATAATAATAATAATAATAATAATAATTCATGCATGCTTAAACCAACTCTACCATTTTTTCTCTAAATGACTTCATTCTTAATCTTATTTTATTTTTACTTGTTGACCAATGACAAATCATATAATATAATATTCTCATCTCTATGAATGTTACCATGCCTTTTTTTTATAGCTATATACCACTCATTTCATACAACATGGTGTTGATTCTCAAAGTTGCACCATAAGTTCATTTTTTTAAATATCTTTTAATTAATTTATAATATTATAGATTAATTTTTAAAAAATATTATGTATTTACAATGACAATTTTGTCATTTAAATATAATATATATATATATATATATATATATATAAAATATCATAATGAAGTATGTATCAAACACATAATAAGATAAAATAATATTAATTTTTTGTTGTTATCATATGCATATGCATATTAAACATAAGATAAAATAATGTTTATATTAATACTATCATATATTTATTTAATTTTATATTTTAACATATTTTTTATTATATTATATACATTAAACGAGTTTTAAATGTTAAAAAAATACTCATATATATAATTACTTTTACTCTTTTTAAAACGCATATTAATATAAGATTTATTTTATAATGATTCATTTAATAACATGAAATGAGTATCCATAAAGTACTAACTGAGAATACAAATATTTCTGTGAAATAGAAAGTTAATCATATTTAATTAAATTTACTAATTAATATATATATATATTATTTTATTTATATATGAGAGAGAATGGTTGAGAGTAATTAGTGAGATTTACAACACTTTAGAGTTTATTTAAATTATGCGTGGATAACAAGTTCGAGTCTCTTAACGATTTAATTAGAGATTTTGAATTTAAAATCAGCCTTGATAATGCAAATTCAGCTAAAAAATTAGTCTTTATGATTAGTTGCGCATATAGGATACTTCACTAAATTTTTTTTGGAGTTTATTAACCTTAATTTAGTATTCCTTAGAAATAGGAAATAAATATGTCCAATTAATATAACTCAAATAGTAACGGTAGAAATATTTGATATGTTAGAATGTAAATTTAAATTTAAGATACTTTTATAGTGATTTTTACTGTTAAACTTTTTAATCTATGATTTTCAAAATAAAATATAAACAAAAATAAAAAGTTTCTTTTCTATTTAACGTTAAAATACACTTTATTTAATTTAAATTTTTATATTTTTAATAATTTAATTTATTTATCGTGGAGGTAATTTAGGTGGTAGATTTTAATTTTTATTAGATTAAATGTGGTCAACTACCTTTTTTAAACAAAACTACATTCAATCATTTAAATATTTTATTATTAAAAAAATAAATATTTATTTGAATTTAAATATAAATAAAAATAATTAATATATTTGATTCAAAATTTTAAAATAAATAAATCAAGTTTCCATAATTTAATTTCACTTTTTGATTGTATTTGATATCGGGGAGATTATATATACTAACGAATGTGTGGAACAACATGGCAGTGTGTGGGGTAGTGATTCAGTGTATTGAGCAGCAGTTGAGCACCAATCATAAATACATATAAAGAGTGGGACCCACACAATCAGAGAGGAGCGTTGTATTCCTCCAAATCTAGAATCCAAAATTTGAACCACACGATTCACGAGGCCCCATCTTCTCCATTCGATCATACTTTCCTACATCTCGAGGCCCATCCTTCATGTTTGACCCATCATCACTTTCAACTGTGCCCTTCCTGCACTACCCTAGCTTTTAATTCTAGTATCTCTATCTCTTATATTAAATGAATCTATAAACAATTTGCTATTTTAATTAAATTAATCTATGAATTTTTTATAAATTAGTAAATATATTTTTTAAATTATAAAATAATAATTAAAATAAATTATATTTAAATTTTTATAATTAGAAATTATAATGTAACATGTTAATTGAATATTTGATTTATCTACATGTATTTTATATCAATATTATTAGAACGTTGACTAATTTTTATATGAAATTTAGATTTTTTATAGATTAATTTGTCCTTAATTAGTTAATGCACAATTACATTTACTCACAAAATTATCTCTAAAATGACTAAATTCTATTGACAAATTTATTCTTGAAAAAATGATATTAATGTAATTAAGTCACATATTTAATTATAATATCACATCAAAATATATAATAACAAAAATTTACACAAAAACTATTTTCATTGAAATTTTATAACATCAAATATAATTGTCAATTCATAAAATTTAAAAATTAATTTTATCACTTACAATTTAAAATATCACTACATATTCACTCCATGTTAAACGTAAGATCTCTTAAGAGCATATGAAATAGGATGCTTTATTTTTTATTTTTACTAAGTACCGCTGTTTATTAACCACTTTTATTGGAGACAAAAAAATATGGATATCTATTAAGCACTGATAGTTATACAAACTTCCTCTCTCTTCTCACTTTTAATTGGGTTTCACTTTATAAATTATATTAAAATAAATTAATGTTTTTGAAATGTAATGATAAAAAATTATTAGTGGGATTTATTTAGTAAATTTTGTTGAGGTGTTAGATTTGAAGAAATTGAATATTTATTAAATATTAATATTATAAAATTATACATAAGTTCTGGAACCCAATTAATCACCTAAATATAAGCATTATCTTATGGGAGGTGCTATTAGAGACCAAAGCTTTCATATGCATTATCTTTTTCCTCTATTTCGCACATACCCAAAAGATAACTAACATATATTTATTATTATTGTTGTTGAAAAATAATGATATAAAACTATTACTGAGTCTTATATAATAATTTTTTAGAAGTGTTGAGTTTGAATGGTAGAATGTTTATTAAATACTATAATTATAAAAGTATGAAGGAGGAATGTATATACGTTGATAATATACAATACTCATTTAAACACTATTTTGAAAATCCACCATTGTGAATACTCTAAGAAATTTCTTTATCTTTTTTATGAAACTTGCTTTGAAATTTCACTTGCGTTAATTATTTTTACTAATATACTTCTAATTAATTTATATCTTTTTCAACAATCAAGAATAAATATTATAATAAAAATATTAATTAATTACTTTTTAAAATAAAATTATAAAATAATATCAATTATTAGTAAATTTAATGTTAGTATCAATTTTTTTAACTCCCAATCAAAGAGGTTTTAACAAAAACTTTCATATTATTAAAAAACTTTGAATTAAATCAAACTAAATTATTTATTTTTATATAAAAGTCAAACTATATTATTATTAATACAATATTTAACTATTTATTTTTATCTGTTTAGTCATATCATAGGTTCGTGCTATACATGTTGTGATGTATAGAAGAGAATGTATCGGTCCATTTTATATGCCATATTAAAATATAAGGCTATTTTACCATATCGTTACAATATGATTGCCTTTATTATTTTTATCGTAAGAGTTGGAGACCTCTCACATTCAACTTTCTTGTTATTGCTACATTGGCAAAGCTCAGTACAAAAAAAGAAGGAATTGAGCTACTACTTCTTTTTTTATAGCTACTAATTAAAAATAATATTTTTTTTTTGAGTTCGAGCTACTTATATTATATATTAACTTTGTGTGCATTTAACATGAAGTGGCATAACTACATGGTTTTATATGAAAACAACAAGAAGCGTGTTTTGTGACTAGTGAGCACATTTGTAGCCATATAGTAGTATTATTATCAATCGATTGCCTAATGCCTAGTGAAGAAATGATTAATATATAAGGTCAATAAACTTTTATTTTTATTTTGATGGATGTGATCGAGACTTTTTTATACTTTTTTTTTATTAATTCAACCAGATTTTTTTACGATTTTTAAAAATCAGACTAAAAGTTGACTCAATGAGATTTTTGAGTCATAGTTTAATTGATTCAATCAATTGAACTGGAGTTCAATTGTTCAATGAACTTTTCAATGAATAAAATATATTAAAATATTTAAAATTTCATAAAATTTATAATAAATATTCAATATATATAATAAATACATTAAAATTCATAATAAATACAAGTTTTCATAGTGTAAGTTCAAGTTTCACATCTTATATGGACCAGCAGATAAACACATATGTCTTGTGGTTGAAAGGAATAAAGATTTGAATAAAATAAACGTTCTTTTTAATAAAGTTAAACTTAAAAAAAAATTGTTTTTTTTATAAATTAAAAAATTGACTTTTTTTTTGCAAAAACAAAAAATTTTAGTGTTTCAAAAAATTGGATCAAATTCAGTGACTTGACTGATCTAACCCAATTCATCTCAATTTTCTTAATTTTTTTTCGATTTTTATATACCAATGATTTTCTTATACTGATTGAACTGAATATAGATTCGGTTCTTAGTTGACTTTATCAAATCAGTTGGTCCATTCTAACGATTAAAATATTACTTTTTTATACTATTACATGACTATGCATATTGTTTCATTTATTTATTTATTTATTGAGTTTATTCGGTACACAGTTATATATTACTTTTTTTATGTTTGGAGATGCTTTGAAAATAAATTGATTTTTCTTTTTTGTTATTTTTCTTCTGTTACCAAAATAATTCAATCTTTGAGGCCAAATCTTATTTTCGAACGGTAGTTCACCAAATATGTCCCTAAATAAAAGGTCAATACCTATACAAAAAATTGTCAAAAAATCCCTATAAAAGAGATTAAAATAAAAGGTTCACGAGTAAACGGTGGTTTGGAAAGTTCTGCCATTACACACAAACGAGTAAGACACATAAATTAATTAATCTGACACACAATAAATATCAATTTTGAATAATTGGAAATACTACTAGTATAGTTTATTACTACTATTCAATTTTGTAGTAACTTCTAGAATTGAAGAAAACTTACTACTATAACCACGGTATAAAAACAAAATTGTCCCATAATATAAACGTTGTTTTAAATTAATGTGTATTTATTATTATTTTTAAAGGAAATTGTATTTACTTATTTTGAGATCTAGTTTTGAAAAAACATTCACATTTCTTATACTTATTAAAAAAAATTGTACATAACATTTATTTTATATTACTCTTTCAACTTTATTAGTTATTTATCAAAAAAATATTATAATATACACTTCAGTTGCACTACTAAGAATATAATTATATCTTTTAAAATTGCAAATAACAAATATATAATCGTACTTTTACAAATTAAATCAAAAACTCTAATTATATTATATACTAAATGATATGAATAGATGTAAAGTGTGATAAAAAAAATGTTTGATGTAGTTATTTTTAGCAAGCACATGGGAGCTGAGTATTTTTTCAAAATTAGATAAAATGTTAGTGTTATTTAAGGCGGCCTCATGATAGAGGTAAATACAATTTTATCTTATTTTTAAATATATTTCCTTTTTCTATAAGCAAACATACCCTTTATTAAATTTTTTAATATTTTTTAATATATATTCTTATGGAAATTGTGAAACATTAAATATATCTACTAATATTAAAAAGACAAATACATTGAACAAGATAAATAAAAAAAGTAACTTAAAAAAATAGACACACATTACAAATTATGACATTTTTCTTATAAATAGTTAGGACCAAAACCTTCTCTAAATTTTTCTTATAAATAAAGTTTGTTGGAAACGGAGAACGTTCTCCGTTTGTTATAAGAAAACGTTATTCGTCTCAAGAGTTGTGTAATTCAAGTTTAATGTTGATTGTTTGTAATTAATAACTAACTAATCATTTAATTCATTAGTTAATCATTTAATTAGTTCGTTAGAATGAATGTAATCAAAACAGCGTATATAAAGCATAGCTACATCAATGAAATTTTAATATAAATCTATTCATTTACATTGATTCTATTCTTGCATTTGAAGTAATTAGCTTGAAAGCTAACAAAATTCAAATATAAAAATTATTTTAAAAATATTTATACTTAAAATGAACCCATTAAATCTATTAAATATTTTTTTTGTATATGTGAAAAAATATAGGGTGTTTATAAAAAGAGCAGAGGTAGTTATAGAACATGTTAGTGAACAAATATAGATTTGTTTATTTACCTTCGGTATCATTTACTAATTATTACTTTCTCTTTTTTCAAATCTATTAATTTATATTTTTATATTATTAATGAAAGATAATTTTATAAAATAATTTATAATTTCTCTTTCTGATATAAAATTAACTATATTTTTTAATTTGTGTAAAATAGTTAAAGTGATAATTTGGACAAGAAAATATTAATGAAGAACATATATTTGTAATTTATCAGTAAGTTGTTGTATTACTCCTTTCACTCTCGTATATAAGCAAAGAACATTACCTCACACTCTCTAAGAAAACATTTAATCTCATTTAATATGTTCAAAAGTAATTAAAAATAAATAAATTGTATCATCTAAACTGCCCTTCTTGTGAACTTGTTTTATGAGAAAATAGAGTTGTTGAAAAAATAAAATCTAAATTAATAAAAGGACATTGTAGAAGTGACAACATTAAATGTTAGGATTTTGATAGAAAAGCAGAGAGAGAAAATATTTAAATTGAAAATAAATTTTGTATTGATAAAATGATAAAAAATAACAAAATAAATACATGATAGACTTTATATATAAAGTTAGTGAAGATTTAACAAACTAATCATCTGAAAGCTAACTCTAAATAATTTTTACATTTTACTCCAATGATTCTTTTGATGTCTATAATAAGTATTATAATGTGATAATTGTATCATGTCATGTCTTAATCTAATGTTTGATTAGGCAATAAGATATGATAAATTAACCTTAAAAGTTATCTTTTTTTTTCTTTCTTTATAGTTAAAATCCTTATTTTGGATCTGAGTTAGATATGAGAAAAAAATAATTTATTGATTTACCACTATAAAATATAATTTAAAATATAAAATATTTAAATTTAATAAAATATAAATAAAAAAACAGAATTTGATATTAAATTAAAAATATTATTAATTCATTTTTAAAAATATGTATGATTTTATCAAAAGGGTCATTTTTCAATTTATATAATCTAAAAAATTAAAACCTAATTGATATAGAATATTTAAAAATAAAGTATTATTAAAAATTACAAAAACAT